>JANRMT010062838.1:759900-885672 GCA_026402145.1 Polypterus bichir lapradei
GCACTGCGTCAGTTCACGTGAGCCGCTGAATATGGTTTTATATGTCAGTCGCTCGCTTCTAATTGTTTCGCTGCCTTCTTAATTATAATGCATGTTTTCTAAAGCACGTTTTGTAGCTCTTCCTGGCTTTCTACGTAATGCGTGATTATGTGAGAGGCGTGATGATGTCATACGAAACTCCGCCCCTCCAGCAGAACTCCATTACAGTAAATGGAGAAAAACAACTTCCAGTTATGACCATTACGCGTAGAATTTCGAAATGAAACCTGCCCAACTTTTGTAAGGAAGCTATAAGGAATGAGCCTGCCAAATTTCAGCCTTCTACCTACACGGGAAGTTGGAGAATTAGTGATGAGTCAGTCAGTCAGTCAGTCAGTCAGTCAGTCAGTGAGGGCTTTGCCGTTTATTAGTATAGATTACTCAATATAAGACATTTTGTAATAATCTTTCCCTAATCTTCAAATTCCATTTTAGTGTTTATATCCATGCCACTTCCTTGAATCTGCTTATTGTCTCGCCATTGTGAAAACCGTAGGGACCTACTAGTGATGTTTCAGTTTCAAGTGTTGTTTTACATAGTATTATGTGGTGCCATACTGCCTAACTTGGACCAGAGGTAGGGCTGGGGATAGTTGATTATTAGCACATGCTATGCATGGTTTATAGCAGCTGACAGCCAAAATATGAAAAGTATATTTTGAAAGTCAAAAGCCAGTCTTTAATAAATGGCCCCCTGACCCATAAGCTGAATGGATTTCAGTTTCCACCAATTTGTTTTTCATTTTCCCAACATTTATGTGGGGCTGATAGAAAATGTCTATCATTCCAAAGTGTAGAGCATTCCTTTGAGGTCTGGTTTAATTTGTTGTAAACTGTAAGAGAATGGGTAAGATGCAACTTCCCTGTGCTTTACTACTGACCCAAGACCAGATCAGCACTAATGGAGTAATCATGTTAAGCATGACAACAAACCAGAATATCTGGGGTTTTAATGGAAAATTTTCAGAAGAAAACTGAAATGGTAGAAAAAAGCAAATTATTTGTTTTTGAGCTTTAAACTAGATATCAGATGGAATTATAGTAAACTGTGGATGATACACACCATGTCTATAGTGTGACTGTTGCTGTCTTCTGCCATTATCCCCTTTAAACAACTTCAGCATGGTGTTGTATGGAGTTGAATGACCAGAAGTAATCAGAAACAGGGGTGCAGGCAATGATGCTGGTACTTTCATCAGAACATGTGGCAGCCAGCTAGGTGTACAGTCAGACATGTCTCGTGGGTAGTGTTATCATGTCCCTTCGTGTAAATGTTCTGCACTCAGATCAGGTCAGGTTGGGGAGCATCCACTAATACAACTTGTTAATGCAGCCATTACAAGACAAAACCACTCGGGATCCTGGTTGCCAACCACCCAGATAGACACATGCCCTAGTCCCACCCCCCAGAAATGACCATCTATCTGCCACAGCCTGGTGTTACGTGGGCGTCCCCTTGGCTTGGTCCAGCCACTCCAGTCCTCAGCAGTGAGGATCTTGCAAGCCAGATAGCTCTTGGGAATCGTGCCACATGGATGTAGTGCCGTAACTGACACTACCTCACAGTGCAGGCTATGTGCCTCATTTGGGACTCCATGAGCAACCACTTGTTTGACACAAAGTCTAACCAGTAGTACCCAAGGATTTCCTAAAGAGACACAGCACCAAAGGAGTCCAGTCTTCATCTCAGGTCACTGGATAGCATTCATGTGTTACAGTCATATAGCAGAACAGGAAGCACCAGGGGCCTCATGCATAACGCCGTGCGTAGAATTCACACTAAAACATGGTGTAAGGGCAAAAGTGGAAATGTTCGTATGCACAAAAAAATTCAGATGCATAAATCTGTGCGTTCGCGAACTTCCACCTTCTTCCACTTCATAAATCCCAGTCAGCGTGAAAAGTAACGCACGTGCATGCGCCTGCTGCCTCACCCCAACTCCCAGAATTACACCTCTTTGATTATGCAAATCAATATAAATAGCCCTTAAGCTCAGTGTTCTGTGAAAAGGCAACGGCAAAAGCATGGGGGGAATAGAAGAATTTCAGCAAATACCAAGTGGAGGCAAAGAAAAACATACTATTTGTTGGTTTAAACAGTGGTATAAACAACAAAAGGAAGTTGATTGAGTGACATAGAGTGTTGGAGAAATTCGAAAGCTCAAGTTCACAAAGTCGCACAGTGCCCGAAATAAAAAAGTTGTCAGATATCAAAGTCGCCGTGAAAAGGTGAGTCGTAGCCCACTGTCTGAGTGTCATATGAAAGCTTATTAGGGTACAAAGAAAAAAATATAGGCACGCAATGGGGAAAAAAGCACGAAATGTCAACTTTAATCTCAAAATTTCCACTTTAATCACGTAGTTTATTTTGTCATTAAAGTAGAATATCATAAACTTCATCTTAAAACTGTTTAATTTACAACAACAACAACAACAACATTTATTTATATAGCACATATTCATACAAACAGTAGCTCAAAGTGCTTAAATTAAATTAAATTTAATTTACTAGTTTCCCAAATCCCATCGTAACTAAAGTAGCACGTTAAATGTTTTGTTTTGTATTTGATCTTCTGTGTGCTCTATGTATGTGAATCACTACTTGCTTCCGGGCTTTCTCTTTCTCCGACAGGACACAAAATCCATTACATTCGTGATATTACAGCTCTCTGAATAATTAAAATACTGAGATGTATACTTGATATAATTTTCATGATGATAGGAGTTAAAGCATGTAAGTATTAAACATGGGAACATGGTGGCGCAGTGATTGTTCATGCCTCACGCTAGATGTTTGCGGCACTGTGCGAGACCTTCGATGAAATACTTTATTGCAGCAGTGCTGTCTCTTTCAAATGTACTAACCCCCAATTCCTGTCCTTATTTTTTGTTCTCCAAATACCCAAACGACACACAATCAGCTCTGTAATAGACGTTAAGCCATCTGTAAGCTTAGAACGCCGATTTTTCAAAACTTTTAAGGAACATTGAAATATCTTCGTAGTACATGTTTAATTATTCTATCCTTACAGTGTCGCGCCAGCTCAAGGCAGGAACAATCCATGAATGTTAGCGCCAGCTCCTTGCTAGTGCTGGCACCTTGTCCTCAAATGTTTAATTATTAATATAGATTATTTAAATGAAGTTAAAGTTTTATCTGTATAATGTAATAAACATATTTTGCTGCATTTCATCTTAAAAATAATATTGTCATCATATGTAAATATGCACTTTATAAAGTGGCTCAGGTTGTGCAATATTATAACTGTATTGCAAGTTTACAGTGAGGTGATTGTACTAATAAGTACAAAGCATTCTACAAGGAGCACTCGATAGACTGATTGAGTGTGTTTATAGTTCTTGGAATGAAACTGTTTCTGAACCGCGAGGTCTGTACAGGAAAGGCTCTGAAACGTTTGCTGTATGAGAGCAGTTCAATAGACAGCATTGCTGAGGCAGCGTGTGTTTGATGCTGTATTCTGATAATTCTCTTTCTGATCAGCTGCTGTACAGCTATGATTCACACTCAGATATAGTGATATAAATACTCCGAGTGGTTCAGCGAGAGTAATATGGAAAAAGATGATCTGCTGTGGCAACCCCTAACAGGAGCAGCTGAAAGAAGAAGGTGCAGTGAGAGTAACAACGCTAAAGCAGCTATGGTATTTAGAATAATTTGGTCATTCTGTGGACCATTATATTGTGTGAGAGATGGCTAGCAGTTTATCCCGGCCAACACTCCCAGGCTGCTAGATGGAGTCCTCCCTGCAACATGGAGGTGCCCCGATTTCCCGCAGGGCATCATGGACAATGGAGTTCGGCTTCACAGCCCTGCTGGATACTGTGGGGGCCGCCAGGGGACGCTGCAAGGAGGCACAGGTATTTATATTTTCCTTATAGCCCGGAAGTACTCCCTAGTCACATGGACGGAAGAAATGAAGTACTTCCGGGCTGAAGAAAAAAGAGTTTTCATCTGACCCGGAAGTGCTATGGAATCACATGGACTGAAGCACAGAAGCACTTCCGGGTCGAGCACTATAAAAATGACTGTGGGAGACCCAGCAGAGAAAGACGGAGTTGTGAGGAGGTGTGACAGAGCTGCTGGATGGAGAGGAGGATTTATTGAGTACTAGCAAAATACCCGCGCTTCGCAGCGGCGAAGTACTGCATTAAAATTTTTATTAAGAAGAAAATGTAACCTTTTTAAAGTGAGGGAAAATATGGCAATAATTATTTGTTAAGGATCTCTTTGTATACCACGTTGTCAGTTCGGCCCTCCGGTTGTAATATGACCAAGCTGTGCGCTGAGCTTACTCTTGAGCATGCAACTTACAGTTGGCCATGTGAACAGTAATCTTGTTTCAAATCTCACAGCATGGATTGCTGCTGTCATAATCGATTTCAGTTTCATGGTTTGTTTCAATTACGACAGTATTTGCAGGACTTGTGTTGAAGTGACATTCGGCATCTGTCAAGCATTGTAAGCTTACAACCGGTTTCATCGATAACTTCACATCCAGCTTTTGAGAGTTTAAACATTCATAAACATCAAAGTGTCCACTACTGAAATTGTCACCTATGAATGTAAGATGTTTAAGAGGCATTGGCGGTTGTCGAAAGGTGTAAAATATTTGGCCATTTCGGTACACTTGAAAGCACCAACCGAACAATTCAGCGGCAGCCATCAACTCACATGCAGAACCATAGGTGAAGGGCTTAAGCATTTCACTCTTCTAGTGCTCCTGTGTAGTATAATTATCTCCTGTACCGTCATCAGTCCACACCTTGAACCTGTCCCAGTCATTCAATACATAAGACACAATGTTCTTCCAGATATCAAGAGTGAGCCTGATATGGCCGTGCAATATGTAACACAGAGAATGGAAAAGGTAGGTACCATCTCCGGGCATGGAAACCACTCGGTAAGTGACAGTTCTTTGATCGATAGTGATTACCTCGATAGACATGGTAATGGGGGTTGGAATGATGAAGGAAATGGGTACCTGAGTAATGTAAAGTAAGTGTAAAATACCTATACAATAACTATAATTGTAATAAACAAACAATAAAACAGCGGAGAAGCCGTGGATTAAACAAAAAGGCTGTAGTTATCAGCAGGGAGATGTGAATCCCGTGGCGAAGCAAGGAAGGGAATGTAGAGACTGGAGCGACGGACAGCCTTATATAGGCAGGCAGCCAACAACGTGGGAGGTGATGGGATGGGAGACCCAACGCCGCCTCACATGGTGACCTAGCTGCAGGCTATGGACGTATATATGTACGTAAATAGGATTCAGTTAGCGTTGGGAACCCGTGTACCAAATTTCTTGAAGATGGGCCCATAAGTAACAAAGACTGTTGAAAAGTTCAATATGGTGGTCGACAGTGGCATTATACCACTGAAATAAGTACGTACATTGGTTTCGGTTAGTGCAGGGAAGCCGCCTACCAAATTTCGAGAAGATGAGGCCATAAATAAGAAAGTTCAACATGGCGGACGTTGTTGACCGTTATGCGTAGAATTTCGAAATGAAACCTGCTTAACTTTTGTAAGTAAGCTGTAAGGAATGGGCCTGCCAAATTTCAGCCTTCTACCTACACGGGAAGTTTGAGAATTAGTAACATTGGAAAGTTCAATATGGCGGCTGACAGTGGCATCATACCACCGAAATAAGTATGCACATTGGTTTCGGTTAGCGCAGGGAAGCTGCCTACCAAATTTTGTGAAGATGGGGCCATGAATAAGAAAGTTCAATATGGCGGACGTTGTTGATCGTTATGACCGTTACGCGTAGAATTTCGAAATGAAACCTGCTTAACTTTTGTAAGTAAGCTGTAAGGAATGGGCCTACCAAATTCCAGCCTTCTACCTACACGGGAAGTTGGAGAATTAGTGACGTTTGGAAAATTCAATATGGCGGCCGACAGTGGCGTCATACCATCGAAATAAGTACGTACATCGGTTTTGGTTAGCGCAGGGAAGTCACCTACCAAATTTCGTGAAGATGGGGTCAGCCTTCTACCTACACGGGAAGTTTGAAAATTGGTGACATTGGAAAGTTCAATATGGCGGCCGACAGTGGCGTCATACCATCGAAATAAGTACATACATCGGTTTCGGTTAGCGCAGGGAAGCCGCCTACCAAATTTCGTGAAGATGGGGCCATAAATAAGAAAGTTCAACATGGCGGACGTTGTCGACCGTCATCGACCGTTATGACCGTTACGTGTAGAATTTCGAAATGAAACCTGCTTAACTTTTGTAAGTAAGCTGTAAGGAATGAGCCTGCCAAATTTCAGCTTTCTACCTACATGGGAAGTTGGAGAATTAGTGATCAGTCAGTCAGTCAGTCAGTCAGTCAGTCAGTCAGTCAGTCAGTCAGTCAGTGAGTGAGGGCTTTGCCTTTTATTATTATAGATTATTGTCAATTATTATTGTGTACTGTGGAGGTGCTTTGTGTACATTATCGGATAAATTAAAAATATTTCTGGGACTTTTACCTGGTGTCTGGATGTGTTGACTGTGGGTTACACGGGGTGACAGCGACCCCTAGTGCCACAATTGTTACAGGTTAATTACATTCAGATGCATTAAACTAATAAACAATATGCAGTTAATTTCAGTGTATTTCTAAAGCTGCGTCAGGTATGTGGATCTAAAGAAGAAAGGGAAACCACACTGGAACAGTAGGACTGCTTTGATGCTGGGTGCAGCCAGTTTGCAAAACTGAGCGGAGAACTTTCGTATGCCAAGGTTTTAGCTAGCATAAAAATGTGCTTGGCTTTACGCCAAGTTTATACATCACGATTTGAGCATGGAAACATTTTTGTGCATACACACCGCTTATATATAAGGCCCCAGGACTCTAAAGACTTAGGCCTTTATCCTTTTGCAAAGATATAGGGAGTGCCACACACCTGTTTCCAGTGACCTTATGGACCCCCCCCACCCCAATGCTCTCCCAATTTGTCTGCTAACATTAGAACATTGGAACATTGCAACAATCTAGACGAGAGCAGGTCATTCAGCTCACCAGCCCTATCCACTTAATAAAACAACTTCCTATTGTTTGTGTGAAATTTCCCCTTAAGTTTCCCCAAGTTTCCAACTGTGTCCCCGTGTTCTTGATGAACTTATTTTTAAAGTAGCAGTCTTGATCCACTGTACTAATTCCCTTCATAATTTTAAACACTTCAATCATGTGACCTGACTTAATAGGAAGAGTCACCAGAGACATGAATGTCCCTGTTGAAGTAAATAAATAAACTTTCGACAAGGTCGACATTCTCTCTGCAGACAGACACACTGCTGATGGCTGTGCCCAAGAGGTCATTAAAGGTCTGGATCTTGGTTTTCATTCAGGACACCCCCTGCAGAACAGACACTCGGTCTCCTTGCTCAGTCCCTTGAGAGCCCCCATCATCCATCATCATCATCATCGTCAAGATCAGTAAATCTTTTTTCATCAACAGATGCCACTCTATTTTTGGACCCCATGACCCTGCCCAACACCTAGTTCATGTAAGCGTTGAAGAGTGTAAGAGCAAGGACACATCCCGACGAACCCCAGAATCAAAAGGGAAAAACACAGAGGTTCTGCCTCCACTCTGCATAACACTCACAGTCTCAGTGTACAGGCTGGCCATGATATTCGGCAACTTCTGCACTGAGCATGAAGAATAGCTGACACCTGGGCAGTGTGGTATCTGTGAAGTAAGCAGCCGTTCCAGTGGCTAACAATTCCCACACATTGAGTTAGTGCCACTCTGCTGTTTGTGTGTGCTACTGCTCAGCGTAGAGTGCTGTGACGCCATGCACCCCGTTCTGCCATTCTAAAGGTTACGATGGGAAGACAATTGGCTTCAGTCCATGTTTTAGAGCACAGTGCTGTGGGGCCTGGACCATGACCTTGAAGCCCAAACGAAGCAAGACTTCAATTGTTCTCTGTTGGAATTTTGGTTGCTGTAGATTCCGGAATATAAGCCGAAAATTTTGTCCTAGATTTTCGATTATCGTTTCAAATTCAAGATTTCCAGCACAATGCAGGTTTTGCCCGATGAATACGGAAGTAATTAATGATGAAACCACAGCGCCATCTTTCAGATGAAGAAGTAACTTTGCATGCCGGTACTTTAAATTAAATAAAGAATTTATTCAAAAAAGTGTTTTAGGTGTTGATTTTATTAATAAAATTTATAATAAATTATCGGCAAGTTTAAAATAAAATAACGTTGTTTTGATTTATGACCAACATCTTGCATTACGACCCGCATGCGGTCACGTGTATCCGCTTGCGTGATTGTAATTTTGCAGCCAGGAAATATTATACGGGTGGCTGCCCCAAACCTTCGCAATGTCTTTCTGTCGTTCTTGTGACACAATCTAAGCTGTTAATGCTGTTAACTGGAGCTTTGCCCAGAGGGGACTGGGCGGTCTCGTGGTCTGGAATCCCTACAGATTTTATTTTTTTTTCTCCAGCCGTCTGGAGTTTTTTTTGTTTTTTCTGTCCCCCCTGGCCATTGGACCTTACTCTTATTCAATGTTAATTAATGCTGATTTATTTTGTTTTCTTATTGTGTCTTTTATTTTTCTATTCTTTATTATGTAAAGCACTTTGAGCTACTGTTTGTATGAAAATGTGCTATATAAATAAATGTTGTTGTTGTTGTAGTAAACAAACAACCGAGAGCATTAGTAAGCGTCAGTCAGAGCCCAGATCCATGTGTTTGTGGATGTAATTTCGGTCATTGCAGTGATTTACCTATATATATATATAATTCACTAAGACCATGCAAGCAAAACACATAATTGCTAAGGAAGGAGGAGAAGGTAACGAAAGCGATCACAATCGAAACGAAGATGGAAATTGTGTGGAAATATGAGAGTGCTGTTCGTGTGACCGATCTCACTAATATGTACAGCATGTCGAAATCCACCATCTCGACAATTTTAAAAAGAAAAGATTTGTATAAGGAGGCTCCTTCTAAACAATAACCACCTTCCGTTTCATTCTCCTCCTCCTTCCTTCCTGCAGCCAAAAGATGTCAAATTAAATGGTGAGTACAGTGTGAAATTGTTGTTTCTAGAATAGAATAGAATAGAATGCCTTTTATTGTCACTATACACATGTATAATGAGATTAAAAGCAGCTCCTTCAGTGCAGACATATGTGTAGAACACAACAAGTAAATAAACAAATAAACAAATGGTGCGAAAAGATGCAAAGAAGTTGCAAAAAAAAAGTTCTATATAGGGCTTGTATGGTTGTTTCTTTAGCCTTAACATAACGCCGGATCTGCGGCCCCGCTTCTGATTTCTTTCCCTCCTCCGTCTGCGTCGTTTCCTAGACCCGACAACAATCCACGGAGAGCCTGCTGGTCTCGCTATGTTGTCTGGGATGTTGTGCGTGTGATGAAAAACACTCGAAACAGATGTCTGGCTCTGGACACCGATGTCTATAAGGTTCTGACGGGTATAGCGGATGTTCGCCGAACCGATCGTGCACAAACACAAGCACAAAAACAACAAAAAAGTGCACTGAAAAGGAGAGCCCTGAGCCGCTGCGACCATGCGCGCCGCCATGCTCCTAGCTTAATCTAGCCTACTTCTGGTAGGCTAGGCACTTTTTATAACTTCATGTTAGTACATTAGAAAAATTATTGGTTGTTTGGTAAATTATGCACATTATACAACCCTTTATTATGAAAAGGTTAAGTAAGTGTTGCAGTGGGAGGTTCGGAACGCATATTTCCATTATTTTTTATGGGAAAAATAGTCTTGACTTACAACCAACTTGAGTTACAACCAGCCCTCGCGAACGAATTAAGTTCGTAAGTCAAGGGTCCACTGTATTGGGCATTTAAGTTAATCAAATTTATAACGAGTCTCCGGAAATCCACCTGCCGATGTACCGTATTTGCATATATAGTTTCAACACAAAGGTTTCATTTTACCAAACTTTTCTGCAATCACTTCCTGGTTTCCATCAAAAATGCTGGCAGTCTCAAATTCTCGCCGATAAACATGATAAATATACCTGAAGAGACACTTTTAAGGAAATTTAGAAAATTTTGCTTGGAGAAGGGGGTCGGCTTAAATACCGGTCATCGGCAAATACATGTAATTTAGTAGGTAGAAAAGGGGGTCGGCTTATATACCAAGTCGGCTTATACTCCGGGATCTACGGTATATTGTTCCTGTGGCACAGAAATGTCTATCATTAAAATGGACTGCAGTTTTTATGTTTATAGTGTGAACTTAGGTGACCTCTCTGGTACATTCTTAAAAATGCATTTGATTTTTTTTTTTTTTTGTAAAAGTGCTGTACATTAAAAACGATCACAAAGGAAACCACTTATTCATCTGTTTACATTTGCCCATTTTTTGTAGACCTAAGTATTAAATAATTACATCCATGTGGCACGACGTTATTAATCAGCCTGGGGAAGCCTTGTCGAGATGTTGCTGTATTGGATTAGCATTGCTGTATCAATGCATTTGAACCTTGGTCTAACTTTGTGTCATCCTGAGAAGAAAATGCACACTGTGCAGGGCTTTCTTGCAGTTTCCAAGCAGACTTTGCCTTTGCTTCGCAATGTAATATACTGTATGTAAATTTTTTTAATAAATAGTTTAATGCCGTTTTCATTTCTTTCTAAATATTAAATTGAAGAACTACCTGCATACATGTTGCCTTTACAGTAGCTTATGGCAAGGCAATGTCTTTTAAAAGGCATAGGCTATGTCCTTACTACATACCACTTGTCACAAAATTTTGATGTTGGACCAAATGATTCATGACACACAATGAAGAATGGAGGTTTGACTGAATGATTTTTAGACAAAAACAAAGTTGAACTAACCCCTTCTGGATATTGTTATAGCACACCTCTTCCTGAATGAAAATCTAGAGGAATTTGAAGGTTTATCGATGAGTGAGAAGAATGGCTGTCATTATGAGCTGCTACGTTCCCTCCTCTCTTCTGTTTCTTTTCTTGAAATTCTTCTGTAGTACTTTGTGCCACTGTTGCATTGCCAAAATACTACTCCTGTCTATGGAAACTGACACCAGAGATCCTGGGAGCCTTGAGATTTAACAGAATTCAGTCTGCTGCATGTTACATTTGTCAGCATGTACTAATGATATTGAAGAAGGAGAATGAAGGCAGCCAGTTGGCCAAGGTCATCATATTTGCATCATTATCTTCTCTAGCTATTGTCACACATGCGTGTTTAGGAGACAACTAAAAGGCTTGGATGAATGTATTTCTATGCCGGGCCAGGGGGTGGCGAAGTATACCAATTCTCTCTCTCTCTCAATCCCTTGCAGACCATTCTCGGGAAATCCTGCCTGTTTCTGGGGCAGCCAGCGACGTCACTTCCAGTTCTGGACATGATGACATCACTTCCCTTACTGGCCTATAAAACCGACATCTTGCCTTTAGTATATCAGTTCTGTCTGACATGTCTGTTCGTGATAAGCAATTTTGCAGCCAGGAAATATTATACGGGTGGCTGCCCCAAACCTTTGCAATGTCTTTGTGTCGTTCTTGTGACACAATCTAAGCTGTTAATGCTGTTAACTGGAGCTTTTGTACTCTTCTTCTCTAAGGTCAACATAGCATGTCTGAACAGCAAAAGTATTGTGTTTTCATGTTCATATGCTTTACAACAAGTATTAAGTATGTTATTTTTGTAATTAGGTGGCACAGTGGTAGTGATGTTGCCTCACAGTAAGAAGACCTGGGTTTACGTCTTGGGTCCTCCGTGCCTGTAGTTTGCATCTTATCCCTGTGTCTGCATGGGTTCTGTCTTGATTCTCCATTTTCCTCTCACAATCTAAACGCATGCAGGTTAGGTGGATTGACGATGCTAAACTGGGCCGTGTGTATGTGTGTATTCACTTTGCAATGAACTGGTGATTATTCCTGCCCTGTTCTTGATGGGATAAGTCCTTCTGACCATGCTCATATAGTATGTTATGGTACTTTTGTAATTTTGAGGGACATTCCATGGGTAGGTAAAATTGGACAACTGGCATCTATAAATGTTTTAATTTACCTGTAATTGTTCACAACTAAGACATCTGTCAACAGAATGAAAACTTGATAGATAAATGAAGAGATGGCAAAAGACAACATTTATTTAAGCATCTAGAAATCATTTCAACAAGCAGTATAGAGCAAGAAACAAATAAGTCATTAGCTGGAGCTTTGTTATCCAGTACTTTTTTATGTGCTTATTCTTTCTTTCATTTTTGTTGGACTTAATTTCATTTTATTTCTTTGCTTACATGCCTCGACTGAGTGTTGTAGAAGGTTCTAGACAGTGCGTGGTACTCCCACTTATCATGTCTTATCTTTTCTTACAAACGATTTTAGATTGTTAAAAGTTTATAATGTTAATGTGGACAAATAACAAATTGGATTAAATACATTTGAAAGTGTTATTTTAAAATGACAAATGAGGTTTACTCCCCAGTGACACAAGTTGAGATCCTCAAGTTTCATGACAATGGCACTACGACTTTGAGAGCTCCATCAATGCTGTCATGCACGTGCAACAGTCACCTACTTTCCCTGTCCTTTCTTAGAGCCGCTGAGGTTGAGAGTTTCCTGTTAGTTCCACAATGTACCTTTGGCCTGCCTGGTTTAAAACAAACCAAGAATAGAGAATGTCTGATGTCTGGTGGTGGATATTTACTGACAGGGACATTCTATTTATGTACTGTATATGTGTTAAAGTAAAGCTATTAGTTTGTCATTCTGGTGATCCACAGCCTTTAAAAGAATGGTCCACTCAAAAGTGATGATTTTGATGTTTAACCTATCATATTTGGTTTGTGGTCGTGGTTGAGAAAAATCAAAAAATGCAGTGAGGACAAGACACTTCACCTGCTTGTGCTCCAATTTGAGAAACAAAAAAAATGTAACCCATTTTATCTGTCAGGTGTTATGTAGCCATAGATAAAGGAGTTAGCCATATCTCTCTATTATAAAAAAAAAAAAAAAAAAAAAAAAAAAAAAAAAATTGGGACTTGGGACGAGACATGATCTTTTGAAGAGAGACAGATTAGAAGAGAGACAGAGAGACACTTAAGAGAGACACTTTCACGTCCTTCGTCACTATCAAGTCACGTCATACTGACATCCTTTGGAAGCAAGTCCCGTGAGACAGTGACCTTGGAAAGTCACACCCTACTTACAAACATTTTCAAACAAGATCATGGTCGTCTAACCTCTCAGTTGTTGGATAGAACTTCAAAAACGACTAAGTGAAGAAGAAAGAGCAGCTATAAAAAAAATGTATGTTAAAGATGGCTAAGCGACGAAGAAAGAGCAGCGCGTCAAAGAGATCCAAAAGCGTTGGAGAGAAAAGAGTGACAAAAAAATGCAAAAAAGAACAATAATAATCTATGTGCAAATTCTGATAAGGAAAGTAAGCAATGACTAAGCGAAGATCTGCAATGTCTTTCTCAACATTACATTATTAATGCGTATCTAAAAGTTGAAGCTAATTGTCTCTTTTATTAAATCGAATCAAGCAAAAACTTAGAAAGGAACATATGCAAGGTCTCACTGATCATGCTCAAAATTCAAATATCAATAGTTCAGACAAATTCAAAATAGGTAAAGCAGTAATATTACCGTCATCATATCAAGGTAGACCAAGAGCATTGCAACGGTTATATCATGATGCAATGGCAATATCCCAAACTATCGGTTGGCCAGATTTATCTATTACAATGACGTGTAATCCGCAATGGCCAGAAATCCACAGATTCTTGAGAACAATGCCACCGGCTACATTGGCTCTGGATATTCCCAGATATTGTAAGTAGATTGTTTTATCAAAAAGTCTTATTTTTATTGAATGAACTCAAAACGGTGTTCGTTCAAATCAGAGCATACATTTACACGATCAAATTTCAAAAGCAGGGTTTGCCTCACATGCATTTATTGGTTACTTTGCAAAATAAATTGCTGATGATGATCACTTTGTCTGTGCTGAAATTCCAAACAGAGAAACCTATCCTGAATTATGGTACAAAGTCATTAAACACATGTCTCATGGAACCCATTTAAAATATTCAGTATGTTAGGACACAAAATAAAAAAAGTGTTTAAAGAAATTTCTAAACGCGCTCATTCAAACAACAGATATGAGTAAGGCTGGCTTTCGTGATAATCGCCAAAGAGATTACAAACAATAACATGGTAATATTGTGATGCTTGATAATTTAAATTATTGTACCATATAACCCGTATTTGCTCAAACGATTCGATTGTCATATTAATGTCTAGTATTGTGCATCGGTTATGAATATTAAGTACATCTACAAGTACATTCATAAAGGGCACGATATTGTACGCGTAACTTTATCGAAAGAACAGTCTCAGGACGAAGTTAAAGCATATTTAGATACTTGGTACATCAGTGCAATGGAAAGCGGGTGGCATTTAATGGAATTGTCAATGCATGGTTGAAGTCATTCTGTTTAATTTTTACGGATTCATTTACCATGTTAGAATATGATTCAATTTAAAGAGGGCAAAGAAGCAGAAGCTTTAGAGGTAGCGAAAAATAGAAATAAAAAATTATTGGCTTATTTTGAACTTAATAAAACAGACATGAATGCAAAAGCATATATGCATGCACAAATTCCTCAACATTACAAGTGGCAGAAACAAAAAAGAGTGTGGCATCCAAGAAAAATTGATTGCAAAAGTGTTGCTTGGTTAAATATTGTAAAAACCAAAAGATATCGAACGGTTTCATTTAAAATTGTTATGTGAATCTAAAGGGGCAACGTTGTATAAAGTTGTTCTAACTATAGATGGAACTATATACGGTACATTTCAAGAAGCGGCATGAGCAGCTGGGTTATGTAAATCGGACGACTATATGTTTGAATTGATGTCTGATGCCACTTCTGTAATGATGCTTGACAAATTAAGACACTTCTTCGTGTACTTAATTATGGCGGGCGAAGTTGATACTTTACAATTATGGAGAAGCGTTCTAAGGACCATTATTCAAAAAGGCGAATGAACAAACGGCTCTTTCGAACATCAAAGAAATGTTAGAAGCAGAAGATTTAACGATGCAGCAATTTGGACTTCCACAAGAAATTAACAAATCAGAGGTAAAGAAAGAGATAACAGCAGACGAAAATTTAACAGTGGAAGACCGTAAAAAAATATATCAGAAAAGTTATTTCCAAATATTGTTTTTACTGAAGTTTGAAAGTAAAAGTGGACATAATGCATATATAACAATTCCCATGAAAAAAACAATTTCTTTAAATTGTATTTCTGGAAAAACAAACCCGGGCGTTGGCGAGCAAAGCGAGCAGGGTGCGAAGCCCCCAAGTAATTAGTAATGTTTGCTGTGGTCCACAGTTTGTCTCCTTAGAAGCCATTCTATCAGAATGTTTACCTCTGTTCTCCATTTAAAAAAAAAAATGAGATTAAATATATTTTAGCTATCAACACAAAACTACATTGTTTAATATTATATTAAAAAAAAAAATTTTAAGACAGAGTATTCCTTTAATATTTGTCCAGACAAACTCAACTTAAGATTACATTGTCCGTGTACTTCATTTAGGGTGAAGCAGTGTGCTAATAGTTTTATAGCTTCCATTACAAGACAGTTCACTATTCCATCTGCATTCCTTTTGCGGTCAGTCTCTAAAGGTATTGTGATGCCCTGCTACTTTCACACATGCATTCATTGGTTCAGTCTGTTGTTCTAGGACAACCATTCTGTTTAGCTTCTTTACCACACGCAGAAGTGGGATTCATACAATTACCTGTATACTTCCACTTATTAAAATG
Source organism: Polypterus bichir lapradei (assembly GCA_026402145.1). Classification (NCBI taxonomy): domain Eukaryota; kingdom Metazoa; phylum Chordata; class Cladistia; order Polypteriformes; family Polypteridae; genus Polypterus; species Polypterus bichir. Next base: position 775,780 of record JANRMT010062838.1, read on the forward strand.
ACTGCTATGACTTGTCTGTTTCCCCCCGATAATGCAGTGTTGCAGGTCAACAATTAAGTTCATTGATTGTGACTAATCTCTGCTTTTCAACAGTTGTAAGCAAGACAAAGATGAGCTTACTCCCGGTCACATGCTATGTCACATGTGAGATTCTATGCTATTGTTCTTAAATCATTATGAGCCACAAAGAGCAAGTTATTTTGCTGTTACTTACATATATTCATTTACTTATAGATTTATGAAGTCATTATTATTACATATAAAGATTACAGTGTAATCTTACATGGATATACAAGATATCACCACTGTTTGGCAACATAAGCATTTACCTCACTTTTTGGTATAATTATTCACTAATATAAGTAATTTCATCAGGGTGACCTGGGAGAAGAGGAATACGAGTTAATCTTGTGACCTTCTGCTTTAAACTCCAGCACTTGTGTCAGTACGCTCAATTAGTAGCCCTGTACAGATCAGTGTGTCTGGTATGCCATAACGATACACGCACTATTCAGCCTAAGACAGATTATTTCAGCACTCTTTGTGTGCTTTCCAGAAGTAAAGGTACAGAATGAAAACAATGAATATCAAGTGTTCCATGAAAAATACCTTGGCATATGTTACTGTGAGTTATGAGGAGCTATTCTAGGATTTGATGGGGAAACACATCAGAATTAATAATATCCATTGCAGTTGTACTGGAAACATTTCATGTATGTTCATCTGACCAAATTCCCCTTAGTGTTGTGTTTGTTCATTGCGAGTAGTCCTATGCCTACTGTGTATGTTAATACTGACTGGCTTGGATAGTAAAGACTAGAAGAAAACTGCAGAGCTTCACCAAATCATTAAAGTGGTGCATCAACATTTCAATCTGTTCTGTTCTAAATCATTTATGTGCAAACAATAGAATACAGTTGGCTCCCTTTTTAACACCTTACATTTTGAGCATTTGCTTATTTGATTGTAAGTGAGCTTCAAAGTTTTGGTAGGAATGGAACTAGTGTGTAATGGTCTAGGATTCCAATAGGTGATACTTGGGTGAGTAGTGTGCTTATAGCCCATTTCATTGTATTCAATTTATTCTGATAAACTCATCACATACAAGATAAGTATTTGTTTAGATGATAATGGAGGCATAGATTTGCTTTGAAACTAGTTTAAAAAACTGAAAAAGTGAACCTTGGCTTACGTGTTGCAAACCTAAAGCTACTCAAAATGGTGTTGAGTTTTATATCTTACTGTGAGGATCACAAGTCTGAAAGTGCATAAGGTATTTATATGGACACTTCTACACGCTTGTGCACTGGGTCAGGTATACCCAACCAAAGTATTTTCTTTTTCCTTTTATGTTCTGCTTTTGTCACTCTCCTCTGTTACAAATTGTACAAGACCATGCACATACAAGAGTCCTAATTCCTTGTACATTTCTTGATAGCAGATCTAACACTGTTAAAATCAGATCAAATCAGCCTCCAGTTAATCCAAAATGCGGCTGCAAGAATTATTACAAGAACAAGAAAATATGAACACATAACTCCAGTTCTTAAATCCTTACACTGGCTCCCGGTTAAGTTTAGGGCAGATTTCAAAATCCTCCTTTTAACATATAAAGCATTAAATGGCCAAGGTCCGGCTTACTTGTCTGAACTTATCATGACTTACAAACCTGAGCGCACATTAAGATCTCAAGATGCCGGTCTGCTTATGATTCCAAGGATTAATAAAATAACAGTGGGAGGTCGAGCTTTTAGTTACAGGGCCCCTAAACTGTGGAATGGTCTTCCTGCTTCTATAAGAGATGCCCCTTCGGTCCCAGCCTTTAAATCCCGGCTGAAGACTTACAACTTCAGTTTAGCATATCCTGACTAGAGCTGCTGATTAACTGTACATACTGCATCTCTGTTGTTAGTCTTTAGCACTAAAACATAAGTAACATGATAAGTATAATTGAATACTAACCCTCACCTATTCTGTTTCTGTTCTCGGTACTCAAATGTGGCAATTGGTGCCACGGCCCACCTGCCAAGTTGTTTGCCTGCCTATGGTAAAGTCATCCCTGGTGGAGGATCACAGGAATCATGGGAAAGAGGGGCCCTTTCATCGGATTGGCTGGCCCAGCACTGTTTCAGCTGTGGAATGGCCAAATGGGGAGGCAGCTTGACGGATGAGGTCTCCAGCACTCTAAAAATATCAAAATCTTATTATGTGATATCATCTACTGTTAAATTCTGCTCTGTACTTCTAAAATTTTTATTTTTATGCTGTATTAAGGATTTGTTCTGTTCTGTGTATTGTATTGTATTGACCCCCTTCTTTTGAAACCCACTGCACGCCCAACCTACCTGGAAAGGGGTCTCTCTTTGAACTGCCTTTCCCGAGGTTTCTTCCATTTTTCCCTACAAGGTTTTTTTGGGAGTTTTTCCTTGTCTTCTTAGAGAGTCAAGGCTGGGGGGTTGTCAGGAGGCAGGGCCTGTTAAAGCCCATTGTGGCACTTCCTGTGTGATTTTGGGCTATACAAAAATAAACTGTATTGTATTGTATTGTATCCTGGAGAAGCCTCATTCTTCATTCTTTGCTGTAAAACCTGGGCCTTCCTTTCCTTTGTATAATGGAATAAGAGTCATTTAATACCTCACGCAGAGAGTATCTGTCATCCATTGCACTTCAAGTGCTACTTCAGTTTCAGCATTTCTTCCACAAATCCAGTTGAGCCTGCCATTTTTATCTCCTTACTAATGAGGATGTCCATAGCTTCCACTGTCCATAGGTTGTGACTGTTTTCCTTTATTCAGTATCTGTTCATTCACCTCATTCAGTATTTTTTCTGAGGAATTCTTGATTTTATTGCTACATTTAACACATTCTTTTTATGTTTATACCTTTAGCTAAACCATCTGTTTTATGAATTGCTTTCTGATCCTAAATGTAGGATGGTCCATCATTCTCTAGTGCACTAGCAAATTACTGTTTCCTGTCTGCCTAGTGTGCCACAGCTTTTACAACGTGTGATTTTGGTCCCTTGTGGATTGCATCATTGAATTCAGCATTAGAACATTAAACTTCTGCACCTTGTTGTACAAAAATTGTACAAATTTTACAATTTTTGATATTTACTTAAGTAAACTCCCAAAAGGTGGAGATCTGCTTATGTTGATCCTTTTACTGTCTGTTTTGTACTGCAGCATAGTAGCACCATGTTTTGTTTTTATTGTATTCTGTTCAGTATTTACAGTAGTTAGTTTTTAATTGTTGTGTTATGTATGCTTGGACATCTGACATCACAACAGCTGTTTTATCTGAGGACAAACTTTTTACTGGTAGCTTCACTTGTTTAAACTTTGCTGAAATGGGATGACTAATAAATAAAATTTTCCAAAATAAATTGTGTACTTCTAGCGCTTGACTTTCAGAAATTCCTTGAAATTGAGCTAGGACTTCACTGACCTTTATAGTCTTCACAGTCACTATTGCTTATGTTTGCTGACCTCTGCCCACCTTTTCACTTTGAGTTTGCCTAGTGTCTGTAACAATTTCCACTGCTCATCTTATAAAAATAACCATGTTAATTCAATCTGTAAGGACGTATTAACGTGATCACGACACTGGCCCAAAGCTTTGCTGCATAATGCTCAGTGAACACTAACTTGGCTCTTTGCCATGCCAGATCTCTTCAGCTGTCTTTCAATATTTTATCAATGGAAGCATTTACACTGAGGATGAAGCTAGGCTCCCTTTATTCATGCCTATTTAGATTTTTCTTCAAATGATCATTATGTCTGCCGGCAGTCTCTGAAAGAGACTGTAGAGCTCACTCACAGTTTTCCTTCTCACAATCCTCATTCCAGTTTCCGTAGCCCATATTTCCATGGAGTACTTTGACATTTTTACTGTGCTTCAGTCGTCTCTCTGTCATAACTTTGTGTTACTCTTAACACCCTCTGATTTGAGTGTGACAACTTGTTAAGTGGAGCATTACACACAACTATTCTGTTACTGAATTCCAGGATCTCTTGTCTCAGCTTTCTCAGACATTCTCAGACCCGTTTTGTCGAATTCAGGTTCACATGGGACAAAAGTCTATTTCAGCAGTGCTGGGTGCAAGGAGGAAACATGCTACAGTATGCTATTGCAAGGAGCAGAGTAAAGGGTATACAGTGACTTGAAGATAGATGCAAGTGCCACATTACACAGTCACAGCTAGTTTTCCATACTACTTTCCTCACTAATTAAAACACTAATCAGAATTCAAAGTTGAAAGAATAAGTAATGTGGTCTAAATTATAAATATCTGAATACTCAAAGAAAATCACTCACAAATATCAGACAGTCAGGAACAACAGAGTTTGGCCATCTGAGGCTGCAAAGTTGTGGTAATGCTAACAAAATGGTAACTTGTTATGGTAACGAGCCATGCAAGATAGAAAAATAATTTAACATTTAAACTGGATGGATGACGATATGACATTTAAACTACTGCATGTGTCACCAAATTATCCAGAAGTTGTCAATAGTCTAATGCCCTTGCATACATCTCAGAATAACAAAATTAGTGCTTAAGAGGAAAATGAAAAACTAAACAAATGCGACCATAACAGGATTGTGGCAATCTATCCCATGGTAAACTCCCATAAGTTCACACTAGATAGATAGATAAATACTTTAATAATCCCAAGGGGAAATTCACATACTCCAGCAGCAGCATACTGATAAAGAACAATAATAAAATAAAGAGTGATAACAATGCAGGTATAACAGACAATAACTTTGTATAATGTTAACGTTTAACCCAGGGTGGAATTGAAGAGTCGCACAGTGTGGGGGAGCAACAGTCTGTCAGTGGCGCCGTCTGTCGCTGAAGCTGTTCCTCTGTCTGGAGATGATACTGTTTAGTGGATGCAGTGGATTCTCCGTGATTGACAGGAGCCTGCTCGGCGCTAACCAATTAACTTAAAACACCACATCTTTGGGGAAGATGGAGGAAAATCCCACATAAACTGCACATGGATAAGTAATAGCACAGACGTTTCTGACTGATCCAGTGCTTTGTTTCAGTGACACTCCAATGCTAACCACTGTGCTACTGTGCTGCCCAGCATTTAATCAGTTAACTTTCTACATGCACAATACAAAGAAAGTGAGATATCATTTATAATAATGAGATGCAATACAAGTTCAAACCCACATAAACTCCTAGCAAACAATCTACATTTTTCTGCACTTGTCTATTTGGTATAGTCTTCTTTCTCCTGAGATAATCAACTGACTAATTAACGCTAACAACATTGTACAAAACAACAGTGTCTTCCTCACACCATTCTATGGGGCATATGCTAAAACTAGCAGCAGGCATATTTAAACCTGTAACAAACCCAACATGCCCTGCAAAAAGCTGAACTTGGTATTCTTGAACATTGTCATGTCCATCTCATTTCCTGCTCCCATAAGCAATTCTCCTCCACCTCAACCAGTTTTCTCATCATTATAGCATCATTTGAAGTAAATATTATTGCTGTTTCCTACACACTACCTGTTGTTGTAAGTCTTTCTACCAAGACGGCCATTCCATGGTAATTCAGATTTATGACCAACGTAAATTGTAAATAGGTTTCCCAATTTGTTCATTTCTGTATGAAGATGGGGACCAACTATAAGGCACCGTAGCCCCAGTTACTGGAATGTGGTGATATTAGAGCAAAGTTTAAGGCTGGTGTTCTTGCTGATATAAACCTCCTTTAATTATTCTTTAAGCAGCAACTCTATCCTCAATGTAAGGCCACAAAAAAACATTATCTACAGCATTATAAAGTGGTGGAAGCAGTCACAGTAGCATTCTGGAGAGATTCACATTTCAATATTGGCTTTATGTTACTATTTCCGTTGTTGTTAAGCTCTAATGAACGTGACAGATCTCAAATGTGGTACTGCTTTAGGAATTTCATGAGTGTTGGAATGGATTCAGACAACTCTCTAAAGAGGAGTTGTAACTTTTTCAATGGCACCTGGAAGTAGAGGGCCATTCTGAGGTTTCAGAACAAACATTGATCCTGTCTGCAGCACTAAAATAAAATTTCACAAAGCAAAATATTACATTAGATACCTCAGTAATTTGTACTTCTGTCAGAAGTATAATAGCAATAAGGTACACAAGCAGGACATTCAGTTTCTGAACACATGTATTCTTTTATAGATTATGGTTGGGAAGTAAACTGGCAGTAAAGCAGTAACCATTCTGGGATGGGCACCAACTGTCTACTGCTGATCCTCATAATGCATGCTGTAGTTTTCAAGTCATCATCTCCCCTTAACTTCCAAACTGTAACTGGCAAAGATCTAAGCCCAGCATTTTGAAACTACTGTATAAGGGAGCAGCATCAGCTACTGTACCGCCATGCCACCTACATGCAGGTTTGAAATGTTCAGTTTGCCTGGCATTAAGGTCCTTAAGCTCACCATCCAAACCTTTGGTTGTTTTGACACTCTATGATGTGGCAGCATCAGTGTGTGTGTTGTGTGCTAAAAGGAGAACAAACCTCAGCCGATGGCACAATGTGCCCTGTTGATTACTGCTCTGGACATGTGCTTCTTATCTTTGCTGATCAATGTGTAGTCACTTACCTTCTTGCAAGTACATTACTGCTTGGGAATAGTTCTGCAAGGCATGGTGTGTCCTCCCCAGGCTGCTGTAGGCCACCGTTTTAGCCACTAAGTCATTCATCTGAGCTGCAATGCTAAGGTGCTGCTCCTGGTAAACCACTGCCCTTTCATAGTTACCCAGGGATTCATAGGTCAGTCCCAGATTGCCATAAGCACGGCCCTGACAGGTGGGGTTGTTGGTCTCCTCTGAGATCTCCAGGTCTAGCTGATGGAACTGCAGTGCAGTCTCATATTCGCCCATTTGTTGGTAGACTCCTCCTAGACCACAGGAGGCATCGCTTTCCAGTATGCGGTCCTTCATATCTCTGGCAATGCTGAGCTGGCGCTCCAGACAAGAGATGGCCTGTTCATAGTTACCCAGCTGACTGTGCAAGCTGCCCAGCTCCCCATAAGCCTGCGCTTTGTTGGAAGACTCTCCAAGTTCATGGGCCACGACTAGGCGCTTCTCAAAGCACACAAGAGCCTGTTGCAAATTCCCCATTGCCCTAAAATTTAGAATAAAAACATGGTTTAAGTTTTTGGATGTTTACAGCATAGGTGGTGAGCTAGGCCGAGCACTGTCATCTTGGTGTTTACTGCCCACTGCACCTCACTAGATATATCTGTTATACACACACCCATAGCAGTTTTGTATACTGACATTTGGGCAGAGTCTGGGCTTCACCTGCACACTCTGATGTTGATTTGTGTTTTATTTCTATTTCTGTCAAATCCTGCTAGAAAGGGGTTTGCTATGATCTTTCTGGAGTTCTTCTTTTCAAAGATTACTTCCTGTTGTTTTTTTTTTTCTAGGGACCTTGGGGACTCATGTTCATCGGTGATTTGACACAGAGCAGAGGCTCTGACATTTCCTTTACCTCTGTATGAGAGATCCTTTTAGGTTTTTAAAAGCAGAGACAAAGCACACATGCCTGGCGTTCAGTGGGGGCTGCTTGTCAGATTTAGTATTTCAACTAAGCAGCAAGCTCTGTCTTGTCTCCCTTCATTTTGAAAATGTTGTTTTGTTTTTCATGTCAGACAGTTTATTTTGACTTTTAACCTTTGCCATTCTGGGGTACTCTACTGTGCTTTCTGTACTGAAGTGGAGACCTGCTTTACTGTTTACATCCTATATTGCAGTGTTAGCTGATTCACAAGCCACCCGATGACTCTTATGAAAGGTGCTATATAAAATGAGTGACATAAAGCACCAGTTGAAGTTCAGGTTACGGGGTATATGTTTATACATCATGAAGCTTAGTGTTCTTAAAGAGTGCTCAACAGATACTTTGTCTGTCTATGCTACTGGTTAATTTCAATGCTACATGACAACACATGTTTGTATATTCTGTATAGAATGATTTTAACTCTTAAGTGGGTTTTTTTTGCTCATGCTGAATTTGAAACCTGTCCACAGTTATCAAAATGTGTGTCCTTATTATGTGTATGCATGGGTGGGTTTTCTATAGGGCTACTTACCTGTGGCCATTTCCTAATCCTCGGTAGGCTTTGGCTTGGTCTTGCATGCGGTTCAGGCTCTGCGCCACAGACAGGTACTGCTCATAGTATTTGATGGCTTCTTCATAGTCCCCTAAGGCTTCATAACAATCCCCCAAGTTGCCGTACCCCCTTCCTCTGTCCAAGACTGCTTCATTGCCATTCAACTGCTGTAGCATTGCCAGCTGCTGCTCAAAATATCCAATGGCTTCTTCCATGACATTCATGTTCATCTTTGTGATGCCCATGTTGCCATAAACCTGAGCCTCGATGCTGGGGTCTTTAAGCTTTTGCCCGAGTTCTAGCTGCTCCTCGTAACATTTGAATGCCATAGTATACTTCCCCAAGGACATGTAGACTGCAGCAAGATGACCATGGGCTTTACATTCGCCCAGTATGTCGCTCAGCTCCTGGCAGACCTCAAGCTCCTGTGTATGGTAGCCCAGAGCTTTGTCGTATTTCTGAATCATGCGGTAAGCAGCACCCAGTGCCGCATAAGCACTAGCTTCAAGCTTCCGCTCCTTCACCTGATGAGCTAGTGCCAGCTGCTGCTCATAAAACTTGATGGCTCCTGACATATCTTTCTTGCACACAAAGATGTCTCCTAGATTGCCCAGAGCTCGGAACTTAGCCTGGGAGTTGTTTAAGGCTTGCGCCAGTGAAAGGAGGTATTTCTGGCACTCTTCTGCCTTGATGAAATTTGCCAGAGCTTTGAACGCTAGGCCAAGGTTGCAGTAGGCCTTGGCCTGGCTTAGTTTATCGTGCAAATCCTTGGCTAAGGCCAGATCCTGTTCGTAGTATTTAACAGCGTCTTCATAGTTGCCAAGGCAGTAGTGAGCATATCCAAGGTTGTGGCAAACTTTCCCTTCGCTTTCCATGTCTTGCAGGTCAGGGGAAAGCCGCAAGTACTGCTCGTAGTAGGGCACGGCTTGCAGAAACTCTCCCCGGGAGCAGTGGAAGTTACCCAGGTTGCTGAGGGCCCGAGCCTCACTTTGAATGTCCCGCAGTTCCCTGGCAATGTTGAGGTGGTTTTGGTAGTGCTGTAAGGCTCTGTCATGGGCTCCCAAGGCCTGGTAAGCGACTGCAAGGTTCCCATGGGTGGAGGCTTGGGATGCCCTGTCATTGACCTCCATAGAGATCTGCAGCTCCTGTCTGTGGTACTTAACTGCTTGGTCGAAGATACCCAGAGCATTGTAGGCATTGCCCATGTTACCATAAGCCCTGCCCTGGGCAGCATAGTCGCTGAGCTCTTGAGCAATGGAGAGATGAGTTTTGTGGAGTTTCAGTGCAGACTCATAATCTCCTTTCATCTGGTGGATGATTCCTGTAAAGTGGAGGAGAGAGAGAAGAGAATAATAAAGAACAGTTGCTATTGAAGCAGCATATGGATCAACCTTGACTTTATTTTTTTTAGATAGGAGTTAATTTTACATGGATACATTCACAGCATTCACTCCAACAATATCGTTTACATGGCAAGCTCGATTTGTAATACCAAGTAGAATAAAATGAAAAGTGATATGTGTGTAGAAAGAAAGTATAGTATTGGACTAAACAGAAAAGGCGTCTTGTGGTTAGCGTGATGTAGGAGCAGGCACGCTGGCTACTCCATTTACGCTTTCAGTATTCAGTTGTTTACTGAGGGATGCTGTTTATCTGTTTGCTGGTGTTTGGGTGAACTTACTAACAAAGTACACTGCCAGCCTGGATTCTATCTTTCTGTTATTGGAAGAGTTTTGCTGATTTGTTGTGATGCTCTTAGAGTATGTGTCCTCATGAGTAAAAGGTCCCTCTGTCCTGCTGCTTGCTCTGGTTTAGGTTTTCAGGCGCCTCAATGAAATCTCAATGCCACAGGAACTCTGGGGCGGAATAAAGAGAGCTTGTTGGGATTAATCCTGGTTAGAAAGCTGGCTCTGTGTCCATTTTCCAAAAGATGAGTGGCGAGTAGAGCATTGAAATATCCTCTGTGTCTTTGTGTGTGTGTGTGTGTGTGCCTGCCATCTATGTAAGTGTGACACTTAACTTTCCAGTTTTTTTTTTCCTCTAAAGGGAAGGCAGAATGTCTTTCACAGGACTAAATCGTTTCTGCAGCTAATGAATACTTGAAGGCAATAGCGGTTGAAACATTAATCTTGGGTGCTGCATGGAGTGCCCTGGACCCCTGTAATCTGCCTGTCCGAATGGAAAGTTTGTATTTAAGGACGTGGAGATCAGCAATGTGCTGAAGTGCAGGAAATTTGGCAGTCAGTGGGCTCTGACGTTTTATTGAAGTAAGCTGCTAAGCAGATCCCTGTGTCAACCAAAACCTAATATTCATTCTTATTTCTTCCCACACTTAAAAAAAGTGGTCTGAAGCTAGCTGCACAGAAGACGACTGTTTGACGGGCTTATGTGCATTTTGGACAAGCACATTTGCGTTTCTGCTACTGTTGCACTGTAGCCTGATCTCTGGCTCAAATTAATAAAGTTTTACATTGTATTTTTCTTCTTTGATTTTTTTTCATTATGGAAAAGAGTATTGGCAGCCTCCAGGAATGTCTCGATACATACTTAAAGGTCAGTACAATATACAAAGGCCAGTACTACAGGCAGAAACATGGGTGTGCCATTGGTTCCCCAGTTTCACCTATTGTGGCCAATCTGTATATGGATGAAGTGGAAAAGAGGGCACCATTATCTTATCCTGGAACACCACCGAGCCATTGGTTCAGGTATGTGGATGACACTTGGGTGAAAAATCAAATCTCAGGAGGTACCACAATTCACTGACCACATCAACTCAGTGGACAAACACATCCAGTTCACCAGGGAGGACATGAAACGTGACAGGCTAGCTTTCTTAGATTGTGAAATTTCCATCAGCAATGGGAGACATTTGAAAGTTGATGTGTACCGTAAACCAACGCATACGGAGCAGAATTTAAGGTTTGACTCTCACCATCCAAAACAGGTGTCATCAGGACTTTACAACACAGAGCAAACACCACACCCACAGACACAGCGGCCAGGGAAGCAGAAGAACATCATATCAAAAAGGCCCTGAGAAAATGTGGTTATTCCAGCTGGACTTTTGTCAAAGCAGGGAAGACACCTAAAGAATGCTCTAAGCAATCCGAGAGAGGAAGGACAACCGCTGCCTAAGTGAAAACCTTTGGTGATCCCTTATGTGTCAGGAGTATCGGAGCAACCGAGATGCATTTTTTTCAAAACACCAGGTCTCGGTGGCTTTCAAACCCCAAAACATACTACGGCAAAAATTGGTCCACCCCAAGGACCGGGTGCCCCGACACAGACAGAGTTATGTAGTTTACGCAGTTAAGTACCAAGTGGATTGCCGTGAATTATACATCGGGGAAACTAAACAACCACTGGCGAAGCGGATGGCACAACACAGAAGAGCTACCTCGTCAGGCCAGGACTCCGCAGTCTGTTTACACCTACAGGACAGTGGTCACTCTTTCAGTGATGAAGATGTGCACATCCTGGACAGGGAGGAACGCTAGTTTGAGTGAGGAGTCAAGGAGGCCATTTACTACCATCTCTGAACCGAGGAGGGGGCCTAAGGGTACATCTTTCACCATCTTACAATGCTGTGATTGCAGCCATTCCCCAACTCTCTGCGAATGGTACTCATGGCCATTGATTAATGGACAATTTGCATATCACTGATCACACGGCCCATTGTTAGTCAATGGTGCTAGTTTCGGTCATTATGCAAAGGTACTGTTTATAAGGTTGGAGAAACCTGCAGTCAACTGGGACTGAGGAAGTCACTTGGATGAGTGATGTAAAGTATCTCCCTGGAAAAGAACTATGTCCAGATGAATTGAATCGACTTTCTAGAACCTCCAGGAATGCTTAGTAACAGTAAGGTAGGGTAGGGAGAGGGTTTATGGCAGCACTGCTGCTCCTTTGTAATCTAAACCTGTGTCTGCTTATTAACTGGCTGAAGAATAAGAACAAATAGAGGAACATTCAGATGTGCTGGATGTCATCTCAAGTTAGATTAAAGGTAGATCCAGCACAAGAAAGTTTGTGCAACAAATGCTGAAACTTAATGACAAGGATAGGTTTAATGTGGGGTAGGCCATTGTCTGTGGTTGGACCTCAAAATCACAAACTGTTGAATCAAGTGGTGGGGCGTGAGTCACAGTTTTATGTTCATTTTGACCTATTGGGGATATTACTAAAACAATGTATCAAAGCAGATACAGCAGGAAGGATGGTCAAAATATCATCTCTTTATTATCATCTCTTTATTATTTGTGGTGGTGGTGTTCAGGGTTTCCTCAACAGGTGAAGCCTAGTAATACTTATCCCACCACAGACTCATTGTGTGTCTTTCTAGGGTATGCCTCATCCCTCATTCTTGCCTTGTAGACATCCTGTATTATTCCTGCTCCAAAGAAGGGAGGCGCCTCTTCACTTAACTACAAACAGTTACCTTACATCTCACATTGTGAAGACATTTGAGAAACTGGTCCTGGACTATGAGTCCTCTTGTGGTAGACCATCTGAACTCACTGAAGTTTGCCTATTGGACAAAGATTAGAGCGGAGGATGCTTGTCTGTCTGCTCCACAAGGCTTATTCACACCTGGACAAACCTGCCAGTATAGTGAGGATGATGTTTTTCTGATTTCTGCCATCCAACTACCTCTGTTAAGAGGTCAGCTCAGAGATATGCAGGTGGATGAGCCAATGGTGTCCTAATAATGGACTGTATATAAGGCTGACTGCAGTTTGTGAGGCCCAAGGGCTGCCTGTCTGATACAGATGTGAAGAACACTGGAGCAGCATAAGGAACAGGCCTGTCTGCTTTGCTCTTCACTCTGGACATCTCCGACTAATAAAGATAACAGCAGGTCCGATCACTTGCAGAAATTCTCAGATGATTCTGCACTTCGGGAGTGTATTGATAAGGGGCATGAGACAGAGGAGAGAAGTCAGGGGGAACACTTGGAGAATTGTCTGCAAATCAACATCAGCAAAACCAAGGAACTGCTTATTGACTTTCACCGCAACTAAGAACCTCCATGTCTAGTCACTATTCAGCGGGTGGATGTAGAGGGGGTGCACATCAATGACAGGTTAGACTTGTCTCGGAACACAGAGGAACTATAGAAGAAAGGGCAGAGCAGGCTGTTGCGCTCCTGTAATTTGAGAAGTGACATCCTTCACATCTTCCACAACTCTGTAATGGCCAGTGTAGTGTGCTTGGCCAGTAACATCACTTCAAGAGAGTCTCACCAAATTAACCAGCTAATTAAAAGGGCAGACTCAATTAAGAGACACACTCTTGACTCCTTGGAGGTAGAGGAGGAGAGAATGAAGACAAGACTGAGTGCCATTGTAAACAATGCTAGATATACTCTCTCTGACACACTAACACTGAGGACTTTCAGCCAACAAATTATTTGGCAGAAGTGTGTCAAACACTACGGGGCTCTTTTATACCAACAGCAATATACATTTATAGTGCTTCTGTGTGACTGCCAAGTCAAAAGTTTCTTTTTAAATTTTCTTCCTCTTTAGTCAGACTACAGTGAGTGTGTGTGTGTGTGTGTGTATAAATATATCTCTATGTATTTATTTATTTAAATAGCTTCTGTAAAAAGTAAAATTTACTCTTGGAGACAAAATAAATCTGTGAAGTTCTATCTAGACATTTTATGAACCGTTGTAACTGCATTTTAAAACTTATTTGGATGCAGTCGTTGTGGAAGTTACCATATAAACTAAAAAAGGTCAATTTATAAACTTCACGTCTTTATCACAGCATCACCGTATAATGACCCTGAGTGGGTTAGCCAATAAGTCAGGCCTAAGTGTGTAGAAATATGGAAGCAATTGTTTAATGCCAATAAAATAGTCTGCAATGGTGTTAATTTTTTACTGCACTATGAGTTACTTATGAAGGAGTAACAGATGCTTCTAACACAACAAATGAATTGACTTATGATTTTCTGAGCATCTTTCCTGATAGGAAAGAAATGGACTGTATAAGATGCCTCTGCAAGGAACAAGACAACATGTGTTATATCTCTTCTGGCCCAAGTTCTCGGTCAACATTTCTTCCTGGATTAAACACCAGTCATTCCGAATGGTTAAACAGTCCCTCTGAACCCCACACCACTTTGAGCAAAGGCACTCTGAGACAATTTGATCTTGAGAACCATGTAAGGTTAAGTTACTGTTAAATCAGCAGAGTTTCTGACGCCACATTAAGAATGCTGCCACAGAAAAAGGTACAATTTCGCTACACTGACTGAAATAAAAACTTTTTTTTTCTCCCAAGGCACTGAGATGTTCTGAAGCACCTAAGCAGATGGCTGACTATGATCAGAGGCAAAGCTCCGAACAAGCACTGGAATGTAACCACCATCAAATTTAACATGCCATTTAAACTCGCCTAATTCAGTTCAGTTACTTACTGAATGTACAGCATTCCTTTTTAACGAAGTGTGACTTTAGGGCTCAGAAACATCTTCTCCCTTCAATACTTAACAGCTCTATGTAAGATGGTATTACAACCCAATGGAGGAACTACTAAATTGACTCCAATGAGAATGTACTCTGTTTTGGATTTTGTGATTCTTTGCATAGTTTATTTTGAATTTGTTCAGAGCTTCATGTATGCTTGAAATTTAAACATGTGAACAAAGTCACCAAGTCTGGTGCTTTTTCCATTTGTCTGGAGTGTAAATGGATCCAACCCACAGCATGCCAGTGTGAAAAATGTCACTTCCTGCCAGGACAGTTGATTCTAATTAAAAGGACATCTTGGCCAGCCATGTGAGTAATTTAGGCTAGTCCTTATAATTATGTCTACAACAGAGGAGCTTTATTGATCCACAGATACTGACAGAGTTCTAAAATGAAGATGATGTGAGACAACAGTGAAACCTCCCTAGAGAAAGTGAATCTCTTCACAAAGAATCCCAGTACCTTCTCCATAGAGTCACAGACCTTGCATTTGTTTGCTGAAGTCAGAAATCATAACTTATACATCAGAATAACCATGCAGAATGGAACTGTCAGATTTGCAGGAGTGTTGGTTATGAACAAAAGCATTGAATTTTGTCTGAAGGAATGTAGCAACTGCCTGGACTTGGAGAGGAAGGCACTACAGGCAAATGAACCTAAGTTGAACACTTGGGCTACTTTGATCTTGTAATAACTGGAGAAATCCAAACAGGCTATACTGTAATAAGAGTGCAGACCTGCTGCTGATGCCATGGTTCAGAGGGCAGTAGCTGCTGTTAGTCTTTGTTTTGTTTTGTTTAATATCTAACAGACTGAAAAAGTTTTTATCCTGTTGCTACTAGGGCACTGAATGCCACCTAATCACCTCCAATGCAGCAGTGCAATAGATGACATCTTGTGCAATAGTGTTCATGTGCAATTAAGGTCTTATCTTGAATGTTTGTGTTCTGCCTTATTTCTTCTTATCCTTTCTTATCCTTTTGTAATTATATTTATTTATATTTTGACACCGCAGGGACTGCATCTAATTTTGTTGTATCTGTTACAATGACAATAAAGATATTCTGATTCTGATGCCATTTGCTGTTACTGAAGGAGCTAGGAGTTATCCATTCTGTGTCCTGTACCTCAAAAGAAGCTAATTTGGTGTTGGGCCAGATATCAGAAGCTAGACAAGTATAAAACAATGACAAAAGATGGGGGCTGTAACCTTTGACATTTTGAATCTGAAACAGTCAGCCCATAAACTTAACTGAGATGTTGCATCATAGCCTAAAGTATTCGCTTGATATGTCACTAGGTATCCACAGGCTGATTAAAATACTTTGAGCTAATATGGAAGCGGTTAGAATCTTCTCGCACAGAAATATAGTTTTGTTTTATTGCTTGGGTATTGTGGGCCTTAACCCAGTTTAGGTCCTGTTTCAGCTCATGGTGTTACTGTATATTAAAGTACTTAAACTGTTTTAAAATATCCAGATTTTTTTAAGTCCCTTTGGGAAAAGTCTTTTGTAAAATACAATATAATAAATGCTCCATTACTGAAAACGTGAAACTCATTTAAGTTGTTTCTTGTTATTGCTTGACGGAATTTTTTTTTTTGAATCCAGCTGGGCCTACCTGCACATGCTTTCTGTTTGAAAGACCGGTCTCCTGCTTTATCAGGCACATACTGTACTGTCTTCCTTCCTTCTCTCGCTCCATCATTCCATTCCCTTGCTTTGAATTATTTCTAAGGACACCTGCCAGAAACCTTTCTAACTGTCCCACTATGGCCTGCAGCACAGGCATCTTTTGACTTCTGGGGTGCCTTGCCTGCTTAGTCACAAATTTATGATCCCTAACAAATTGTTTGACATTTTATTATTTATTTTTTTAACTTTCCTAAAATTATTTACAAGAGCAGGACATGTCCATAAAACCATGTGGCCACCATGGTGTGTAGTGGCCTTTGACACAGCCTCTGATATTAGCATGTTGGAAGCAGCCTGATGCACAACAAACCTCACCAGACTTCCTCCTTTGTACAGTATTGCTCCACATTAGCTCCTCTGGGTCACTCAGTGGGAGATTCTGTATCTTAAAAATTTTAACACAATAACCTAAAATAAGTAGGATGTGTTAAACACAAACCTAATGAATATTCTCCTGGGAAAATCAAATCCTGAAAAGAAGTTATAAAATTTCATGTAATGTGCTTTACAATCTGTCATCAGATTTGTCAGGTTGTTCATTCATTGACACATTCATTTTCAAAAAAGGCATTTTGTTGGCCATGGTTATGGAAGGCTAGCACCTGTTTTAGTCATAATGAGTGCATGTCTGGAAGCAGCCCTGGAGGGGTGCCAGTGTATCTTGGGACATGTCTCCCCATATGCCAACTTAAACCGTGGCAGTTTATAGATTGATATAGACTTGAATGCAGGTGTTTAAAGTGTGTTTAGATGAACATGAGAACTCCTACAGTGCAAAATCAAATCACAAAATGAACCTTGTTGTCCATATCAGGAAGTATTGACATGTTCGAGAAAATTAACTTGGAAGACGCTCAGAATGATTATATTTTCATGCAGCACTCTTGTACCTGTCACATTTGTGCACCATCTGCATGTGTAAAGCATTCACAAGTTTAGGTTTTTCTCTGAATGATAATTGGCAATTTATGTGAGAGAAATTGTAATCAGACTAGCTTGGTCTTGTCATGTGGACAAAGAAGATGATTAATTCAGGTTTTCAGAGTATGTAAATGATAGAAAGCTGCCATTTATGTGCTAACTGAAGGTGAAAGATGCATAAGCGGATGATCAAACAAAAGCATTACTACAGAAGAAAAATTCAAAGCCAAGTTAGAAATTGGAAGGAAATGCATTTCTTTTCTGCATTGTTAAATATGGTCTTGTCACAGAAATAGTTGTTAGCAGTGATGTTAGTAATTTGTCTGGTAGTAGTCACTTTTAGTAATATGTTTGAAGAACTATACTCCCTGATCATGGCACACAAGTATTGCGATGTGATGCATGTTGATGAGACACTGGAAGATAGTCATAAACTAAACTAATGTGTGTGACAGGCTATTTACAGCGATGACCATGCTGCCAACACATTAGTTTAGTTTATGACTATTGCCATAGAAGTCTACAGTATATCATATCAAATATATTATTCATCAGGCCATTCTTAGTTGACCCATTGGCCACCTGCTAATTCTGTGTGTAATTCAACTCTCCATGTTGTGTCTGTCAAATGTCACTCTCAGTCAATACCTGTGCTCATTCTTTTCATTTTGATTTATATTCTTAGTGGATGTTGATCTTATTAGGCTCCAACAAAGGCTTGCATTTTTATTTGTTTATTGTACATTTGCATTATTTTAAAATGACCCATGCTGCCTTATGTTAATTTGTGTTGCACTTTTGTGTACTCTGTAAAGCACCTTTTGGTGGAGGTCTTTGCAAAGACATTTTATAAAACAAATTATTGTGTATTATTTTAATCTAGCCTTCCTACAGCTGTGATGCTCCTTTTCACCGACTCCTGATACTCTTTAGAAAGTCCTTTGTGTTTTGTACTGATGTGAGAATATTAGAGTTACATATTTTCATGCTTTTATTGAACTAGATTGTTTTTAAAATGCCTCGGAATCATACAGTATATAAGGTCCTGTATAAAGTAAAGATGTATTGATTTAGAAAATAAAGATTACATTATAAGTTATAAATGGAAATTGGAGAACTATCTATAACTATACGAAGACCCAACTTCATTGTTTTTAGTTTCCTGCCACACTTAAATTCTAAAGCAATAACTAATTCTAAATAATAACTGATCATTTACCTTTTTGCTTAGCTGTTGTGATTCTTTCCATCCAGCTGAAGTTTTGTTACTAAGCATGTGTAATTTAATTAAATTCAGTAATTAATAAGGTGGAATAATCCAGTACATTAATAGATATAGACCTCCGTTCAAGTACATTCATTGTTCATTGTACTGTAGTGGACATGTTCACAGCCCAAAAGCCCTCTTTTAGATTGACTGGAAAATCTGTGTTCCCAGTGTGGAGACCATACATTCCCAGGCTGATCCCTTACTTATTATGCTTAATGTAGTGGTGATAGGCTGCTGACAAAATGCTACTTGAAATAAGCAATAAGACATCTTTGACTGGTTATCAAAGGTTGACAATGGAGACATAAGCAGGTTTAATATCAGCAATATAAACCATATTTAAAGTTTTTTTTTATTTTTTTTTATAAAAAGTATTATGCTGCTCATTTCATTAAGCTGTACTGTTTGGCATTTTTTAATTTTTAAAAGCAAATGTCAGTTTATAGCTAACTTGTACTTTCTATTCTTGTTTTTATTGTACCGTCTCACTGCTCCCAAGACGTCATCTATTTGAGTCAAAGGTAAAACCATGAGACTTGCCTCCTGGATGCCAAGTGAATTGCTGTTGTCCCCCAGAAAACATGGATGTTTCTGTGTAGGGTGTTCAGGGATATAAATGAGTGTGATAACACATCTCTCATTTCTTGTTCAGATTTTCTTTCGTTTTTGTGTGTTCATCCTTTATTGGCTATGGCTATTTTAAATAGCCTTAAATGACCAATACTAAGTGATTTATTTGCTGAGTGGAGAAATACAGCAGTTCACCCTACCAAACTAATGCTTTACCTCAATGCCTACTAGATGCCACTGACACTGGCCTTTCTTTGCTCAGACATCTTCACAACATTTGACTCTGTGGTGTTTCCTTCAGTCCTAATGTTCAGAACAAATGATGGGTGTAATTGGCCATTCTTACGTTTAGCATGTGACCGGTCACTTGTACATCTTTTGTCATATCCATGTGTTGTATTCCTTTTATCTTGCATTGTGATCATTTGCTTTGTAAGTCACCTCTTGGGTGGGTGTATTTTTGAAAGTAGGTAAATAAAGTTAGTTTTGGATGATTCGTAACAGTAGCTGCTGCTCGCTTGTGTCTCTGTGTTTGCATGTGTGATGGTGTTGGCAGGTTTGTGTATTGATATGGCATTGTTTCTGTCTGTATTCTTGCTTTCATGTCTGAATGGATGACTGCTGTCTGTCTGCACTGATTTAAATTAAAAACCACACAATCACTGTACCTTCTTTGGTTTCTTGCCATGCCTGCCACTGATTTTTGCAGACCCATCAACAATGCCCACATGCGACCCTCACCTACATCTTACCTAAATTAGAAGAAGCCCTGCCTTCTGCTGCTCGATCCTTGAGGCTCTCTGCAATGCTGAGCTGCTGCTCATGGTACTGTTTGGCACGCTCCAGGTCCTGCATACAGCGGGCAGCATGGCCCAAGCCAGCATATGCCCGCATCTCAATGGATTTCTCCTCCAGCTGCTGCGCCAACTCCAGCACATGATTGTGGTACGACATGGCTTTGTCAAAGTTCCGCCTGTAGTGGTAGGCGCTGCCCAGGTTGCTGTATGCACGGGCCTCTTCCCGCTTGTTGCCTAGAGACTTGGCAATCTTCAGGTGCTGTTCATGGCATTGCACTGCATTCTCAAAGTCCCCCATTGCGATGTATACTGCTCCCATGTTGCCCAGCTCCCGTGCTTCTGAGAGCTCGTCTTTGGATTGTTTGGCAAGAAGGACGCACTGTTTGTGGCTGGCCAGGGCATTGGGGTAATCTCCAATGGCAGTGTAAACATGGCCCAGGCTGCTGAGGGCAGAAGAGGCTGCCTGTGGAAGAGGAAGAAGGCAGAGTTAATAACAGAGTCCACAGCAGCGCGAGAGGACACTTACAGCACTCATTCTCTCTTCTGCCTGCAACACTGCAGTCGCCACCGTTCTGCTCCCTCCTTGAAAAATATTTCATGTGTGACTCATTTCATCATAAACGATTTTGGAAGAGCAACAGGCCTACTTGGCAGGACATGTGTTTTGAGGCTCTCTTCCCACCCCGCTGCACACTCTCTCGTTCCTACTGAAGTATGTTTTGTGTAATGCTGCTCAGAGGGCACCGTAGAGTGCACAAGGCCCCCTAGCTTGCAGCTATCAGACTGGTCTTGACAAATGAGAATACTTCTTGGGGACAATTGGAAGCAATACAGTACACTGCCCAGGACATATATTTCCCATTCCTCTGCCAAAAAGCATTGTGATAATGTGAACAAAGAGAGGAGCTATATAAAATGAAGTTGGAATGGTTGTGCACTAGGACACATACACATGTGACACACACTCGACAAAGAGCAGGCTGTTTTTCTGGGTTTGGGATCTGGTGCCCACTTCCTCTGAACCCATGCAACTGCTCTTAGTTAGGTGCTTTGGTAAGCAGGTGGTGTTTTTCCTGTGTCTTGTGTTTGTGACTTTGGTACACTGTGTTATGTCAACTGTGCACTTCTATTTTAAATGCAGCAGAGTCTGCCATAACATGTCATAAGGCTACCATGCTCAGCTTTCCTTTTGTGACTACTTTTGTATCACTTCCATTATCCTTGAAATGTTTAAAGTCCCAGACTCCCATAATTTCTGCTTGCCTACAAAGGAAAAATGTTTAAAGCTGCCCATTTCCCCCGTGCCCTTATGATGATGACACTGTTTCACAAAATACTCTGTAAATACTCTTGAGCGATAGTCATATGTGAACTCCAAATGTAGGTTAGGTTAAGAGCATGCGCTGATACATGAACATTCTTTATTTATGCCAACAGGTGGAGGCCCACATGCTCTTGTTAATGTAGAAAGCTAGACTGAAGAAACTGAACAGAAAGCTTCCTTTTAATCAGCTAGTTTCATTTATATATAATGATGATAAAATATTTCAAACACACCAGTTTTCATACAAATAAATGGTATAATCCAGAAATTCACCTCTTCCAATAATAAAGTACTAATCTAGTTAAACATACAGTGGTTGCGGGTAAATACTTGGTTAAACTAAAAAACTTTTTATATGTAAGCTATTATCAGAGAACAAAATATAAAGTTAAATGTTATATACAATCTAATTTTCTAAGCGAAATGTAACAAATTAAGTCAAGAAGTTTCTGTTAAACAGAGGCAGTTGCAACAAATTTTTCTCTCATGGACACCCTGAGATACCACAGCCCACAATAAGGGGCCAGTATAAACCTTGGAAGCTGTAGTACTCTCCAGGTCGGGGATAGCTACACTGTTTAAAGAAAGTGGCTAGTAGGAGTATCAAAGGGGAACCAAAATTACTGATGACTGTGAAGGACAGAACTCTTTAAACTGTGATGCCTCATTGTTGAAGAGTGATACTGTAATGGCTTAGTGTCTGTCTCTGACTCGTACTCTGAGCAAGTCACTTCATATTGTTGATGCACCTAACAATTATTTTGCTCTTCAAAGAGTTGGATGATTATGATTTCTCTAAAATGTCTAACCAGATGTTTTAAAAATAGCTGTTTATTCACACATGAAAAACTTTTATTCCTTGCATAATCCTCTCATTTGCAACAGTAGGTAAAATTTCCTCTAAAAGTACATCTAATCAAGTCTTACTGCAAATAGTAAAATTTAAATCTGTCTGATGCAAGGGAAAGAAAAAAATATCCACTGGGTTCCTTTATGATTCATTTTGCCTTTTCAAGACAGTTCTTGTCAAATATGTTTTGCAGAGATGTTATGCCAGTGATGAGCTGTGTTGTTTTCACCACCCTCTACTTCGCCTTGTGGCCCTTGTGGGCTGCTGCAATACCAGCCCACTGTGCAGCTGGTCTATAGTACAGTGAAGGGCTGCTGAGAAGTTTGGTAAGTGCTGTAGTGTGTTCTGTCCTCCTATGATCATTTAAAACAGTTGACTCTTTACACAGCCTCGCCCCCACTGTTACTGAGGCTATAATTTACCTGCTGCTTCCTGAAATCAATGATCATCTTCTTAGTCTTTCTGACATTGACAGAGAGGTTATTGTTCTGACACCCTTTTTATAGGAGCCTACTCCCCTCTCGCTGTCTCACAATTTGTCAGGTCTATGATGGTGGAATCATCAGCAAACTTTACAATGGTATTGGAGCTCTATCTGGCTGTACTGTCAGGGGTGAACAGAGAATACAGCAGGGGACTCAGTAGACAGCCCCGAGGGGTTCCAGTGTTCAGGATCAGCATAGAGGTCAGGTGTCCAATCTGTGCATGCTGTGGGTATGTTAGTCAAACTTCAAGATCCAGTTGCACAGGTAGGCATTGAGATCCCGATCAAGGAGCTTGGTGGTCAGTTTGAATGAAAGTACAGTACTGAAGGTAGAGCTTTGTGAATGGGAGAAGGACCACCATTACTATGTTTTCTTTTTAGGTGTCCATATGTGCTTATTTCTACAGATTTTGCAAGAGTAATCTATGGCCTACAACCTTTCTCTATATTTACGTTCTCCACCTCCCCCATATCTCACAATATGATTAAAGACACTCTTGGTCAATGAAGTGACCTACATGATATACAACAAGGCATCTGATCAATAAGAAAATTCACTGGCAACTATTTTGACCACCAATCATTAGCTACCTTCTTTCAAAGGTTCTTTTCCTTTGTAATTGAGAGGAAGTGGCTGACAGTCTCTAAACCCAGAATAATGCCAAAGAGGTAAAAAAATTGAATTATGGAACTTTGTACAGACTACTTCAGAGGAGGCTAAAGCAAATGAGTGAGTGCATTGCAGCCTGGGGGACTTGGTTCCCTTGCCTGTCTATAGAGGGTTGGCTCATGCACTTGCTCACCAAACTGATAACACTTGTAACACCTTTTCACCACCTATGCTTCTCCATTCTTGGCTCTGTCTCCCACCAAATGATCTATTACCACTGCTCTGCACTGGCTGCTCTAGGATCAGACGTGCAGTTTAAAAATATTGGGACCACTCTCTGAGAGCATGTTTTGTTGCTTCTGCCATTCTCCTTTGACAATCCTCTTATGACCGTGGAGTGATACTGTAACTTCAAATAGCACGAGGCCTGATGTCCTCCAGTGGAGTCTTACTGAATGCAGTTGAATGGTTACCATTCACCAAGTATACTGTATGTTAAGTCACATGCCACCTTCTCCTGACTGCAGTAACAATTCCTACCAGGTTTGTTTTGTTACATGCTGATGTTTGTGGAAAGCTTTATTTAAAATAAAGTTTTGCTTAAAATATCATGCAGCTACATTATTAGGGACACCATTTAGTAACATTTTAAACAAGTTCTTTTTAAAAACAAACAAAGCTCTGTGGCCCACCAGGAGTCACAAGAAGTTCTTACTTGAAGACTGTCTAACAAACATAAGTGGTTCAAGGTCTATACTCTGCAGTGGTGTTGCAGGCCTATGAGGCTACTGTATGATCAGCTCTCAAAAGTGTTTTGATTATAAGTTACATCCCAGCTTTTGGGTACAGGACAGACATTCTGATTTTTACAACTTGTTGATGGCCAGTGCCAGGATACTTTTAAACTGTTAATTCTTCTTTTGTTACTGTTATCTTCTTCAGACTCTAAATCTGCAACCTTAACTGGCGAGCTTTAAGAAGTGTGTTTTTTAGTTGCTGCTTGGGAAAGGAAGTCCATGTGCAGCCAAAACTTCCAGTTCTTTCTGTTTTTAGAGGGCTTTCTGTAGCTGGCTTGAGGAGACAGGCGGTGTAACCTGAAGCGAATGGGAAAGCACATGGGAGGGGTGCTTCCTTTTTAAGGTCTTGTGCTGCCAAAAAAACCAGCTGCTGCCAGCTGTGTTGTGCAACTGCAAAATGGAGATGGAGGTCAGTGTTTAATCTCTTCAAAAAGTGTTTTAGATGGGAAAAATAAGTCTCTAGGCTAGGTACTGCCTGGTTCTGGTTTTGTTCTCATTGCATCTTTTTTTTTTAAAGTTCCTTGAAGCAGCAGTGTGTAAAACCTCTGTTGATATGGGAACATCTCAACAAGACCAAGCTGATGTCATGGCCTCTGGTTAAAGTCCATGTGATACATTTGAACATGAAGCATTATTGCTTTGTGTGAGATTTTTAAACAATTGCTTAAGTAGTCTGGACTTGTTTCAGTTCTTTTATGCTTCACAGAACACTCTTTTTGCCAGTTTGTTTGATATTCTTACTCCATTATGCATACAAGTTGTGATCTTCATGAACCAAAACAAGTATAAAATGAAAATGAATACTTAATAGCACTATATTCATTTCCTTTATGTCTGCTATGCTGATAAACAGGCAAATATGCATGTAATATGTTTAAAATACCTAACATATACAATGCAGGGCTCCTTTAGAATTCTTGCTGTAAATGGAAAAACACAAAGAGCCAGGCTGTTGAACCCATTGTGGTAGCAGTACCAGTAGCTGCAAAACAGTAGGTACTACCATTTCCTAAGCCCACCCTTGGACTTTAAACCCTAAGGCTTGCAGATCAATCCCACTATCTGACACATTTTGTTACTATGAGCAAGTCCCTTAACCCACCTGTGCTCCAGTTATTACTAAATTTATATAAACAATTAACTTTATCCTATTTAAAAGATGAGGATGCAATACAACAGCCACATTTAAATATTTGGATTGTACGACTGATGAAATTTCTTAGTGGCCACTTAAAACCAACTCCCTGTACTGAAATGGAGCATAAACAAAAAGTGAAGGAAATGGTGCAGAATGTCAAAAAGTTGCACTGATGGACACAGCGAGCGTAGCAGAGGTGCAAGAGTGGCCAGCAACCTTGTCACTAAAAGATTTCTCTGCACAATGAAAGCCAAAGGCTCAGGCCCACTGGCCTCAGTCTCTCATCAGTATTTTCAAGATGGCTATCCTTATGAACATACTGTACATGCAGAGACAGCCTGTGTGATGCTCATTTGAGATCACCTGTCAACTAGACTGGACCGTAAAGACAAAAAAAGTAAAGACGAAATGACTGGCAATAGAAAATGTACAAATTATGCCACATGGGGGTCATGGTGAAATTGTCACAAAAGTATTCTTTGAAAATCCGGAAAGATCTGCAAGAAAAGAGGAAAAATTCAGGAGCTACAGTAGCGTCATAGGCATCATGGATGGTGGTATGTGCCCAGTTACATTGTCGTGTGTCCAAACACCTTTATGCGTTTTTACTTCAAAACAATTTTCAAAGACAGTCCTGATCCTTATAGTGATTTGTGTATTTCAGCACTACAGTCCTTATTGTGATCTGACAACCCTGTGCCTGCTGGAAGATATGCCTTAATTCCTGGAATGATAAGTAAAGTTGCATGCTATGCCAGATTGGGTACAGACTAAATGTGAATCTGGGGTGTTAGGGAGTGGTAGTGAGATGTACTGTTCCTGTTCTTGTTTACTGTTTTGCTGGTAATGTCATCTCTAATGCTGTGTTGTTTTTAGTTTCTAGTTCTGCTACCTGTCTAAGACTGGTTTAGGTCTAAGTAATCAACACAGATCTCAGTGGATTCAGTGTTAATGCTTGCAATGCACCATCTTTTGGAATGTATTTGGTAACGTATGTACTAATAAATGCATTACATTTTTTTATTCCAACAGAGGGCACATCACCAGCCGTAGCAGTGCTTTTACAAATCCACTTCCTAATAGCATAAAATAGCGGCAAAGCACCTGGGCTGAATAAGGTGGATGGTGCAGTGTGCCATTGGGGCACATTTGCTCTCACATGCATTCATTTCAGATATGCACTTTATGTCAACGGTTAGGCAGTGTGGCCTGAGGGGACACTCCACCCGTCTAAACCCGACACAAGCAGACACCAGGACACAAGGTCCAGCACAGCACACTCTTTCATTCACGTGGGGAAGCGCTTTTCCTTGCTCCCCAGCACAGTACAAGAAACACAGTAATTTCTTGTATTTCTTCTTTCTCTTGCTTGTCCTTCACTCCTGCTCCGGCAAGCTTTCTCTCCTTTCCTCCCGACTTTGGCAGGCGGTTCTTTATCTTGGACCTGGGAGTACTTCCAGTGCTAGGGCCTAGCCTGATGGAAGCACTTGCAGGTTACAGTGATACCTTGAGATACGAGTTTAATTCGTTCCGTGACTGAGCTCTTAAGTCAAAATGCTCTTATCTCAAATCAATTTTCCCCATTGAATGAATTGAAATGCCATTAATCCGTTCCGGACCCCCAAAAAACACTGCAATTTTTTGTTACATGTTTTTAAATAAGAAAAATGTACTTATAAATAACGAATACTGTATAAAAACACAATACAATAGAATGTACTACAATAAACTGGTTTTATTAAGTACAGTATAATGTACAGCATTTACCTTGGAGATCAGACGAGTTGAAGATGCTGACGGATGTGGTGGAGAAAGGCTGAACTGAATAACTGAACGTTATTCACTGATTTTTGCCCTTTTCGCTGCACCTTCCTCACTTTCATCTGCAGGGGTTTTCGATAAAAACCTGTCCAATGAGGTCTGTTTCATCCTCTCTTTCAGAATGTTTCTAAAATGCGTTAGACAAGTGTCATTAAATAGCTCCGCTGCACTATCAGTTGCAGTTTTTTTCAGGGTTTCTTTTCAATAAAGTCAAGAGTTAGGCAAGTTTCACTAAATAGCGCCGCTGCGCGATCAGTTGTAACTTTTTCAGGGTGTTTCTTTTCTTTAAAGTTTGAAATTTTTTCCCCAAATTGCAAACACTTCCTTTATCTCACTTTATGAGGTAACCTCCTCCGCCTCTGCCTCCTCCGCGACACCGATCTCCTGCAGAGCCTCCACATGTTGCCGCGTTTGTAGTTCCGTCAACTCCTCCGTCAGTTCCTCTGAATGTGCGGCTACAAGCTCTTTGATGGCTCGTATTTCGAATTTTGGCTCGTAACTCAAGGCAAAAAATTGACCTAGTGATGGCTCGTATCTCAAAAAACTCGTACGTTGGGGCACTCATATCTCAAGGTACTACTGTATTTGGAAGTCTCACAAAGTAGGGATTATTAATCCTCTTAGCTCCCCCTGGTGGCCCATACGAGACCCAATAGGACTGCATCACAGGACTACAGGTTCCAGCATGGCCTGTGGGTGTCTGCATGGGAATTCTAATCCAAGGGGACTGTCACCCAGTGCATGGGGAAGAGGATTTTCACTAATGTTCGTTTTCTCCAGACCTAACATCCTGCTGGCCTCCCGGCTGGGTATTGTTCCTGGGTCCAACCTGGCCGGGATGCCAGTGTATCCATTCTGGCAGAGGTATTTTCTGCCTGTCTTCTGGGCGAGAGAGGATGATCTTCGCCCTGTTTCTTGTGGTGGCATAGGGCCGGCTTCCTGTCTGCTTAAGGAACAATACTCCTTCCCAACAGGGATGCTGCCCATGTGTGTTGTCCATCACAGCTTGTTATAAAATGTAAAAATGGATTTTATTTGGTTGGCTATGCTTTGTTTTTGAAGAAAAGGCTCTTTGGCTGTAAAAGATGACCATCTGAAGCAATTTTATTTTGTTTGCTTTTAAAGGTTTTGTTTTTCGTTGGTGAACTTTGCCTGTAAAAGATCCTTTGAGGTATGCTTTCCCATTTTGTTTTAGTCATTGTGTTGAGTGATGTGTTACCGTTCTGGCTTATCTGACTGCTCTCCTTTAACTTCCTGCCACTCAGAAATAATAAAAGAAATGTGATTTGTTGAATCTCCCCTTGAACAACCATGCAAGTGTGTGTCAAATGTTGTGTTAACACCTGAGCCATTCTAAGCTGCTTTTTGTGAGAACAATTCAGTCGCAGAGAAAAATGGAGTATGTTTTTTTTTTTTTCTTTTCATTTTTGTCTTAAGAGTTTACAGTTGGATTGATTTCATAGCGGGAATGTGCTTAGAGACTAATGCAACACATTCAACTCCAATGAAACTCAGAAGAAAATGGAGCTTCTCCTCAGAATATACCGTGGAATGAGTCCTGCAACTGTGTGTGTTTATTTCTCAGTTGATGCTGTTTTACTACCACATTCAGCATCAGAATTGTCTTTCTTGGGTGCCATTGCTCTATTTGCAGTGGGTATAAGACATGTAGACCTTGAATGGCAGTGTTCTCCCTAACCCACAGACTGCACTGGGCTGCAGGGATTTACAGTGCTATTAAAAATGTATTACTTGGTGTTTTTAGAAATGTGAGCTTGGCTTGACTGAAAGGCACTACGCAGAAATTAGACTGACTGCTCTGCAGACCCATTTTTGAGACTGGTCAACTTTAAAGTGCACTATAAAGAGTCATAAGAGTGATTTGTTTGAAAAGTGGGATTCAATTGCTCTGTAAAAGATATAGTGTAAAAAAATACACTGACAGGACAATTGATGTTTACAGTGTGTTAGAATATTAACACTAAGAACATTATAAAAAATGAAAACTTGGTTTATTTTTCTGTAAACAAGCTTATGATACTGTGCACCATTAAAGGGGACTATCAGAAACAAAATGGATTAAATGATCATTATTAGTGCTAATCAAGAGCAGTCCTTTAGGGCTGACACCTTAGCATTTGGTTTGCACCTGATTCAAGAGGCTCCACATTCATGTTAATCACATTCAACCTCAGCACAAAGATCATGGCTAGCAGAAGAATGAATGGAATTGGGGATCAGAAAGCTGTAAATTGTTATTGGATGTTAAATGCGTGCATCTCTCACAACTCATTTGACTTTATTTTAATGATGCACTCCCATGACACGCAATTTTCCTTCTGTTACAGATGAAACACTCTGTATGAGCATGGCCACTTACCACTTCATTTTTTTTAAATGTATTATTTAAGAACACAGTGTGCAAAAATGTCCTAAGCTGTATAAATGCATTTATAAGGTGTTGTATTTCTCATTTTCTTTACATCTGCCCAACTCCCACCAAGTGGACACTGTTTCACTGGTCCCTGTCACAGTTCAGTATAATGTGACTCTTTTATTAACCTTCATTATCTCTTTCAAATCTGGTATGGGGGTATGACCTGGGATCTCATGTATAAATGGTGCATACGCACAAAAATTTTGCGTAAGCCCGTTTCCAAGCTCAAATCACGATGTAAAAAACCTAAACTTGGCGTAAAGCCATGCACATTTCCATGGTAGCTCATAACCTGGCGTACGCAAGTTCTTCGCTTGGTTTTGCAGACTGGCGGCACCCAGCGTCAAAGCAGTGCTACTGTTCCTGTGTAGTTTCCCTTTTTTTTTTTTTTTTTTTTTTTTTTAGATCCACATCCCTGACGCAGCTTTATAAATACACTGAAATTAACCGCATATTGTTTATTAGTTTAATGCATCTGATTGTAATTAACCTGTAACTATATAGTGGTCAACAGAATGGTCAAACTATTCTAAATACCATAGCTGCTTTAGCGTTGTTACTCTCACTGCACCTTCTTCTTCTTCTTTCAGTTGCTTCCCTTAGGTGTTGCCACATTGGATCATCATTTTCCATATTACTCTCACTGCACCACTCAGAGTATTTATATCACTGTATCTGAGTGGGGAATCACAGCTCTACAGCAGCTGATTGGAAAGAGAATTATCGGTATACAGCATCAAGCACACGCTGCCTCAGCCATGCTATTGAACTGCTCACATACGGCAAACACTTCAGAGCCTTTCCTGTACGGACCTTGCGGTTCAGAAACAGTTTCATCCCAAGAACTATAAACACACTCAATCAGTCCATCAAGTGCTCCTTGTAGAACTGTTTGGACTTATAAGTACAATTACCTCACTGTAAACTTGCGATAGTTATAATATTGAACAGCCTGAGCCACTTTATAAAGTGCGTTTTTACATATGATGACGATATAATTAAGATGAAATGCAGCAAAATATGTGTATTATATTATACAGAAAACTTTAACTTTATTTACTAACAATATAGATTATTTAAATTAACATGTGAGGACACATTGTCTCAGCGCTAGCGAAGAGCTGGTGCTCCGTTCATGGATTGTTCCTGCCTCGCGCTGTATTCTTGCTGGGACTGGCGCTACACTAGATGGATAGAATAATTAAACATGTACTACGAAGATATTTCAATGTTCCTTAAAAGTTTTGAAGAATCGGCGTTCTAAGCTTACAGATGGCTTAACGTCTATTACAGAGCTGATTGTGTGGCGATTGGGTATTTGGAGAAAGAAAAGTAAGGACAGGAATTGGACGTTGGTACGTTTGAAAGAGACAGTACTGCTGCAGTAAATGATTTCATCAAAGGTCGCGCACGGTGCAGCAAGCATCCTGCGTGAGGCATGAACAATCACTATGCCACTGTGTTCCCATGTTTAATAACATGCTTAGCTCCTGTCATCATGAAAATTATATCAAGTATACATCTCAATATTTTAATTATTCAGAGAGCTGTAATATCACAAATGTAATGGATTCTGTGTCCTGTCGGAGGAAGAGAAAGCCGGTTTAAGAAGCATGTAGTGATTCACACACACAGAGCACATAGAAGATCAATACAAAAGAAAGCATTTAACGTGCTACTTTAGTTACGATGGGATTTGAGAAACAAGTAAATGATTTAAAGATGAAGTTTATGATGCTCTACTTTAATGACAAAATAAACTACGTGAAAAGTGGAAATTTCGAGATTAAAGTTGACATTTCGTGTTTTTTTCCCCACTGTGTGCCTATTTTTTTTTTCTCTGTACCCATATAAGCTTTCATATGACACTCAGACATTGGGCTACGACTCGCCTTTTCATGGCGACTTTGATATCTGACAACTTCTTTTTTTATTTCGGGCACTGTGTGACTTTGAACTTAAGCTTTCAAGTTTCTCCGACATTCTGTGTCACTCGATCAGCTTCCTTTTGTTGTTTATACCATTGTTTAAACCAACAAATAGTACGTTTTTCCTTGCCTCCACTTGGTATTCACTGAAATTCTTCTACTTCCCTCCATGCTTTTGCCATTGCCTTTTCACAGAATGCTGAGCTTAAAGGCTATTTATATTGATTTGCGTATTCAAAGAGGCGTAATTCTGGGAGGAGATGGGGCAGGACAGCAGGCGCGTGAATGTGCGTTACTTTTCACGCTGACCGGGATTTATGTAGTGGAAGAACGTAGAAGTTGGCGTTCGCACAGATTTATGCATCTGGATTTTTTTGTGCGTTATGCCATGTTATAGTGTGAATTCTCCGCGTGGTG
The DNA here is from genome assembly GCA_026402145.1 of Polypterus bichir lapradei. Lineage (NCBI taxonomy): Eukaryota > Metazoa > Chordata > Cladistia > Polypteriformes > Polypteridae > Polypterus > Polypterus bichir. The sequence continues at coordinate 807,456 of JANRMT010062838.1, forward strand.
TTATTCATGAGGCCCCTGGTCATGGTGTGATTGAGAGTGATACTCTGAAAGGCTATGGTGTGGCCTAAAGTGGAGAACAGACACATGAACATCCACGTGGTTTATGATTTATTAATCTATGTACATTTTTATAAGCATTTGATTCTGTAGCATCCAATTTTGAGCCATTTTAACATATGCTCATAAAATGGTGGAGGTAATATTTATGGTATGTTTACCGGCAGCCACATGTCAGGTTCTCGCAAGTTCTTCCTTGTCATTAGCTGGCCATCTTGTCACTTTCACTCTACATCACCCAGAGCAGCGTTTTTCAATGTTTCAGGTGTCACAACTCAGTTTTTCCCCATGAAACACTCTTCACGATTCACCATTTTACCCTTTCGTGAAATGAACACTTGATCCGTTACCATTATATGTGACCTATTCGCAACCCACTACAATTATAAGCAATACCAACTTATGACCCACCAGTGGCAGCCGGCAACCTAAAAGTGGTTTGCAGCCCAGTGGTTGAGAAACACTCACCTACAGGAACCTGCACCTTCACAATGGAAAGAAGACCGTATCCCTGCACTTTGAATAAAAGACATATGCTGTATGGTGCTATAGTGCTAATTTGCAGAGCACTTCCTCTGATGTTGAGTAGCTGTTTTCTTTCTTCCATAAAAACCATTTTGTTAAAAATGGGGAATGTATCATAATTGTATATTTATATATTTCTAATGAAGATTTGATTCCATTATTGAAATAAAGTGTGTGTGAGTAATGTGAGTAACACATACAAAAGAAGAGCTTGCTCATAACACAGCATTTAATGTTATTACTGTAATAACGCATTTGTGTTTTTTTATTAATTTTATTACAATCCATACAAAGCAATCAAGTTTTTACAAAGAGAAAAATTAAGAACAGATCGATCCCCACCCCTGAGAGAGAGAGCAAGCCAAACGGCGTTAAATTTAAGGCTTGTAAACATACCTAAATTAATAAATTCTCTGTGCCTTATGAACTTATTTTAAAATATTAGTGATTAGATCCTGCCATGTTTTGAAAAAAGTCTGTACGGATCCTCTAACTGAGTATTTGATTTTTTCCAACTTCAAATAATATAACACATCAGTTTCCCACTGACTTAAAAGACATTTGTGTTAATGCAGACTGAGGGAAATTCACAGGGAGGGGCCATACTCAATTTTCCTTAAGGTGCAGAAGTCTCACTACTTCCTCAGACCTTTTTCCTGTAAGGAGAACTTCTTCCCAGCAGTAGGGCCAGTCTACAGTAAATGACATGCCAATAGCTGTTACCTGACACAATAAACAGCAACACGCATATCTGTAATACTATGAAGAAAACCACTCGCTACAGGCTGTAACACACAATGTGCAGAGCTGAAATGCTTTCTAGGCAGCCATCAACAGTCTAAGCACGTTTTAGTGCTGTTGATCCCACATGCAAATCTGTGCAGGCAGGCAGGTCATTTATAAAAGGGCTTCTGGGTTGGGGGAGTTGCCGCCACGTAAAGTTCACAGCCTGGTTACAAATGAATCAGACAACACTGCTCCGTCTGGCAGCAAATGGCCCCGGTGTGATAAGCTAATAGCTTGCTGCAGCTCCATAGTGATGATTGTGTGACATCGAACGTGGTGTAAAAGCAGTGGACAACCAAGTTGCAGGGAAGCATGGAAGCAAAGTGGAAACTAGGAGTGTTTGTGTGTTCTGCATCAACTCTGCTGCACCTATGATACCTACTCTCATTCCTTCTGTGATATGATGGTATAGGAATGAAAAGACATTAGTAAGCACACTTGAAACCCTACACCACACACTTACAGCTTTGTGTCTGCCAAGTAGTGCATATACAACTGCACTGGGTAAGTCAAAACATGAATACTAGCACAGGGCACTGGTTCTGTTACCTTAATGTGAGGAGTTTTTTTACTGTTCAGTACTTAATTAAAAGGGTCATGCTGATATTCTTAAAAACACCTTTTATCTGAGTGTGCAGGGTTTGCAGTTGTTACAGTCCTTATCAAACAAGGCACAGCAGTGTTGCTGACATTTCATTTTGTCATTTTTAGTTTAACCACTATGTTTTCTCTAATTTTGAGCACATAATGTTCCTTTTAGTGAGCTCCTGCAAAATCCATTGCTAAATGCTCACTATTGTGCTTTTTTATGATTGATTTATTTAGCATTGCAGATCATTTGCAGTTAGTCTGGTTTTGAATCCACTGTCCATTAGTTTCTTATAAGATGTCTGAAGCTTTCTTGGACATTAAAAACCTAATCTTATCAGCTATTAGACTCTTTCCTTGTTGTTGTTGATTAATTACCACATATTTTGGTCTGTGTTGCCCTGGATGGAATATGTGCATGTTTCAGGATATGTGAAGTACTGTGGCTACAGGAGAGGAAGTCCTAATAGACAGTAGTTGCCTTACACATCTGTCTTACAGTTGGTCTGCACAGTGCCAGCAACAAGGAGAAGAATCCTCAATACAAGCTCCCAGTTCCCTTGCTAGGCTTATTGGCATAAGCCAAAGACAAAAGATATTTAGGAACAATGAAACTGGTTACTTCTGTTTGTGGTGTCTCAAGGCAATTGCAGTGCCAGGAGGACAGCCTTGCCACCAGCCTGGAGAAGTTCACCCCAGATACCACAGATCCCTGCAGCCTTTCCCCCCTCAGCTGGTTCCTCACCTGTGCGATCTCAGTGAGACTGGAGGGTTCACAGCTAATTGGAGTATCAGCCTGAAGGACTGTGGACCCAGAGATATCCAACGTCCTAGCCGGAGGATCAGCTTTGAACAACTGCTCAAAGCAGCCAGCCCAGCGGGTCATAACTACAGTGTCATCCATAAGGACCGTTCCATCAGCTGCCCTGACTGCGACTCTCCGAGGAACAGATTCAGATGTGCGTAATGGTTTGATTCCTCTGTAAGCAGGATCATCTAAGAGGAGCATCAGTTTTCCCAAAACGAAAAAACTTGTTTATTTTTTTTTTTAAATTAAAATGTCAAGGGTGTTCTTTTTTTGTTCCATTCAAATATCAAGTAATGCTAAGACGGTAATACTAAATTGGTACCCAATCCCACATCACATGAGATTTAAATGACCCAGATACCCTAAATCTAATCAAATCTGTTGCCGTGGTCCAGAGCTCCCTCCAAGTGTCTGAGCCCAAACAGGTCCTGTCTGCAGTCAGTTTTGTAAAGGTTTTTACCTTTTTATAGGAAAGGATTATATTTTTCTTTTCTTCAATTTCATTGCCAGACTGGAATGATTGCTTCTTTTTTGCCATTTATTAAACGTGTTATCAGCTAATCCTTTAAAAGGTGACATGTTGTCACACATGGCCAACGTTCTCCATAAAATGACATTTTAATATACCCTTCACAGCCTACCCAATGATAACCAAAGATTTGGAAAACCTCTCTAGTGTGATGTACGTCAGGCCTGCATTATTAGTCAAGAGTCTTCCACAGTTGTTTTTAATAGTATCAGTAGCATTAGTCTCATGAGTTAGCAGCTGTAAATTAATGCACTCAGAACCAAGTGGACTACAATCCAATGAGCAAGCCATGTCTGCCTCCTTTGACCTTAGGTCCCCATGCACTGCCATTGCAGGTTTTGTGACTGCTGTCAAAGTGTCTGAGGATTCTGTGGACATCTCTTATGAGTAGCTCCACCTAGTAGACTAGTGTGAGCATCTTCAGTGACTGCACCAATTTAGCTTATTTTTATTGTCATTGGAGACCCCTTTTCCTTTCAGCATTGCTGCCTTGTTTTTGGTTGCATCTTTGCATGTGAACCCTCCATGTCTGGCCCCAGTTGAAACATCTCCCTACATCACCTGCATTGCTGACCCCTGCTTGTGTTAGAACTGTGTCTTCTATTTCTTTGTCCTTTGTAAGTTACCTTCACTTTCCATAAACTTGCTCGTGTTTAGAAAGAAGACCATTAAAAATGAAGCGATTTTATGGCCCTATAATCAGAAGCAGCAGCTCAGGGCCCCTGTGACTGTCAAAGAATTTAATAGAGTGACATTGCTCTTCTCTTAGAACTCAGAGCTATGGTACTGGAATGAGGAGCGCAGGGTCACTCTGACATGCCACCACTTCCAATAGCGCAAAATCACAGATGGGAGGATTCTTATCTGTTTCTAATTTGTTTTGTTTTTGATGCATTCTTTGAATGAAAATGTGCTATCGAAATGTTGTATTGGTGGTGTGGTGTGCTAAGGTGAGCTTCTCACTGATTTGATTCTGTTCTACTGGTTTAACTGTTGCCACACATCTGGCAAGCATAATTCACAGCTGAAGATCATAGGGACAAGTGGTGTTCAAATGACGTGACAGACAGCTGGGAGCTAAAGTCTCATTTTCAACCATGAAGGAAGGATGTTTCTGTTTAGAATTTTTTCGTAGACCTTGGACATTGTTTTGTGTTACCTTTGTCCCTTCCCTTTCCAAGTGACTTGAGTATATTCCACTGTCTTGCTACCAACACTTTCAAAAGGGATGAAAATAACAGGTACTGGAGAACAGTGCAAACTCGGCAATGTGCAGCAGTGAACACAGCATTGATATTCTAGAAAAATCAGCAGTAAAACAATTAGCAGGGAGAAGAGCCTCAGCTTCCTGTGTCAAGGTGCTCGTCACGTGAGCAACTGAGTAACAAAATTATGGGACCAGAACTCCACTGAGGTGCTTTGTTGCAGGCAGTTTTATGTAGTGAACCACAGTAGGAGGTGTGGAGAATAAAGGACAGAGGGGCTGAGGGATGAGGATTGTTGTCTGGCACTTGCTCATGCAGCATGCACAATAAAGACTCTGGCATGCAGCTGGGAGTGCAGTGGCACTAGGTGCTGTGTCGTTTCACAAAGACCAAATGGCAACAACAGCATTATCACTTTGTCAGGACAGATTTCGAGCTTGCGTTTCACAGTACAAATAAGACAGTGATGGATTTTGATGGGTGTTAAGTCTCATATCCCAATAAATTCAAACATTAATGCCAGTGGTGCTTAACCCAAGCCAAGGACCTTCTTTTGTGAAGTTTACAAGTTCTCATCACGGTATTTTCCTCCCAGTTCCAAGCAGTGTGCTAACTGATACCTCTAAGCTTGACCACTATGCATTATTGTGTTTGTGCCCGAGGCCAAGTTTATCCTGGCAGCAGTGAGTGTGAGGCAGGAAGTCACCCTAAATGAGGACTTTGTCCAAGCTAAACTCCTCTTTGTATGAGCAGGCCTTCATTTTGTTTTTTCTTCTCATTTTGACTCTTTTTCTTACAAGTACAGTTTGTACAAGTTTCTTGTTTTGACTCTGTATGTTTGCATTTACTTATATAACATCTATGGACACTCTTTCATAAAATGTTTCCTTAAACCAGTGTTACTGCATCTTAACAACTGTCATCCGTCTGTTTTGATAACCACCAATGGAAAGTCAAAAAGGTTCTGAAAGTCAATTTATAGCATAACGTGAATCAGGCAGGTAAAAGAACTTGAGAAACTGCACATGGCTCCTGACTTAATATAAAACACCTTACCACCATAGTTCACACAGCGGTGCTGTCACAGAGGTAGCATACTAAATTAAGCTTTGCCCCCTGGTGTCAAGAATTGAACACTGTATATGATAGAGAAGGGAAATAAAATTAAACGGAAATATCTCATTCCTGTCACTACTCTGATTCATGTAAGCCTTTATCTATTTTTTAAAATTTATATAAATAATTCATGTAGAATTATAACATGCGAGTGAATAACATATGCAGTGATAGTAAATTAGCTACAGGAGCAAATCTGTGGGCAATTTGGAAAACTGGCAAAGGTAGTAGACTTTAAGTCACAAGATTGCAACTTCACTTCTCTCTTACTAACTGTGTGACCCTGAGCATGTGACTTAACTTGCCTGTACTGTAACCGTATAAGATGTATTCAAACAATTGTGCTATACACAAACTTTCCAGGTTGTCATGGATAAAGTTGTCTGGCAAATACTGTATACAGTAATAGGACTGGAGAAAGGGAGATGAAAGGGAGGTGGACAAAGAGAACTGAGAAGATACAGCACAGTAATGAGGCCTTACCTGTAATACAAGAAAATGCAATGCTATAGAGAGAGAGCACAGAACAGTAAGCAGGCAAGGCTGCTCCAGAACTGCTACTTTAAGAAGGGGGTGACTAGAGCAAGTCTAGGAAACCAGGTGGAAGACAAAGCGCAAGGTGGATGTTAGCAGTGGTTTTAAATGTAGCACTTTGAAATGACAGCATGACTTTAGAGGTAAGGCAACCACTTTGGAGGAAAAGAGTCTGGTGTACAAGTTTTGTATAAACTGGTCCCTGTATGGAATGCTCCAATTAATCAGTAAAGACTGGAAAAGAGCATGAAGACTGAATAGCATTATGGAAGGAAATGCCAGCAGCAATTTTATCAGGGAATTCTGAGTTCTAATACAGGGGATGCCACTTCATATTGGGATGAGGTTACATTTACAGTATGCGTCTCAAACCACATTTGTAATTTTATGGACATGGCTGCCTAATAAAATAATAAACTTCGACTGTTATCTCTTGTACACCAATGTTTAAAAGCTAAATAACTATGTTGTATGGAATAGTCTAATCGTGTGTCTTTTTTGTTACACAGAAAGGCCCTTACCGATTGTGGTGCGATGTTGTGTGTTGCTCAGACTTTAAGCAAGAATTTCATAATACTTTGTATATACATGCTCAGACAAAAACACACACACACACACACACACACACAACGAGCTTGAACTTGATGCAGAACTCACAGATCCAATTGATGACATATAACAGTCAGTGATGCCTCATCAAGATATTTGAAATTTAGCTGTCTAAGGAAGTGTCACCTATAAGGTGGGTGAGCTCCATGCTTGTGATGCCATGCACATTTTACAAATGGGATTACATATGATAACATTGATGTGCAATTTATTTATATCCCATATTAAGGCTTAATTGCATGCTGTTTTGGAAACCAACACTGATGGCCCTGTAGTAACAAATCCACCAAGTGGGCCTCTCCAAACATAGACATAAAATTACTAGATGCCGTATGACCAGCAGCATCGTACATCAACGTCGCTGCCATATTGTGAGTGGCACTGCTGTGGAGTGAACTAGTGGATAAAGATGCCTCACGGATGTGCTGCTTGGGATTGTACAAACTGCTGTGCGCTCCAAACCAGACCCCGGGGGATTACATTTCATAGGTAAAGCTGAACAATTGTTTTGGTTATATTTGGCCATTAGAAAATGCCATTTTATAATCTTAACTTTAGCTATGCCAGGTTTAGCTAGCAAAGCTATGTATTCATGTGCTGTGTTACAATTGGTATTTGCATTATCTTTATAATATCCTCCGACTGACAGCTGTGATTGATCGATTTTGTGGAGACAGACAAACAAGCATGTAAATCTATCACTTTGTACAATTTATGAAGCCAAACTGTTACTAGCAGTGCAGTTTTTTTTCTTTCTCAAGAAATTCAACTGAAAAAGAGTAAAGATCTGTAAAAGTGGTGCATGTGTGTTTTAGAGGGCTAGAATAACAACCCTTCAGCTGGTCAGTTCCAGGCCATTTTCTGTTGTCTCATGGTTCGGTGTGGTGCCTCTCCAAGCACATCTGGAAATGTGGCAGCACAGGATGAGATTGTCTCCCTGACTGCTGTTGAGATGTCCTCTACACCAGCATCAGCAGCAGAAGAGCTTCCATCCCCTTTTGCAAATGTCCCTGCAATTGTGTGTGACCATAGCTACTTACCAACCCGCTTTGGTGGCCTCGTGGAAAATGCCCTTGTTTACATTTCAGGGTTTGTCATTCAACAGATTTTGAGAAAGCTGTCCTGTGATGTGTGCCATGCTAGTTTAGTAACACATGCTGTACCGGCATCATATGATCAAAGCTACCACTTGCTCACATTAAAATAACAAAGGAGGTTTGATGATTCCTTCTGAGGGTACAGTCAAGGTGGTCAAAGTAGCTGAGGGTACAGTCAAGGTGGTCAAAGTAGCTGAGGGTACAGTCAAGGTGGTCAAAGTAGCTGAGCATGTTATCCGAAAGTTGACATTAGGGCAAGCTGTCAGTGTATTTTTGATCAATCAGTTTGTTTGTGCTGAGATTGGTTCAGATGATGTGTTTTTTCTCAAGGAGCACATTGAGGAAACACAGTTTGAAATTGACAACCATCATTTTATGCTCATGTCTTTAGTTGTGTCTGTCTTCCACAAACTAAGGCTGCACCATATTGCCAGACTAAATACTCTCAAATTACAGTGACAACACACGGAAACAGTTCTGTTTCAAGGATTTTAGATCTTATCCTGTATATATTTAAGTAGCATCATTGTGTGTGTGAGAGAGAGAGAGATTGAGAGAGGAATGAGTGAAATGTTTTTAGAAATTATGAAGCCAATTTGTATACAATAAAATTGTTTATTTTTGTCATTGAGTATATCATTTCACTGTTAAAAGAAAGACCAGACAGCCAGTTACAGTCTTACTATTTTGACTTTGAGACATTGGCCAAGTTTTCATCTCAATAATTGCCATTATTAGTGTATAAATGGATATAAATAATTGCATTTAAATAATTTGTCAAAATCTGTTATATGTAAGCTATACTGTTTTAAACATTATTGTTTTTTCATCAGAAAACCCGGTTTCCACGTCTACCTGTATTAGTTTAAATGGCACTTTTGCCACTCACAATATGACGGACGCTCTGACGTATCGTGTCAACTGGGCAACACAGTGAATGCGGCGTCTATATATATATATATATATATATATATATATATATATATATATATATATATATATATAATCTATGTCTCCAAATGCGTGGGTAGCTAATCAGGATGCAGAATAACTTTATTCATTGCCATGTACAGGCCTTCATCCTTAATGAATGAGAGAAGGCAAAAATAGCCCATTAACATCCAAAGAAGAGTCTCTAAAATCTGCCAGCCGAGACCAAGGAGCGTAGTGAGCTGTAAACCTCTTCATTTCACTGCAGGTGGCTTTCTACACACAACCATTCTGCTGTGGGCGCAGAGGCTTGGAACATTCTGGGTTCATCTAAGCAAGTGCAGCATAATGCATCCAGGTAAATTTGTGTTCAAGTGCTACCAAATTGATAATGATGCTGCCTACTAATGGCCAACTGTAGGATCATCTCTGCCTATTCCTGGCTTTAATTAAAGGTAAGCTCCATGAGTGCCCTTAGGGTCGTGGGGAGAATAGATTGACAGTATTTTAAGAGGATCAAAATGGCACTTACTGACTCAGCATTGTTCACAGGGTGCAACAGTCCTGGCCTATATGGCTATTGATGGTAGCCTGTTCTTATATTCATCTTTTTAGGGGGCACTAAGCATCCTTACAGTATTAAAGGATAAATGGGCAGTGCTTCAGCAGTTGAAGTTTATAATTTTAGTAGATGCACTTGCAGCTATGATCTATGAATTACAAACTAGTAAAACTAAAATCTTTCAGATTGTGTGGCAATGGTAAATGACCTGAGCATGAGTAACCACAGACAATGCATGCAAACCATAATAATGAGATTTTACTATCATCATAATGGTGTGCAAATAAGAGAACAGCACAGTCTTTGGCTGTTCAGCACAGCAGTAGGCTGGTGAGCCCCACAAAGGAGCGTGGCAGAAGGTCTAAAGTGTGGTATTACATGTATTGTTATGTAGTAAAGTTGAGGGCTACACAGTTGCTCCAGATGTAATTTTTCTTTGTGCCATATAGGGTTACATTATTTTTCCAGTCCTAAAAATATTTTGGGTTGAAAATTGCTACTCCTGAATAGTGGATAAATTTGTTGGGAGCAGCTTTGATGTATGCTTTGGCATTGCCACATTATCCATAGTGGTGCAACTGCCATTTTTAACACAAAGCACTTTGAGGTCTCATCCACCTCTTTTGTCAGTGTTAAACAGTGACAACAACTGTCAGTGAAGTCATTGTGGTGTACTGGTTAAAGCTTTGTACTTCAAACCCTTAAGTTTTTAATCTTGCTGTTACCATGAAAGAGTCACTTAACTGCTTGTGCTCCAATTGGTTCCATTTCTTCTGCTTCTCCAGTTATATCTCAGATGTTTTAAGTGTCCCTGGATAAAGTATCATCCAAATAATAATAATGGCATTCTTATGCCCTTTTAACACGGTAGACCAACATGGTTGTGGTTTGCCTTAATCCTCACATTCCTTTTGTAGTGTACATCCATTAGTTAGTTAGTTTTGGTCCTCCATGATTTCATCTGCTTGCCTTGTTGTTTGTTTGTCTTGTTCTGTGAAAGGCCTTGTTTCATGGCTTGGTTCTGCTGAAGAAGAGAATTTGATTTGAAATACTTTGTTAATCCTGAAGGGGAAATTGTCTTTTTGCATGACCGTTGAGGGTTGGATCACAGTGTCAATCATTGTACAGTGCCCCTGGAACAATGTTCAGGTTAAGGGCCTTGCTCATGGGACCAAATGGAGTAGGATCCCTTCTGGGATTTGAACTAGCAACCTTCCAGATTCCAGTGCGGATCCTTAGTCACAGAGCCACCATTCCACCCAAAAAGCCTGTTTAGTTGATATTATTGGGCTTAAATTGGCAAGGACTGTGAACTCTACATCAGGCATGTGTCAGCTACTGCGCCACATTGCCCATATCCTAATAAAGTGTTCTGGCCATAAGATAGAAAAGTGAGTGTTTGTGTAGTAAGCGTCATGTACAGAAGATCTCTGAAGTAATTAAGGTGAAATTTGAAATTTTGATGAAGTGAACAATTTCAGATACTCGTATGGTCTGCCTCCTCATCAAACTTCGTGTGTCCTGATAGAGTTTCTGATGAAATGGTCTAACAAGAAGGCTAAGATCAGCTCTCATGAAGAGCACTGTCACTATGTCACCTCATGAGGTCAAAATCTTTTCTAAAAAGTGTCCATCTGCCTTTTTTTTTTTTTATTTTAAAAAAGGCTGAGGGCACTCCCCGCTGCTGTTCACTGTATGATACTCATACAGAATGTGTCACCACCAGGCAATCATCTTGGGCTCTCGAGATGAAACTAGTGTCACTGGGAGCTGAAGCTACAGGCAGCAATAAATCAACAGCCAGGAGTAAGCATGACAGGCTGACTGTGTTGCAGAAGAAGGGCACCTTAAAAAGAGCAGGCGTAAGCAAAAGTGGTATAGAGCCTGGGTAGCAGGAGGTGATTCATGCCAACCACACAAAAAACGTTCAAGGCAATGGGCTGCACTATGAAGGAAGAGAATATAAAAGAGAAGGGAGAGAATGCAAATGTTCAGCCTTCTGAATTACAGAATGTGCATTTCTGCAGTCCACATCCAAAGGGTGTTTATTTTGTGTGGTACTTTAGAGAGTACACACAAGGAGATAATTATAACTCTGGATAAATACTAATGATGTCAGTGCTCCCTGTAATAAAATATATCAATATACTTAAGGGAAAAAAACATGATATTCCAGTGGCTTATGGGTTTTTCCTATGCCGTGCTTCCTGTGATTTGTGCTGCCTGAGAGAGAATTCAGTGCACAGTCCCAATAATGGTAAGGCTACCTAACGTACAATTTAAGGCCCCTTCATTAACAATGTGTGAGACTTTCCTTCAAGGTTTAAACTGCTTCTGTAGATAGGATGCCCCCTAGAGGCCATCTCTCATGTATGCATTGGCCCCAGCTTGCTGTGTTCTTTTCATGTAAATAACTGGGATGGGTCAAGTTTTCCTTTGCTTTGCTCAAAACACGCCTGTAGATCCCCATTTTGGGTAATAAAAGTTACAAGAAAAGGTCTAAATTATTGTAAATGGCACAACATCCAACGGCCACATAGACACTTAATTTGCAAATCTAAACGAATCCATGACGAGTTTGTGTTAAAAAGCATGCAACATGCATTTGTTTAATGTGTAAAAATAATATAAAAAAAAGACATGGATAAAAGTTTGGATGGCTATAATTTTTAAAAATATGTTGAAATGTTGCTTTTCCTGTTGCAGGGTTCCCGGGAGGTGGAACCACTCCTGGCAGACCTGAGCCCTGTCTTCCTCTACATGTTGGTAAAGGGAGCACGCGACTGCACTTAGTTGTTGAACTGCTTTGATGAGTGATCCCATTTGAGAGTAGCTTTTCATGTGATGCTTACTCAGGACCACTGGAGTGTTCTCACTCCATCTCCCAGTGACAGCATTTCTTGCTACTGTGTTGGTCTTTGGGTGAGTTATGAAGCCCCTCTTGTTCATCGGCTGGAGTATTGAGGTTGTGCCGCGTGTTGCAGTGAGTGCTTTTCTTGATGACGGAGGAGTGGAGCTTAGCTGAAATGAAGCCCATCCTCTAGAGAAACATACATTTGAAAGTAAACAGTGACAGTAATCTGTCTCTTTAATTGATGACAATGGAAGTTAACTAACCAAAAGGATCATCAGGCCATTCCTTCAAGTGATGTGTAAATGCAAGATGGTGATGTGCGACATTTTGCAACATTACATTATGATGTAGTGCTGATTGAAGGCATTTGAAATGTTTGATTTTTCAAAATGTAATGCAGATTGAAACATTTCATACTCATATTCATAATTCATATTTTTGAAAAATTGCTACAGACAAAATTTTACTGTAAGCACTTAAAAAATCACTAAAACAATACATGAATGTATGTTTTGTGTGTAAATGCAGTGACACAAGTGTTCATTGAGTTTACAACTACATGGGTGTTATCCCATAATAAACAATAGACAGTAACCAGTTAAGTTAGTTCTGTTACAACATCGTAACAGATGAATGAAAATATGTTTACTTTTACTGCAGAAAGGTGGAGAAACTGACAAAAGTGCAGGGCCATGACCAATCTCCAATAAAGAAAAGAGATGGTAGTCTGCAGAGCATGGAGGACTTGGACTAGAGCTAGATGTGGCTTTTTTGAGTTCCATCCAGAGTTTGTCACAACATAAACACATTCTCTTCCATATGAAAGCAACAGAGGATCTATCGGGCACAATAGAAGCTGAAGTGGCATTTCAACAGCACAAGGCTTCAAATAATGCAGTTGAATGAGCTCTTCACTTAGTTTCCTATAAAAGATTGGCATCATTGCAAATCAGATGGTGGAAATAAACCTGCTCCGTTAATGAGGTTTACTCTTACTTGGTGTGTGTTCTCAATGTTGTTGAAATTAAGTGGCAACAATTATATGTAGTTTTGCACAATATCCTACCTTTTCCTTCTCCTATTACTTTTAATAAGATAAGATAATTATCATCATCTTTGTGATGAAGCCTTCGCATTTTTAGAACATTAGAACATTCTAGACAAGAACAGGTCTTTCAGCCCAACACAGCTAGCTCACTGTTCCTATCCACTTCTCAAACACAGCCTCCTACTCTTTGCTGGGAGTGGGTGTGGACACATCGTAAATTTCATGTCCTTCTCTGAGGTAGGATACATTTTAATCCAAGTCAGACTTTTAATGTAGTTCTGAAAAGCTTGATAAACACGGAGACTGGTCTTGTGTGCTCATGGGGACTCCTGCTTTTAGTCATTGAGTTTAGAAGTGAAATGTCAGATTGAGAGAGCTGGTGAAAAGAAACCAAGTTGCTTCCATTTCTGCTGTAGTTATGTACTTGAGCTGATGGGTTTCTTATAATTCTCATTACTGATCTTTAACTTTACTCTTGTCCTCTGGTAGATGGTGGATAGCTTTGAGAATTGTGAGCACCTGAAAACCTAGACATGAAGGTGGCTTGGGCTTTTGGTATTTGCTTGGTAGCCTTTCAGAATCCATGCAAAGCCTAATCAGCACTGAGTCTGCAGGTTGGTGCTCCACTTTAAATTAAATACATTTGTTTAAGAGAAGCATAATAGGACGATCAATATTTGAATTATTATTGTGCTTGTGAATGTATTAACAAGTGCCAGCTAATTAAGAGGATTGCTTTGCCAGATTAACCTTAGATTTGTACACAGCGACCTGCTGTCCTTGTGTAAATGGTCTGTCATCTGCGATTAAGAACTTCCAGGCCTCACATAGTCAGTAAATTAAAGTGTGTTCGATTCAGTGGTGCCAAATGAATTTAGCTCTACACATGAGCTTGAGATTTTCCCTCCAAGTACCCATAAGAGCATATCCCTTATACCACAAATAATTAAAAATACTAATTTCAGGTGTATTTCATTTTCACTGTTTTATTGATATTGCATCTCCCTGCCATGTTTGATGCCCTTTGTGCTCTTTTCCCTGAATGCATCTTATTATGCTTGAAAATGCAAATATACACTTGCATCCATTTGATGGTAAGGAGGACAACTAAAAAGAACTGCAGACCTTGTCTTCTGTTTCAATACATGATGGACTAGCATTGCATCTTGCTAACTGGCCACATGACACTGAGCATGTGACCCCAGTTATTTATCCGGCCCAAAGGGGCCACTGATGAATTATAAGACACATACCTCAATCTGTAAGCAGCAACGCAGATATGCACAGAGTCACACTAGAGATGAAGGTGAGGTTGGTGCTTCAGGAAACACCTTGTATGGTTAGAACAAATTATATTAGTCCAAGGGTCACTGGTGCTTCTTCACAGTTTTGTTTTTATTCATTTTAACTCCCTGCCTGCCTCATTGCTATCAGTCTACATGTTTGTGTCCACTTTTTTGTCTCATGGAATGAGAGGTAGATGGGTGCTGAATTAAGAGAAAGTCTGTTTCTCCTATTGCCTCCAAATAACTTCAAGGTAGTTCAGGAATGTGGAGCAAAACGTGGAGGAGGATTGGGCAAAGAGGACATTACAGTGGAGGTGAATGGAGGAAGTCAAGAAGACACAGTTTGAGGTGGTGTCAGATGATATGAAAAGAATGCTCACCCCAAAGGACGACAAGGAGTCTGGAGAGTGCAAGTAAAAGATTTTAAAGGGCAACCTGCTAATGGGAATAATCCTGAAAAAATGGCCAGTTAGTGTCCTCCTACTTCATGATGTGACATGCCAGTTAAGGTGACTGGCCCAGTGGGAGTATGTCCAACTTAGGATTTGTCCTTATTTTACACCTGATGTGGACACAATTAATTTTTAATTGAAGAAAGGTGGTAGAAAATGCATGGAGAAAGATTTGATACAGAGAAGTGAGCCGCAGCAGCAGTGACATGATATGATATAACAAATAGGAGGATTGAAGTGGGGGTTTCATTTTTGTCAAGTGATGGGCCCTGCAGGATAATATTGAGACACACGGGACAGACCACTAGCAGTTGTGTATACGCCAGCTGTCACAGCAGTTAAATATGATTTGTGGATGACACATCCTGCAGACTGTTATATTATGCATGCATATTACATTTTGTGTGGGGGCTTTGAGAATTAAGCAAGGCCTTAACCACTGAGAGCTGCAAATCATTTTTGTGCCCCTGTTGCCCCAGTAGATGACATCTTCCTCACTAAATATGATATTCGGCTGCAGTTCTTCATACTTTAAAGCATGTTCTATAAGTAATTCTAATTATTAAAATCTACATTGATGATACTGGGGATACTTGGATAAGTACTAAAATTCGGACTTTGGTAATAATACCAGCTTTTGGACTTCAGTCCTGGTACCAAAACAGTTTCAAAACAAATAATGGGTAACTCCAAAATCCCCTCCGAAAGCTGACGTTTAATTCTGATAGCGAAAATTCTGTTTTAAAATATTCCTTTTTTGATACATTTTTGGTACTAGTATACCGCACAACTCAAGTCAAAACTCAGCTGCTTTATTTCATTAAAAGTATTTTTCCCCCATAACTCATGCATTAAAGATTTCTTTTAACATGTTAAAGGTTATTTTAAATCAATAGACTGCAAAACAACTTTTGGAAGATAAAATAGCTGTTGGAGTTAAATGCTTAGTTTGGAGTCTGAGAAAAGACCTTGTTGACAAGGAGTCATTAATGAAAATGTGATAAAACTAAAGCTAGAGTACCTTCACTTGACTCTGAGTTTAGTGCATGGACAAGGAAAAGAATGCTGGGGTTTTTGAGGCCACATGCAGGAATTTCAATTTTGGGGAACCCTGAGACGCCACTATACTATCCTACATGGCATTGGGTATAAACAGGACAGATATTACAGGCCCACTCATATACAGTACTCTGTTTTGTTGAATCTTTTGGGTAGAAGAGATTTGCTAACTTATTTGTGCCTCTGGATGTTTGCTCTAATATGAATTGTGAGTGAGTGTCAAAGAGTGCCAGTAGATGGCAGTAATGCCACTGTTTATCTTTCTGATTTTTAATTGCAGTTACAATGGAGTGCACTCTTTTCCTGTACTCCTTCTGTGCTGTCATCCTCTGAATGGGAATCATACATTCACTTAGCTTTTCTGTGCAGTGATAAAGTGTTTATTTAAATTGTTCTATAAGAAAACCAGAAAGAATGATCCTACTAATGGAAAAACAAAACAAAGATAATTTTTTAAATAGTGTCACAGCATTTATTTCATGTCTTCAGCATTCATTAGAATGTGTACCTACTTTAAAGAGCATGTACAGCATCTTCTCGTGTTCAGATGGCTTTGTTTTTCAATTTATCAGTTTTGCAGTAAAGGCCAAGCTTCCCTATTTTATGTTTTACCATCTAATAAAATGATCCGTGTATGAATATTAAGATAATGGAATTTGAAATATTGTTAAATGTAGAATGCGATTCTCTGATATTTTCAGTAGCATCAAAAGACACTACACTGTATATAATTTATACAAACATGAACTTAATTACCCCTTTTGTTCTTCACATGTATATGTTAATATAAATGTGCTGTAGGGAGGTATGGGTTTGTACAACGGAGCTGGTAGGCTGCTGTGAGATTCTCTCTAAAAAGAGAATTCAGGTGTAAAATAAGTGTAAGACATGGTACATGTTTTGGCTGAGATCAGGCAATGAAGTATTTGTAGTATTAATACTGGCAGGTGGACAGTACTATGGAATTCTTACTTGTGTGTCTGACAAACAAGTACATGTTATGTCTTATCAAAACACCACAGGACAGATGTTAGCACTTGAAATCAAAGGTGGGGGTCTGTCCAGCTGTTTTCTTGCAGGAAAAATGTTTAACCCTCAAGCAATAGAGAAGGTGTGGTGCCTATTATAGTGGTAATGCCAGTCCAGTGCAGTCCTGTAACTGTGCCGTTAAGTTGACATGACAGGGCAGCACTTGCTCAGTTACTGAAGAGGTATGCACTCTTTGAAGTGTGCTATACAACATTTAACTAATTCCCATTGTTGCCTTAGCAGTGCTCCACTACTCTTAGAACTTGTCATTCTGATGGTTTACAAACACAAGTGTGGGTGATTATTAACTTGCTGCACAGAGGGCTTGATGGTTACCATCACTGTAATTGGCAACAACACTGGGATCCTAATTAGATGTGAACAGTTTTCTTTCTGCAAGTCTTGTAAGTAAATTCTAAATGTATCACTTTGGAAAAGAATATACAGAAAAGAGTGAAATTGGTTTTACCAATTTAAAGACTGCACTGTGCTTCTAAGGTAAGAGTTGTTACTTGACAGGAAGTCACATGTTGTTTATTTGAATGCTCACCTAATTATTTCCAAATGTTGTGTGTCACATTAAGCTTCTTAAAAAAATAGAGGATCAAAGATACACAAAGGCTTTTCAGAATCATTGTACACTCAGAGATGCAACACAGTCGCCCTGGGGCACCATTCACCAGAGCAGAAACCCCAACAAAGAGTAGGATGAATTGATGCCACTCGGCCACGGACACCCTGCAGAAAAGAATGATGGGATCAAATTTGTATTGTGCTTAGTGGAAGGACCACTATCCCAAAATGGCTTAGAGACCCTTTGTTTGTTTGTTTTTTTTTTTTTTTTTTTTTAAATCATCTTCAGAGAATGTGGCCTACAGTCTTTTCTCCAGAGGAATCCCGAGCACAATACACAATAAGATTTGTCCAACCACTGCACAAGTTAGAACCACAGTTTAGAGCTGTAGCTTCAATTTTTTGGTGGACGTGGTAAGAATGGCACAGTAGACCTACAAAGACTGAGGAGAGACGTCTTAAGGAGTCCCTGTGAATGACTATGCCACAAGATAGGAAGGACAGTGCACTGACAGTTTTCTTCCATGCTCTCATGCATGTAACAGTCTCTCTCCATCACAGGATCCATCGCTCTGTTGTGGCTAGTGCTACTTTTACATGTAGAGAAAAGCCACCATGGCTAATTTTTATGGCAAGACAAGTATATGTTATTTTATGGGAAGAGCATTAAGAGTTGTCAGTATGGAGCCAAGGATTAAATGGTAAGGAACAAGAGGTTAATAGCCAATGGCAGTAGGGCTAATATAGCCAAGCTACAAACATTTCAATCACCCAAAACAACCAAAAATAGAAGAAAAAAAATCCTGAAAAATGATTTGTGAGAGAAGCTACTATTTACAAGCAGGAATTTCTCTAGTGTACAGCAAGGTTATTATAGTTTTGCCTTTTTATATTAGTTTTTATTTCTACATTTTTTCTGACCTTACTTGGAAATTCAGTTTCCTTCATTGTGTATTTTTACCCCCTGACTTGAATATCATCAAAAAATCTATGGGATGATTTGAAGCAGGCTGTCCATGCTTGGCAGCCATCAAAGTTAACTGAACTGGAGAGATTTTGTATGGAAGAATGGTTAAAAAAAATACCTCTATCCAGAATCCAGACACTTATTAAAAGGTATAGGAGGAGTCTAAAGGCTGTTATATTTGCAAAAGGAGGCTCAACTAAGTATTGATGTCATATCTCTGTTGGGGTGCCAAAATGTATGCACCTGTCTAATTTTGTTATTATGCATATTGCATATTTTCTGTACTTAATGTCACTACTGTTTCCATAAGGCATGTCATATTAAAATGAAGTTGCTACTTTGAAAGCTCAGCCAATGATAAACAAAAATCCAAAGAATTAAGAGGGGTTCCAAGACTTTTTCATATGACTGTATGGCGGATGTTAAGAACAAAAAGAACATGATTATTTCAACTATCTATTTTGAGAGAGAGAGAAACATTGAAAAAATGGGGACAGATACTTTAAAACATAATTTTGCTATTGGGTTATTTTCACAATATCTGGTATTAAGAATGATGAATATTAACTAAAAAAGATAAATTAATAAATATAGCATAAATAAAAAACACATTAGTATTTTTAGCTTTTCATCACTTGGCAGACTCTCTTTGCCTACCTACCTACCTACCTACCTGTAATTCAGTAGAAACATTGCCAACTCTGGAATTTAAAAAAAAAAAGTTTGTATCACTTTGTTATTAAACGACTTTTTTAAAGCAAAAGTGATCGGTCAGCAACAATATGCTGATCTTGTATGATGACCTTGTCAGTCTCTCGATCAGCGCTTTTATTTTCAAAAATTGGGAGTGGTCTCACCCAGAATTTCTTGTGTACTCTGATATGGGGATGGATATTTGAGGAGCAAACAACAAGACAATGATTATATTATGCACATTAAAGAACCATCTTCAACAAATCAAATTAATAATATATTGAACAATTATTATAAAAGTAACGTTGAATAAATCGGACTCTGCAGCTGCATGAATAAAAAAAAAAAACCAAAAATTGAGCATGTGTTCAGGTAAATTACCACTTCAGGCTGATGGATTTGGCCCAAAAGTTAATACAAAGCTACAGTTGTGGTGTAACAATCACATGCCAAATTTCATCCATCTATCTAGTTGTGTTTTTGAGTTATTGTGTTTATACACACACACACATACATGATTCCAAAAAACTGTATTTTCGGACTCTGGGAGGTCTAAAACATCAAGATTCATGAAAATCTCGAGGTTATATTTTTTTGCATGATTACTATACTTTCTCTATACTTTGTATACTTTGTGTACGAAGTGGCAGGTGAATTACTGTCAACAAAAAGCAGACCCCTGAGAAACAAACTGAAACGTTACTCACTCGTGATTTTTCTGTCCATACGGTAAAAGTTTTTGTTGACCAGCACATTCCAATTTCAGGCATTTGAATTACATCTTGATATACAAAAAGCACAAAGAAAGGGCGGCACATAAGTCACTTTCTATTCCACTGGCTTTACGTGTGTATTCAGCTCGGTCTGTCACCGCAAATGCTGTGTGAACAGCCACCCTCTGTCACCAACCGCCATTCACTGGATGAATATATGCAGGCGGCTAATGGTGGATGACTTTCTGTTTTAGAGTTAAAAGTTACAAAGGTTAAAAACTAACAGCAAGAATATTCATTCAAAAACGAAAACTAAAATTATTTTAGTAAATTATTTTATATTAGTTAGTCTTTCCAGCTACTTTAATAGTTTTGTTTAGATTTAGTTTTTTATTTCGGTTTTGATAATTATTTTATTTCAGTTTCCAAAAATTTTTTTAAATAATTGTTTCATTTTTGATTTTAGTTTTTGTTAACTATAATAACCTTGGTGTACAGTAATTGTCCAACAATGAATGGAGACTGTTGTGCTTGATGCTTAGCCATATGATGAGAGCTGATTTTACATCATACACAACTAGCCATGCCAGCTAATATTAGGCAACATTGTAATATCTCCTCTTGACTTGCGCACAACTGCAGCTATACCAGGGAGACAATGTGACTCATCCACATATCCCTGGAGAGCTAAATGGAAGTTCTCCCCTCGTCTTGAGGAACTGAGATTTTCCTCTGCCTCACCTTCACGGGGAGATTATTTGGCATGTTGCTTCTCAGCACTTAGCATGCAGTTCGTGAAGTCATTGGCCAGGGATGATCACCATCTGGGATTTGTGGGCTAATGTGTCAGTCTTTTCACCCAGTTCACCTTGAGACTCACAAGATTAGTTGCAGTCTCCAAACCGCTCCAGTCAGTTGTGCAATGATCATGAGCCACATCTTCTGAATGTCACTAATATGAAGTAAGAAACACCAATCATTATATCTCTAATCCTCCTTGAGGCTTCACCCAGAACTGTCACACCTACAGCGGACATAGCTCAGTGTCCAACCATGCCCATACTGCATCATGGGGCCTGAATGCCAGTTGTCTATTGACACATCAGGGTCCATTACAAGCTGAAGCTCTCTAAAATGGAATATTTACAGTATGTACTAATTACATCAGATGTACATAACACCTGCAGACGAAGAAGATAAGGAGAACATGAAGGTGTTGCTGGTGTTATTTTTTCTGCTTTTTCTACCCATTTAGACTTTCCTTTTGCTCTGCAGTGCCCTTTTCTGCTTCTTTTGTATTCACCTGTACACTGTGGTGTTTTAGAGGCTGATGGTTCTAAGTTTAGAAAGTGCTTGAACTTCATCTGTGATTCAGTGCACAAGTAAACTCCAGTTTGAATCAAAAGAGGTTTGCACAAAACAAATCCAAAGCAAAGTAGGTCTTTTAAAATTGTGTACAGAAACATAATGCCACCAATGTGGGCTTATCATATGCCACCTGCCATAGGCTGGAACCAGTAATGTCACTGTAGCACCAGTAGAGAATTTCCAGTATGTCATATATGCTACAAACAAGGTAGGAATTAAGTGTGCCAAGGGATCTCACAGTTGGTTTGAGAGACATTTAGAAAAGGTGTTAAGGAAACCAAGCAGGGGCTGGGCATATTTAAATGTGTCTAATGGCTCCTACTTCCGGGAACTCTTATCAAGCTGGTAGAGTAAACTAATTAAAGGGGCAGTGTCACTTGCCTGTACCTGCTAATATGTAATCTGTTACTTTATTCTATTCTCAGACTGGAGTGGCCAGACAGAGGCATAAGCAGGAATTAGTGCCCTGTGTGAATAGGAATGAATTCCTACTGTACTCTCCTCCTAGCATGCAGAGTGCAAAGTGATGACGGATTCACAAGTTGACAAGTGCAAAGCAAACAAGCCTTTTGCCTTCATTAAAATGGACTTCTTTAAGCCTCCATTTATCTCTGTGACAGCGCACAATCGATCCACAAAGGAACAGGATGCAATTCTAACCCTTAAATGACTCCTGCACCTCACTCACTACTACACAGATCTGGAAACTAAAGTTGCTTAAGAACTTGATGCATTGGTAATCTTGTACACCAAGAAGGCGGCTGTACAAAAGGATGAGTGAACATCCTCAAAGAGCTAGCTGGATGCTGTTCTTTGAGCAACAGCAGGAGGTAGCCCAGTGGCACTGGAGCTGGTAAAAGTGTTGTACAGTACCAGTTAAAATACAAAACAGTGTGACCCATTCTGATGCTCTCTGAGGCAATGCTGAAACAAGCGACTTCAGGCTGTCATACTGATAAAAAGGTGTGCAGTACCATGACCGAGTCTTCCAGGGAACCTGCCATGTGACTTGGCTGAAGCTCACCACCTTTCTCAGTGTTATGTTAAGGAGGTACTTAGGATATTACACAGGCCCAAAGTAACTTGATTACCATTTATTTTACCTGGTTTCTTTATGTTTAACTAATACGGACCTGTTCTGGTGGGAAGCAATTGTTTGGCCATAATAACTTTGGTTGACTGGCAGTTTTATTATGTTACTTCAGCCATGCCATACATAAGTGGCTAGTATGGCCCACACGTTGGGACTTGTGAATCATTTTTCTTTTTTTATTATTTAAAATGTTTAGCCTCCTTAGTGTTAGACCTGAGCGTCACTGGGGCTGTGAAAATAGTGTTAAAGGTATTTGTCACAAGTATAGAAATGTAGCATAGACCCAAGGATTACTTGGGCTGTAAAAGTGTTAACAGCATTAGTCTTGAGCATTACTTGGGCAACAGTATAAGTGTCTTATGTCAGGCACTAGCATTACCTGGGCAACAGTGTAGGCGCATCTTCTTGTCTCAAAATGGCGTCTGGTAAGAAACATTTTTCAGCAGCCCAAGTGTTGCACGCTCTTGACAGTGATACAAGCAGTGATGTTGAGGAACCTCTCATCAGCAGGGTTGACAAAGCAAGTCTTTCTTCAGGCAGTGAAACTGAAATTAGGGTTAGGGTTGTGGATTTGCCTGCGAATATTTAGCGGTAGTGTGTCTACAGGTATGAACTTAATTTAAACTTAAGCTTTACACCTTGCTTTCCTATTGATATGTCTACAAAGGCTTGTTCAGATTCAGAGGGTTGTTCCTTTCCTACTGCATCAATAAGCAGCTCGTCTTCCTCTTTATCTGAGACATCACACACTGCATGCACGGGTTTACCTTTCCCAGTCCTGCAAAGTCAGTTCACGTGAGCCACTCGGAGTACATGCATCGAAGGTTCTCAGCTGTGCTTGTGCTATCTCGTGTGATCTTGCGATGTCCACGGCTTTATTTAATGTTAGCTCAGACCCGGCACTGAAAAGTTTTTCTTGCACTTTTGCTAAGTTTGTGCCAAACACTATTCTATCCCTGACCATCTCATCTTCGTTTGCATAAGCACAGTCCTTAACCAGCAATTTTAACTCCGATAAAAAGTGATGAAAAGTCTCGTTCATACCCTGCGTCCTCTCATTAAACTTGTATCTCGCGAATATCGTATTCGTCTTAGGCATGACAAACGCCAGCGGCAGCATGTCTATGAACCTAATTTAAAGTTAAGCTTTACACCTTGTTTTCCTATTCATTTACATAAGCACAGTCCTTCACCAGCAATTTTAACTCTGTCACAGCAATTTTAACTCTGTTACAAATTGATCAAAAGTCTCGTTTATACCCTGCGTCTTCTCATTAAACTTGTATCTCGTGAATATCGTATTCGTCGTAGGCATGACAAACGCCAGCAGCAGCCTGTCTATGAACGTAATTTAAACTTAAGGTTTACACCGTGCTTTGTTTCCACAGTAGCTACACTTATGAATATGCTTGTATGCGTCACTCGCTTCATATTCTTTTGCTGCCTTCTCAATTGTGTAATGCGTTTTTTGAACAGGTTTCATTCATCGAAGTGTTCACTACCCAAATCGGTACTTGTGAATCTAAGATGTTTAACAGGCATTCCCGGTATTAAGTTGTGGATTTGCCTGCGAATATTTAGTGGCAGCGTGTCTATGAACTTAATTTAAACTTAAGCTTTACACCTTGCTTTCCTATTGATATGTCTACAAAGGCTTGTTCAGATTCAGAGGGTTGTTCCTTTCCTACTGCATCAATAAGCAGCTCGTCTTCCTCTTTATCTGAGACATCACACACTGCATGCACGGGTTTACCTTTCCTAGTCCTGCAAAGTCAGTTCACGTGAGCCACTCGGAGTACATGCATCGAAGGTTCTCAGCTGTGTTTGTGCTATCTTGTGCGATCTTGCGATGTCCATGGCTTTATTTAATGTTAGCTCAGACCCGGCACTTAAAAGTTTCTCTTGTACTTTCGCTGAGTTTGTGCCAAACACTAGTCTATCCATGACCATCTCATTTTTGTTTGCATAAGCACAGTCCTTCACCCGCGAATATTTAGCGGCAGCGTGTCTATTGGATTGCTGCTGACGAACGGCCTTATATGGGCAGGCACTCAATTACGTGGGAGGCGTGATGAGGGGGGACGCAACTCCACCTCTCATGGCGACCGAGCTGCAGGCTATGGCCGTATATATGTACGTAAGTAGGTTCCAGTTATGACCGTTACGCGTAGAATTTCGATATAAAACCTGCTTAACTTTTGTAAGTAAGCTGTAAGGAATGAGCCTGCCAAATTTCAGCCTTCTACCTACATGGGAAGTTGGAGAATTAGTGATGAGTCAGTCAGTCAGTCAGTCAGTGAGGGCTTTGCCTTTTATTAGTATAGATAAATACTGGTTTCTCTGTAAATAATATAATACCAGTTTCTTGTTGCTTTTTAGAATATGGTATAGCCTTTTACCCTCTGTAAGTTAACATGAGAGAGAACTCTGTAGAACAGAGTGTTAAATAAGTTAAGAAACAGTCTTATTGCTAGCGTGAACTGTTAGATATGTCTGCAAATAGGAGATGTATTTAACATGCATGGCGTGCTTAACTTCCAGAACACTAGAATTACCAACGCCTACAAAAAAAACTCAGAAACCCGGCCCACCTTAAATGCGTTCGCACCTCTCCATCAGCCTCTTTTGTTTTGTAAATGTGTTGATAAGCCCAAGCAGCAAGCAGCCTGCTATCCCATCCTCCCACCGCCACAAAAACAGCAAAAACCTCGCTTATCAGGATTAGGGTAGGGAGTGAGGCAGTACCTAGAGCTGTATAGGCTAAAAAATATATTGTTATTTGGAACACATGCATTTCCTGTGTATTTCGTATCTACAAAGATCTATGTAAATGTAGGATGACAGGAAATGCAAGAAATGTTGAACACATACCTAAAAGACAAACTTTTTTCATGTTTTAGTACTAACGACAACATTTTGACATGAAGTATATAATGTGTGAAGACTGAAGTCCAAATATCAAATAAGTACTTGCACAAAAGATACAAATATAACAGAACAAGTGCGCTTTTATTCACAACTTTAACCGGAGAAAAAGAAATTGGTTTAGTGTACGTCGTTGTAGCGACTGATTTGATAGTACAGTGGTAAGAACTACTGACTCCTATTCAAAAGGTCACGGGTTCGAGCCTTCCCGTGTCCCAAAATAAACATTTTCAGCAGTGAGCTACTCTTATTGTTACTATTATACAGTAAAAACATACATTTGATTTGAGTCATGTTGCCAAAGCCTTTTCTTCCTTTGTCCATCCACCTTGCCTGTTTCAATTTGTCTTTAAATCATACCAGTAGTGCCGCCCATATGAAAATAGTGCTCTGCAATTATGTGTACTGGAGGTTTGTGTAAATATAAAACGTGGCCATGCAAATGGGAATGAAGTCTTTGCTTGGAAACCATTTGAAGATGATGCAGCTTATTTTGTTTGTTTGTTACCCCCCCAAAGTCCTGATGCCTTTGACCTGAACTAGAATAATTTTACTGCAGAAAGTCTTCCCTATGATGTGCTTCTAAACCGTCTAGACATGTTTAGTTCTAGCAGCTGGTGTGGGCTGGGCATGTGATCAGTAATAAGGGGTGTTCAGCTCTGTTTGGTGAGGCGATTCTTTTAAAGAAGGTTTAATGACTACTTTTGAAATCTTATTTGTAATTAGGTCTTACTCTACTGCTTTTTATCATTCAGATTTTCATAAGGAAAATGGACTTTAAAGGTACTTAAAAACCTGCATTGAGAAGTGAGCTGTTTCAATTGTCCTCTACTCCCCACAAAGTCCTAAAGTCAGATGAATCTGACCAGGGTGTCAAAAATGACATATTTTATTTGGTCATTATTTTTTCAGTAAAATATTAACATATGGAAGCCACATGTGAAAACATAAAGTGCACACCATGACGCAGTAGCTTGTAGAAGCACCTTTACCAGCAATGGCTTGAAGTAATGGTTTTCTGTCCCCGTTTCTCTCATTGTTTTGAGATGTTTGGCCCATTTCACATTCTAATACTCATCAGTTCAGGAACAATTTGGCTCTTAATGAGCAGAGGCCTGTACAAAACCTAGCTTCTTTTTTCCTTTTGTTAGTCACTGATTTAAAGACTTGTGGTATGTGTAGGATTGTTGTGCTGTAGCCGAGTCCAGTTCTGGCCAAGCTATCAGACAAATGGCTTCATTACAATGCTGCAATATGAAGATGGAGTCATGCAAGGTATGCACTTATTTAGACTCATTTTCTGATTTTAGACACATGAACATTTTTCATGCGCACAGATGCCTGTCAATACCCAAATGCAGGTTTTGCTTTCTTTGGGATTTCTTCACGTAAACCTGTTTGATGCTTGCTCCTGGGAAAATTGTCAACTATATTGAATGTTATTCATCCACCTTAATAAATGGACATGTGTCTGTGTATCTTTCTGGATGAAATGTATCTGTTATATGCCATTTGGTGTGAGATTCGTAAATGCTAATGTGTATGATGTGCCATCTGTTGGAGTGAAAAATGCAGTGAAATTTATTACTACAGTACATGCATTACAAGATACATTCCAATAGATGGTGCACTGCAAACGTCTTACTATAATAAAAAAGGGTGACCAGGCAGTTCCAAGCAACTACGGGCCAGTAAGCTTAACGTGCATCACAGGTAAAGTAATGGAAAGAATTAAGGATAAAATTAAGCAGCACGTGGCAAGAACAGGAGTTTTACTGAACAATCAGCATGGGTTCAGAAGAGGGAGTTGGTTTTACTAACATGCTGGAATTCTATGAGGAAGCAACAAAAGGTTATGATCAGAGTAGAGCTTTTGATATTATTTATCTGGATTTCTGAATGCATTTGATAAGGTGCCACATGAGAGGTTAAGTTCATAGTGTGGTTTATAGATGGGTGCAGAACTGGCTCAGATACAGGAAGAAGAGGTGATGGTGCAAGGAATCTTATCAGAATTGGCCAGTGTTGGGAGTGTTGTCCCTCAGAGGTCAGTACTGGGGCTGCTTTTATTTTCAATATATACAAATTATTTGGTTGGGAATACAAGTAACAAGCTGGTTAAGTTTACAGGTGATACCAAGCTAGGTGAATTGGCTGATAATCAAAAATCCATTGAATCTTCACAGAAATACTTGGAGCGCACACAGACTTGGGCAGATTTGTGGAAGATGACGTTTAGTGTCAGTACATGTAAAGTATTACATGTAGGAAAATTTTAATGCACAATGGGGGTCTGAAAATTGATAGTACACTTTATGAGAAGGAACTTGGAGTTGTGGTGGACTTGACACTGTCAATTGCTAGACAGTGTTCAGAAGCCATTAAGAAGGCTAACTTAATATCAGGATATATAATGCCATAATGTGTAGAGTACAAGTACAAGGAGGTTATGCTCATGTTTAATAATGCACTGGTGAGGCCTCATCTGGAATACTATATGCAGTATTGGTCTACAGGCTCCAAAAAGGACATAGCTCTGCTAGAAAATTCCAGAGAAGAGCAACTAGGCTGATTCCAGGGCTATAGGGGATGAATTATGAGGAGCAATTAGACATTTGGGTAGTATATATTCTTAAGATCACTTGACTCCAGAATACCCAAGGGCTTTAAGAGAACCATGAGGTGAAACATAGTCATGCACCAGGAACGAATTGAAACGTTAAAACCAGGGCTGTGGAGTCGGAGTCGGAGACAATTTTGGGTACCTGGAGTCAGAGTTAGAGTCGGCAAAAAGTTAACCGACTCCGACTCCTACTAAATTTTAAATGAGGTCATTGGTGATGTGGCTAGAATTGTAACGGCAATGCCACCCACCCAAGTCAGTGTTGAAAGATTATTTTCAGCTCTGAAAATAATCAAATCAGATTTAAGAGCCTCTATGAAAAAGGATCTGGCTGAAGCAATTCTGTTTCTTAGAACTCTACACTGATTTTAGATTGCATTTAAAGGGAACCCGAGGTCAGAGGAATATGGAGGCTGCCATATTTATTTCCTTTCCTTTAACTATAACTGTTTTCCAAGTTTAATATAGGTTTTCCAGATATTGTTTTTAGTTCATATAGTTAAGCTTTTTTTTTTGTTTTAAAAGTTAAAACTACCAAAGAATGTGGTTTGTATTTTTGAACCAATACATTTCCTGTTCCTGATTTTTATGCCTGCTATTACTATCCAGACACTTGTTTAAAAAAAAATAAATAAATAAACAAAACCTTGTTTTCATTGTGTTTGTCTTTAATCTGGCATTATAGTAGAGTGTTGGCTTCCTAGCCAGTAGTTCTGTGGTGAAATGACATGTATGTTGCCTTCCTTTCCTTCAATGGATGTAGAAAATACATTAGCATAGTATATACATACAGAGGAGTCGGAGTCGGGGAGTCGGAGTCGGAAGATTTAGAACTGAGGAGTCGGAGTCGGAGCATTTATCTACCGACTCCACAGCCCTGGTTAAAACTTTTTTTATACATAATGCATAATCTCTAACCTGAAATGAAAGTCAGAAAGAAAACCGTAAGATTGAAAGCCAGAAATTCAAAAGGGAAATGAGTGCCACATTTCATAGTATTTTTATCCAAATCACAGGGTGCAGAACAAATCCTAGTGCTGTATTTACAGGGTTGCACTGATGACTTCCAAAACAATGTTTCATGTCAACTGAGGGTAGCCTGCAGGCAACAGGAATCCTAACGTGGCTGCATGCAAATGCAAAACAAAATAACACTGCTTCACCATGAATGAATTAATCCTTATATTCTGGAAACATAATAATGCAAGGAAACCAAAAAGAAAAATTCCAAACAGAGATAAAGCAAACCATATTCCCAAGTATATTTATGTTCTAAAACATATATTTCAAGAGGAAAAAAATTTCAAAGTGAACAAATCATTGCAGCAACTATAGGCTAAAAAGACAGTTTTTTATAATCTCTTTCACAGAGAACACATGAGTGGGGAAAAAAAACAATCTTTACAATCATTGCAAGGGTAGTCTAGCAGGTAAATTTACTCTGTCATTTGTTGAGGTAGCATTGGAATCTCAGCATACCATCTGATTAATGGCCGATCTCATGAGGCAGTTAGTCAAGTGCTATCTTCACTTTTACAGTCCCCATTTTCTTACTTGTTTATTAGTTTATTCAGTGTGAAAGCCTCTCAACGTATGCCATGTGTGGATTATGCACCATGACTAACTTCATAATGTGGATACAGTTTATTCAAACTCAATGCTACTGATCACTCAGGGTTTTTCTCTTTAAGTATTTTTGTGTCATATGCTTCCATAAGGACATGCAAAAAGGTACTATAGGACTTACTGTAATGTCACCTATTGTTAACCCAGCCAAGCATTTATTTCCCACTTTCATTGCTCCAGATATAGATGGTGGCTCTCTCACGCCAAGTTAGGAAATGCATTGACACATGGAAATACTTCACTTGCCATGACAAAGATGGGACTTTGGTAGAACTAAGGGATCCTTTGTACTTCAGAAGGAATGCCTGCTGGGAGCCCCACCTCAGTCAGACTGCTGAGCTCTGCCACAAGGAGCAGGCAGGGAGTCTGAGTTTGCATCATCAACAAAGCTCTTGCCACCTTAATGAGGAACGGAAAATGCATCGGAGGTGGTTTTATAGTCTGGCTTGGTGTGCAGAGTTGATTCAGCTCAGTGATTCGTTTCCAGCGGCCGCTAACTGGCGGTCTGCTGTCAGTACACAAAAAAAAAAAAACCATAAGACAAGGCAAACCCCTAGTGGCAGACAGACAGTAAGAAGGCTGCAGAAGGCCTGTCCTAATCTAAAAGTGAGCTGTGTTTCTATTCTGGCTGATGGGCATAAAGCTATCGGACAAGGAGCCACGTGATACAAAAGGTGGAGTAATGTTCTAAGTGGACACCAGAGATACTGCTCTAATTAGATGTTTAATGGATTCAAGGAAGCAGAACCCAAACAGGTCCATCTTTGCTTTGCACATGCTCTGAAAGTTCTTTCATGGTTTCTGTTAAATCTTATGCTAGATAGCCTTTTTTGAAATTAGAGGAGCTAATCCAATGAAACGGTCAGTCCTTAACAATGCAATATGGCCTTTCTACTGTCAGAGTGAGAAAGAAGTTTGGTAATGCTGAGTAATATTTTATGTATTGCTTAGTATTAGGTTAAGCTTATAAGTAACTGTAAATAGAAAGGTCTTGCAGTTATGCTAAGAAGAAAAGCAAAAGAAGTATTACAGTATAATTTTCATCTATTTGTCCATCTGTAAAGTCAATATGCACTTGTCCTCCAGGCTTAACAAGAGTGTTTACATGCTCTTTAATAACCCTGTTATTCACAGTAACCTGGTTTCTAGAATGCCGTGTAAACCCCTATTTCAATTAGAGAAACTGAGTTACAGTATTTGTCTCTGAGAAACAAGGTTAACACAGTAATGTAGATAGATCCACAAGTAACCCAGTTATGTGGCCATATGTAAACCTTTAGGTGGGTTAAACTTAAGGATGTTGTAGTCTGTGCATGTCACTGCAGTGTTTGCCTGAGTGCTAGCTTTCAACAGTCACAGGTAGAAGCATCCATAACATCACTTTCCCCAGGCAAATGCCCGTGTGATCTCTTAATTCCTTCTCCTGGCTGAAATTGCTAAATTTATATGGTAGAGCTTTACATGCAGTACTAAGCTCAGCAGCAAAATCATGGGAGCAGTGTTCCAGATAGCAAGTTAAAAATAATGTGCATTGTGTAGTCGAGATGCTTTAAATAATGAATAACTTAATATAATACTTATTAAACTAGAAAGAACTGCTTTATTAATATCCCAGCAGCACTGGGTGCAAGGAAAGAAATCAGCACATCTACTGGAATGCTGGTCCTTTGCAGGGCTCAATCACATAGCCTAGGAGAAAAGAGTGTGCTGCATGCAATTCGGTAACAAATTTATGAATTAAGTTTCAGTTTAGTTTTAATCCAGCTATTTACTATGCATATGCTTAAGTGGTGTTTTCAGGTGATGCATGTCCATACCATCAGTGGCTCAGGTCTAGCGAGGACGTGGAAAGGAGATGAGTGTAGTTTACTTCACAGCACATCAAGGAGTAAACGTATTTAGAAAACAGAAGAAAATCCTCCTGGGTTCCTTGCCTGTAGGCTGCCATGATTCTGACAAAGATGAGGTTTAACTTTTTGCTTTTTAAGCAGTATAATGACCTTGGAGTGTTTTGCCAAAGGAGAACTCCAGAAGTGAACTTACGTCATATAGATGGAGGTTTTTAAGAAATCCGGTTTCTACCTTAACTACATTATTCAGCTTATTCGGGTTCTGTGTGTGCATGTAAACACATTCATTTGCCACACAAGGACAGGAATGTTCTTGCACATCAAATTTCTACATCCTGATTTTGCTTATATTGAAGGTTAACACCTTGTAATTGTACTTTGGTATTACTTCTTTCTATGATGAAAAGCTTCATACAGATGCTATCAAGAGGACATACATTCGCTCTGGTGGCTTGTGCTCTCTGTATATATCAATCAATAAATAGATAAATGATGTGAGAACTACTGGTCCCCTTGTGATCCCAACCCCGACAGTAATCACAATTAATCAGTGCAACAGATTCCTCTGGAAATGTCCTGCCTTTCATCCTGGTGTAGCTAAGTACTTGGTTTTGAATACCCAACAACAGTGTCCAGGGACTGCCTAGCATGTGAGAGCCTAGGGCTGTGGACTGCTCAGGTGAAATTGGAGTTTGTGATTTTCATTTTTTTCTTTATTTTTCTTGTCTTTTATTGCCTTGCTGGTGATGTTGATGGTACTGTTTTCAGTTAGGATGCCACATGTTAATATCATGCTGGCCGTGTTATTAAGGACTGGCTGATTGTGCGTTAAAGTGCCTGCTCTTAAACTGATTTCAAATTGCAGTTTACTTGGTCAATCATTGGTCAGTTCCTGTTTGGTTTAAAAGTTGTCTGAATTCAGTGGCTGTTTAAAAAACTATGGTTATGTCCAGTGCTTTTGTGTATTATTGTTATTTCCCTGGTATATGTAACCTTTCTGGTAACAATTACTCTTTTGGATCTCCCTCACATTTAAGACCTGTGATGGTATCTCCTCTTTACTCCCCTTCCCTTTATCCTTTGAAAACTTTTCTAAGCCTTACAGATGGGCCACGGGGTGTACCTACTGTTTTGCATGAAGGCCGTTTATCTCACTGACAGGCTTGTAGGTGTCTGCCACTACAGCACAGCACCTGTTAGACGGCTAATTCTTTATCATGTATCAACCAAAGCCATAGTTGTGACAGATGACCCCAAGGCTGCCCTTTACAGGATGTATAGTAGTTTGGTGCCCTCAAGATTACAGGAAAGCTGAAACTGCTTCCCATGAGCCTTAGCAAGGAATTACATTCTCACAGTAGGGAGATTATTGAAGATCCTACCTCTAGTCACAATTAAGGCACAGCTAGCTGGAAGATGTTGGATCAAAGAAGCCTTATTAATAATTACTGAGTGATGAAGACAAATATAAATGCAAACTGGCACAGGGGACAAAAGAGATCAACTCTTGTGACATTAAACAATCCATCGCCTTAATAATAGTAATTATAATAATTCTTTACAATTATATAGTGCTTTACTCATTACTCAAAGTGCTTTTCATTGTGAACAGGGAGCCACTTCAACCACCACTAATGTGTAGCATCCACCTGGATGATGCAATAGAAGCCAATTTCAGCCACTACGGTCACCACACATTAGCTGTTAGGTGGCAAGGGCTGAGGGTAAGAGACCCAGTTAGAGACAGGGGATGATTAGTGGGTCATAATTAACATGGATTAAATGTAGCCTCATCAGGATTTAAGAAGGATGCCCAGGGTCCTTTTATAACAAAATAGAGTCAAGACCTCGGTTTAATGTCTCATTCAAAGGATGACGCCATTTTTCAGCATTTTGCTGTAAAAAAAAAAAAAAAAAAAAAAAAAAAGTTTTTCTTTTTATCCTGTGATGCTCATGTCACCTGAGCCTGAAGGAGACACCATCTTTTCTATGTATATTGACACTCTTCTAAAAATCCTTTTTTTTTATTTATTTAGGAATCCACTATTTTTGCTGTATATTAAAAGGATTACACGAGTTTGCCAGATGCCCCTACAGTGATTGTCCTACCAGTGTACAGTCCTTTATTGATGAGAACCATCTGGATCTCTCACTTTTTAAGTAATTGATAGGCAGCAATGCTACAGACTTGTGTGACCTTTTCCCCTTAAGCAGAGATGCAGGCAGTCTGAAGGTGAGCAGACTTGAAACAGGAGTTATATCAGTCTGAGATGCCTCAGCCCTCACTCCAGCATGTTAAGTAACTCATGTCCAGGTAAGCTGTCGTTCCAATGCTAGGTCAGCAGTTCTTCCTTCATTATAAATGAAGCTGCTGTCAATAGGATGACCAATAACTTAATGTGATTGCTTTAGCTTCTGGTACCATGCTTGTTTTGGTCCAGCTGTGAATCCAGTGCTTCAGGGATATGCTTCAGATCCCAGTGATCCTGAAATTAGACTGGTGAGCAACTGAACAAAATGTAGCATAGAGATCTGGTTGGTGAAATTCAGGAGGCCAGCAGCTGTCAGCAATGCAGCCATCAGAGCAGAGTGAGGCAAGTCTAAAATGAAATGTCCCATTGCCTCATTCTTGCCAAGGAACACAAGCGGCGTTTCCTCTTATTGCTGCTTCATCCCGCACCACCAGCCGAATCTATTTTTAGGCATGACCTCACTGTTATTTTATTGAAGAAAAAATAATTACTGCTACCATATAATGATAATTTTATAAAGAGGAATCTCCTAAAGCCAATAAAAACTTTTTCTTTATTTTATTCTTTTTAATGCCAAGAGGATAACGAGTGGTTGGAAATAATCTTATTTAATGTTTTTTCCATATTGAGCTGTTACAGACTTTCATGGACAGGTTATAAGATAACAGACTGTGTGTCAATGTAAAAGATATGTTCTAAATCTAGTGTCCCCCAGTGCGCTTCTACTGTGTGTCACTTTGTGATTGCTTTGGCCCCAAGTAGCAGTTGTGTTTTTTGCTGCAAATGTGACAGGAGTTTCTTCTAACCTGTTCTGTTCACTGCTGGCAGGCCTGCCTCACTGGTCTAGATGGGTGGGCAAGGTTCATTTATTGTCAGGACTTCTGAGCAGGGCACAGTGGTATCAGTGCCCATTGAGCATCATGCAAAGGATACTGAAGTGAAAGCAAAACTCTGGTGTCTCTGCTGAGGAACTGACTCAGGGTGAAGCACCCATTCTTCTAACTTCTCTGAGAAGGCATAGCAGAGACACAAACTCAAGGTCTTTTGTATACAAGCTGACGACCATGCTGACTGCCAGCTGCTGCTGTGGAGGGACACTTTGTGTAACAGCTGGCTCTCAGCCTTGTGGCCCCCACCCCCATTTATAGCTAGAGACGGTAGGTAAGGGTGTGTCTCTGTTGAAAACCAGTGTATGTGCATGGGTAGGGATTTCTGCAAAATTCAATTTTACTACTACTACTACTAATATTTATCAAATTATTTTCTCAAGGTCTATTATTAAAGAGGGACTTTATAAATAACCAATCCAACTTTGATACATTTCACAAATTGGTTGGTGCAACAGTAAAGAAAGAAGGAAAACAACAATTGTGGTTGCACAGAACTTTCCTCTTTGAAGTCTTGAAAGGTTCAGGAAGTCAATTCACACCTTGAGAGCAGCAAGTTCAAAGGCCAGGTGTGGACACCAAACAAACACATCTCTCTTTAAATGACATGTAAGGTTAAAAAAACAAACAAAAAACAAAAGATTTGACATTTACTATTGTGCATGACTGAATGAAAAGACTGGCAGTGAAGTGGAAAGGAGAGAAGCCATTGAAGGGGAGGTGGCATCTTTGATATTTCACATGCTGTAATTCAGTGCTTTCACAGAAATAAATAAATAAATACTTTTTCAGGCACATCGCTACTGACAGCACCCTAGCAGCTGTCATCTCACATTTTTCCAATCATGCTTTTTGACAGACTGAATGGATTCAAATGTGTGTGAATAATCTGATAATTAAATACGATGTTGATGATGTTCATGTTCATTTCTTTCCAGTGCCTCTTAGGCTTCAGGCTTGGGCTACGCTCTTTGTGTCTGTCTTGAGGATACACGGGCGTTAGATTTATGCCTTGAGACCAGCCAGATCCTCAGGTCTCTAATCAGTTTTGCTACTGCCCCACAAACACAGGAGAAAACATATAAGAAGCTGATCTTCCCTTCTTCAAAAAAGACACAACATAAAGAAATGGCCACTGATACTATAAACAATTTTTTCCAGTTTCTTTATCTTAGAACAAAAACTGCCTTAGTTCTGGATCTATGCCAGTTGCACCATTTCCATCCATGTTCCCTCCATCCCTTTTACAGTGTTCTCTTCACATCTATCCCACCTTTTTATACCTTTTGATCCTCAGGTTCAAATTTCCCTTGGTTTCTTTTCACTCGGTGATTAATAAAGTGTATCAAGTCAAAATTTCCTACCTCCTTAACAAAACATCTTACCAGGTTTGTAGTCTCCTTAACCTCCCTCATTCACCTTATCATTCTCTTCCTGTTCTTTTCTAACTTGTCTTTATAACTCTCCTTCATCAGCAATACAACCCTTCCCAAAGTGCCCATAAACTTTTACCCGGAAAAATATACTAGCTTGAATATTGATTTCACCCCTGCAACCATGGTATTCTCGAAGTCATCTGAACACCTCTGTTCTCTCTAGTTTCAGAACTCACTAGTATCACTACCTCCTTGCACACCCTCCACCTGCAGGCAGCCACTCACACCTTTCTCCTACCATCTTCAAAGCTCCTCTCTTCCACATCTGTTGCCTTTTCACTTTTAGATTAATTTCATAATTATCTCATTGTCCTCCTTTCTTTGCTATTTGCCACTAATTTAAAATCACAACAAAAGCTTGCACGACAGTCTTTTTGGACACTATATACATCACTATAATTGGAATATTCTTGGTGAAGACTTACTGTCCTTATGGAGGTCATTGATTCTCCGTACATTAGCCATCCGTCGACATCTGACCCGACGGGAGTGTTGGATCAATACTAAAATTTCAGTATCAGTACTAACGTTCGGACCTCAGCAATGTTGCCATCTTATTCCAGACTCCTAATTGCTCACCTTCCTGATGTGTTGTGCTGCACTATGCACTGCTTCCCTCTTGAGAGCTGTGAGGTCTCAATAGTGTTTAAGCAATTGTTTGTTTGGGACAGGACTGAGACTAAAGCTGACATTTACTTCTGGTGCAGAAAATTGTAAAATGCTTGTGCCGAACTGTTTTTTTGGTAAGTTTCCAGTAGCAGTATGCCATCTAATTGTACCCCACACTAGGTCACACAGTTTCTTATGTCTCAATCTACAAATTTGTAATGCAGTTTCTTTCCTGTCACCTGACACTGATTGAGTGTAGAGACAATTTCAACATTTGGTGCTCCACATGAGCATTCTAGGAGAACCTAAGAAACTAAATCAGCAAAGAGTGAGAGATTGGCATATTCTAATGGACTGATGCTGCCTACAGGCCTTGTCTTCTTCTTTTTGGTACTTATATCAGGGGAGGCTCCTAAGTCTAT
The DNA here is from genome assembly GCA_026402145.1 of Polypterus bichir lapradei. Lineage (NCBI taxonomy): Eukaryota > Metazoa > Chordata > Cladistia > Polypteriformes > Polypteridae > Polypterus > Polypterus bichir. Next base: position 844,567 of record JANRMT010062838.1, read on the forward strand.
ATATAAAGCAGATGAAAAATGTTGTTGAATTAATGTTGTAATCCATGGATTTAAACTAAAAAAAACTAGGCACACACATTCAATAATGTGAATAAAACAGGAGACTGGGACTTACTGTAAGTGCAGTACAGTATGTTGACTCCTCCAGCTCACCTGTGGAGGTGCAGTTTTGCTCTTGGAAATAATTCCAAAGTCAAGAAACCTCATGTTCTGAAGAAGGTACCTCCTCCTTCACTAGTTCTACTCAGGAGGTTGTCATTGAGAGAGCAGGAGAGGGCAATGGTCATTCAGTAAGCACGCTCCAAATCGAGATGTGTGTGTATATGAACATAGACATTCATAGCTCACATTCTGCTCCTTCACGCTGAGAAACAGGTGTGACAAGATGCCTGTTCTAAGTGCAGCACCCACAAGTTGCAGAAAGGAAGAGACTCTCTTGGAGGATGCATAGCAAAGCTGTGTGACTCAGTTAAGTGGAAGGCTTGGACGACTGTTAAAAGCAGCAAGACTTGTGGTGTTACCTCATAACATGGACGCCTATCCCGATAAGTCTAGCTGGAAGGCTTGGTTTTCTGTCTATAAATTCCACTATTCTTACATGGTGTACTTAAAGTACTGATATGACAAGATGGCCCATTCTTCACTCATTAGTTGTCTTGCCAGAAAAGGTGTTTTTTCAGATACAGTGTCATAGAACAAATCCAAAATCTGCTGCATGTTCCAAATCCCAGAATTACAGGTGGCAGCACAATAACCAAAAAAATTAAATGAAGATGGGAACAAAATAAGACAAGCAATACTTGGACACACAAACAACATTTCATTTATGAATCTCTGGCCTAACAGGAACATCTTCTATCTGTCTTTAACCCCATGGTCAGACAAAATGAATGGTATGATTCTTACCTCTCTTTCCTTCAACTTCATGGCGAGCACCAGCTGATGTCTGTGGTTGGTCAGGGCCTCTCGATAATTCCCCTTGGAGAAGAATGCCGATCCCAGGTTGCCATGGGCTCGACATTCGCCCGTCTGGTCACCTGCAATGATCCCAATAGAATGAGCTGATCGTATCCTCATTGTTCAGCAAGAAAAGCTTCTCTATTTAGTGGATAATGGAGATTAAGGCAGATACACAAACTGCTCATGATGCCATGGAACAAATCTTATTGGACAGTTGATCCTGCTGCAATGGGCCAGCCTCTTTGGAAGTATACATCAATAGGGAGTAAGTCTATTTGTGAGTTGTGCTCCCACCAAGAAACATTTAGTGCTGGCATGAAAACAGCTCTAATAGTCTGCCGACTTAATTACTCAAAATCACTTTGGCTTGCTGTTTAATCGGAGAAGCCTGAAAGCCAGCAAACTCACAAAAAGCTCAACATTACCACCCCCCAATACCACAAGGGAACAAGGCGGCCAGATTCTTTCTGTTAATTGCTTTACCATTTTCCCTAAGTGAATGCAAGGGAATATGAAAGCAAATGATTACAAAGCTGCATCTTGGTGACGTGGGGTGAGTCTTTTGACTGCTGCCATTCCTTCCTGCACTAGGGAGCCATCCTGCTTGGTTCTATAGATAACCGTTTTAACTCAGCTTGTGTCCTGAAGCCAACACATTTTGTATTTTCAAATATCTCCTTACAGAAAAGAATGAATACAAATAACTGATGTCAAAGCCCCAGCTATTAACATGGTGTAGAACCTGATCTGTAAGAGAGGTGACCTAGCATGCAAAGATGGTTGCTCCCATTTGGATCTTTGTTACACTGCATAGGACATGCAGTGTATTTTATAAATGCCATTTCTTTGTGCTATTGAGTGCCTCATATAAGCTGTGCTTTATTTTAGGACGAGTGACATTTTAAGCTAGCTTGCTAGCTAGCTAGCTTGAAGGATTGTTAGGGCCATTCGTTTTATTTACTTTTTACCCACTCAATTACAAATGCAATATATATCGTGTCAAAGTATGAGCACTTCACCAGTAATGCTTGATCATGTCAAAAGGCTTGAGTACTATAGACACTAGAACTGTGCAAGTGGCATGTGTTTTTGTAGCTAGTGTCAAGCACAAAATCCTATCATTAGGCTAAACTTTGTAACGGCGAAGAATTTCAATGTAACACTAAGGCTAACCCAGTTTCCAATTGCCTTAGAATGAAGGAGAGTCATTTGGAAGGCTGATGAGGGCACTTCTGCCAAAGACTGAAAACACCTCACCTCTTTTACTTCTGTCCTGGTATAAATGCACCCCACTGACAGGGTGAGGTCATCATTCAAGAGCAGATCTTTATCAGAGGTGTATTTCCAATGAACGCTCCCACTCTACTAGCCTAAAGCGTGTTTCAACGATTGAACATTAAAGGGGGTTAGCCACTGGTACCCAAGTCTTCTTTTGTTTCCCCTGTCGGTTTTACATTAGTTTCAATCTGCCTGTTAAATCCATTATTCCATTGTGTCTGCATGGCATTTCATTTCATTGTAGTGCTGTAATGCATTGAAAGAAGATGGTCCATTTAGAACCCTAATCTTCTATTAGCTCAGCTGCATAACTGAAGTTTGTGTCCCAGTATTAAGCAAAGAAATATGCTAGTTTGATGCAAAGCCTCCTATAATGCACACATCTGTCTGCAGAGAGTGTGTGGGTCAAAGACTCTTGAGATGAGTCATTCTGCCAGTAGTACACTGTGGTCCATACTCTGGTCATCAGGAATCAAGAATCATTGAATTCAATTTCATCAAAGTAATGACACAAAGTCGATTTCTTGAATAGTGAGAACCTCCCGATATTAGACATGGTGGGGTGAGCAGAAGCTGGGGAGGCCGAGAACAAGGCTATTAAAAATGCTGCAGTTTCTAGTGCCATCTCTAATAGTACTAGGAGAGTTCAATTTCCCTGCTACATTTTATTACTGTACAAAATGGCTGTAGAATGCTGAATCCCTTTATGGAGGGCATTTTAATACTGTATTTTAGTGGCCTCTGACATATTTGAGATCAAATCGGCTAGGCGCTCTTTCAGAAGTGATGACACACAGCCAGACTGACCACTGGGTCATGAAGGCTCAAAAATGTGCTTGGAATGTAAGAGTAGGCAGAGCCCTTGACTATACCACTCACACTGCAGCCTGAAAGAATCCAGACTACCACAGGTATCTGCCCACAGGCATGGCATGCTTACCATTGGAAATGTAATTCAGGCATATACCCGCCTAATTCAGTAGCAGTGTCCCACTTTTCAGTGTCACTATGCTTGTTTTATAAACAGCGTTGTCTCTTACCTAATGTCTTTGCCACTTCCAAGTCCTGTTGCATGTAGCCAGTGCTCTTTTCTGTGTTTCCCAGGGACCAGTAGGCACTGCTGAGGGCTGAAAAAACCGAGCCACGCAACTTGAGGCTGCAGGTTCCGATCTTGAGTGCCGCCTCCAGGACGACAACTGAAGCACCATGATGGCTGGCAGTCAGCAGCTCCTGGCCAATCACAGACACCACCACAAAGGGGCTCTTGTCGAGCTTCATCTTCTGAAGCTGCTGATAGGTGGGCTCCAAAGAATCTGAATTGAAGACATGAAAGGAGAAAAGTTGTCTACCATTTGGCATAAAGAGGCAGGGGGTTTTGGTGATAGGGGATTTTGGCATGCAGCAAGAGCAAACTGGGACAGACATGTGGATTACCAGACCTCTAGGAGATACAAACGTATTCCTCGAGCATCTGTGACAACAGAGAGACATGCAGGGAAAACGAGACCCCTTCCATGAGCTTTGTCCCCGCAATCAAAAGAATATAATTAGGTAGGACATTGTTTTCAATATACAACCAAACACAAAAGCCTAAAACATACATCCAGCATCCATTTATGGATTATATTTAATTGAACAGAGTTTTTATCCAGAGCTAGTTAAAATCCCAAGGGCACTGTGTTTTTCACATATTTTGACACTCTGGTCACACATGGAGGCAGAAATTTGATTTTTAATACTAGAATTACCCGAGCCTATGAAAAAACTCATAGATCCGTCCCATCTTAAATCGCTTCTCACCTTTCCATCAACGTCTTTTGTCCTGTAAATGTGTCGATAAGCAGCAAGAAGCCTGCTAGCACATCCCCCCCCTACCCCGCACAATATTTCTTGGCTCAAGTCTGTTTACCTGCGTGTCAGTTGCTTAGAGTTGTATAGAGTGAGAAGTCAAGGAAAATGACACCTTTTATAAATACTATATCGTTATTTGGAACACATGCATTTCATGTGTGTTCCGTGTCTACAATGGTCTATGTAAACACATCGTTAAAACAGAACTATATGTTTTAGTAATAATTGACAAAATGTAGACATGAAGTGTATAATGTGTGAAGCCTGAAGTCCAAATATCAAAGAAACACTTTCACAAAAGGTACAAATATAACAGAACAAGTGCACTTCTATTCAAGAATATAACTGCAGAAAAACAACCCATGTTAGGGTGCGACATTGACACGCATTTGGTACAACCGCTTCGGTTGTGCAACGGTATCAACTGGTGACTGGTAATCAAAATTTCACGGGTTTGACCCCGGACGAGTCCGTTTTGAAAAGTGAGCTGCTCTTATTCTTACTATTTCAGAATGAAAACCTACATTTGATTCCAGTATGTAACAGCCGGTGTAAATTTATGAAACCTGTAAAGGTTAGCTTTGTTTTTGTTTTTTTTTTTTTTTTATTCGGTTTTACTCTCTGTTACGTTCACGATCCCACCCACCCCCGCACCTCTCATTTGACATGGCTGTTTTCACATAGACGTGCTATAACAGAGGTGAACTCAGATCATGACGACAGTTCTTCATTGGAGCAAGAATGCACGTCGTACTTTTGCCATCACTGTATTTTGTATATATACACGGGAAGCTCTGCGCACTACTTGTGACTTTACGCTGCAGGAAGTATGTAAATAAATCATGGTAAATAGGTAAATAACATTCGATCTGGCTCTTACATACAAAGTACAGTGACGGTAGCTTCCACCTGGAGCTATAGACTCTTCAGTACGCGAGCGACCCTCCACGCTAGTGTTTAGATCTGGACGGTGTCTGTGCCCAAAACATTAACATTTATATGTAACTTACATAAAAGCCAGATCGAATGTTATTTACCTTGAGTTATTTACTTACTTCCTATGGCATAAAGTCACAAGTAGACTGCAAAGCTTCCTGTGTTTGATCGACATGGGCATGCTCAAAAAATACGTGTAATGCCACGAAAAGTGCCTTCTGACACTTTAGTACGCAAGCAATGGTACGAGAATGCAGTTAGACTTTTTTTTGGGGCACATGTGTTTACATAGATTGTTGTAGACACGGAACACACATGAAATGCATGTGTTCCAAATAACGATATAGAATTTATAAAAGGTGTCATTTTCCTTGACTTCTCACTCTGTACAACTCTAAGGAACTGACACACAGGTAAACAGACTTGAGCTGAGAAAACTGTGTGGGATGGGGGGATGTGATAGCAGCCTGCTTGTTGTTTGCTGCTTATCGACACATTTACAGGACAAAAGACAGACGGAGAGGTGCGAAGCGATTTAAGGTGTGCTGGATCTACAAGTTTATCGTAGGCTCTGGTAATTCTAGTGTTAAGTCTGTAAATGTCTGATCATATAGTGCCTTTCATAGTTGCTTTGTACATACAGTATACTCAATTTCATATTTGTGCATTGTGAATGCTCAGGGCCATACAAGGCAGCCTGTGGTGCTCTGATGGGTGAAGTGAACTGCCTTGCTTAAAACAGGAAGTTAAATTCTGTCATATTGTTATACTGTGGACCCTGAGCTTCGCAATTTCGTCTATCTGTATACTTGTATATGGTTGAGATGACAATAAAGTTCACTTTGACTTTGACTTTGAAATCTGCAAATTTTTTTTATATAGTGGCTTTCATAGCCCTTGTTGTGCACATTAGGTTCAATTGTTTTCCAATTCATTTTTGAGAATTATGAAAGAAAAGTTGAGTGGATGTAGCTTTTCAGCTACACTAAAGCTGTTTATATATTTATTCAGTATAACCAGAGGGGAGGTGAAGGGAATCAGTCAGGGGACTACAATTGTCTCAATACCAGCAGAGGCCACTTTTTAAAGGTGCACTATTCCCAGCATGCTTTGGACTGGAGTGTCTGAACAGAAGATATCAAAGGGGTACTTCAATTAATTTTGTGTTATTAAGATGGTTGCTTTTCTTACAAGAATACATTTTAATGTGTAAAGACTTTCTTTTCAGTTTTCTCATGCTTTGTCCTGTTTTTGTGTCGATACCCAGCGGAGGTCTGAGTGTACCCCATTGGCTTAGCACCATCGGAGCTGTCGTGGCTTGAGGCTGAGGGCTGATTTGCCAGTTCCTACACTCCAGTTAGCTCTCCTAACAGACAACACTGCTTTGGAGCAGTGAGCACATGCATGGACTGTTAGGGCCCATAGTTAGGAATATGTGCTCTTACTTCCTGGCTGCCAGTGCATAGCATGGTGGGGTGCAGAGCTGTTCTGCTGTGTCCAAGTACAGCCAATGTATGACTCAATTTTATACACTACTTGTAAGGGTAAAGAACTACTCTGAAGCCCAGGAAAATGCAGACAAAGAAAGATGGGAACTTTGAGCAAAAAAAAACCTCTTAAAAACACGACTGACAAAGAGCACAAAGTGGCAGCCAAGTGCTGCATCGGCAGGAGGGTTTTTCAGATCTTTGTAAGTTCAGCGAGAAGGGCCAAGAGAGGGCTACTAGAGTGAATTAGGGCTACTGTTGATAACATTGAACTGACCTCACTTTTTGCCACTTTTACTGTCTTACACCAACAGGGCCAACACAACACTGGCGGCTCATAGATATCATCGCCTGGCTTTGGGTAGCCTCTAACTGCTTAATACAAGTGAAGACGGAGCACAAAGAAATGTCTCCGCCTATTAATTAGTCAGCGTCTCTGGCCTCGCTTGTCTTTCGGCCTCTAAATAAGTGCTTCATGTTTTCCTGACAAGACGTTTTTGATTTAATAGCATCTTTCATTAGAAAACTATCTGTATGCCACTGTTCTAAAATGTTTCATTGTCTCAGACTCTCCATGCTGTGGCATTATTGGAAAATCATATTATAGAGCTGAGCAGAGCTGTGTAGAGCAGAGCTCTTATTAAGTGCACACTGATGATACTTATGATAACTGTGACACAAGGCTATTTCTATACATCACTTTAGTTTTCAGGATCATCAGTTAAATAAGCAGTCCATAAACTCTTGTGCCTCTTTAAGAAGATTAAGCCGCCTTCTGAAAACAAACAATTCTTCTCTTTTTCAAATGATATTCTTGAAACATTATGTGTTAAATCTGTAGTAAACATACCCATTCATAAGTATGAAAAAGGAAATGTTTGAACCTACATCAACAGGTTCAAAATGAAGGCCAAAAATATATATATTTTTTTTAAATACTGTATATACTCATATAAGTTGAGTCTTGAAACCTGAAAAATCAATCATAAAATCAGACCCTGACTTATATCCCCGTTCAAAAATGCGACACTTAATTTTTTTTTTTTTTTTTTTTACATCTTCTTGCCACCTTCAATCTCACATCAGTTTCTCAGACGCATCAAGCTTTGTTGCAGTAGCACAATTACCAATTTTTTTCACCACTTCAATGACGTTTAATTTACAACCAGCTTCATATTTTCTTCTGATTGAATGCTCCATCGTAGACAAGGGATGCTCTTACAATAAAGGTGTATGAGGGTGTGAGATAGAAAAAACACAAATTAGTGCAAATGTTGCTTCGGAATAGTTTGGTTATTACCGTGTGGTCACGTAGGCACAAAAGAGAGAGAGAGAGAGAGAGAGAGGTTAGGAGCACATGCTGATACAGTGCATTGCCACACCCACATAGAAAAAAAAGGCAGTGTGCTCTGTGCTTACTCTCTCAGGTGGGCGTTGGCATATCATATGTTTTGTGTGTTCTGGTATGCAGTGTGGTTTAGTGGTTAAGGCTTTGAATTTGAAACCCTGAGACTGTGGCTTCAAATCCCACTACTGACTCTCTGTGACCATGAGCAAGTCACTTCACTTGCCTGTGCTCCAGCTGGAAAAATGAAAAGTAGAACCAATTTAAAAAGTCAGCCTTGGAAAAAGGCATCACTTAAATAAGTGAATATATATAACTTTATGGTTGCATGTCAGCCTAGTTCCCCTCAGTAACAACAGTTTACAAATTCAGGCCACACAGCTGAGAGGTACATTTTATTTGTTAAATGGGGCATTGGCTCCAGTAACCACCTAACTCCCACCTTAGATAGTTACTAGAAGGGTTTGGTCATTTTAAATCCACATTTCTTGCTTTCCTCCACACTGATATTCCCTTTGTGGCCAAGGCGTTGCCCAGTAAAGCACCAGGTTTGTGAAATTATCTGTGCTGCAGACTCCATATTTGACAATGAGCAAGTTCCTTTACTTCAGAATACTCATACTGTACACATATGGAGTCACTTGTTGAATAGTTCTGATGAAGTGCTTTAGAATAGAATTCACTATGAACGTTGCTACAACATATGCATCAAATGGCATTGACTCTTTGTGACCTTAAGCTGCTTCAAATGCATCAAGACTGTGGCTTTATGAATCCAAAAAAGACAAAAGAGAAGGATAAGCAAAGGTGAAAAATTTGAAGAGTTGACTCTGGATTTGATCCTTATGTGTTCACAGGCTTGAATATCCACTTAGCTACAATATTTTCACCACAGCTTCCCATTGCTTCTTGACCTAATTAGTGATTGGTTCATTAGGCTCACCTCACTTGCTGGCTTGTTATACTATCTAGGCAAGCATCTACACTCTGCAGACACACACACACACACACACGCGCTCGCGCACACACACACACACACACACACATGCTCAATGTACAGGTAAATATGAAGTGGTAGCTGCTAGTAGTAACAGCAGTAAAGCTGATTGAATGATTGGTCAAACAGAAAGGTCTCGCAGAGTATTCTGTGTGCAGAAGATGCTCATATCCCTTGGCCTTGTGCAGGGCTGTGGAAACGGTACTTGGCATTCCTTGCATTAAGTTTGAATCAGACTTTATATTGTTCAGTTTCAATGACCCATCATAGTAGGATGCATAAAGTGTAACACCAGGTCCAGGTGTAGAAGTAAGCATTGAAAAGCATAAATGTGATCAAACCAAATATGGTTTGACGCAGCAGAGTACAGTCACATTTTGGGTATAGATGGAGTGCCTGACCATAAATATGGACAAATATATTCAAGCAAGATGCACACTTACACTAACAAAGCTGATTAACTGGAAGGGGGACTCGTTAAACTGGAATTGAGTGAGATTTAAATGGAAGACTACCCAAAGAAACCAGTGAGCGACTCCAATAAAGGCCATACTGGTTTGGTTTGGTGATTTGGAGGACATGTTACTCCTCCATTGTGCTGAGCTGGACCAGTTCCTGGCTAAACACTGTTTATGGATCCACCTAATTCCAATTTGGGATGAGGTAGTGAGAAACCTTATCTGGTTATGTGACCGTGAAACTAAGTTATTTGCAAAAGTGGATATGTTTTGAGGAGGTTGGCTCAGTGGTAGTGCTGCTGCCTTGCAGTAAGGAGACCAGGGTTTGTGTCCTGGATCCTCCCTGTGTGGAGTTTGCTTGTTCTCCTCATGTCTGTGTGGATTTCCTCTCCAAGTCTAAAGAATAAAAGTTAGGTACATTGATGATACTAAATTGGCCAGTGTGTGTGTGCTCACCCTGCAACGGACTGGCACCCTGTCTAGGGAATTGTTCCTGGACTTATGCTAGCTGTAATAGGCTTCAGCACCCCCCCCCCCCCCGTGGCCCTGTTCAGGACTAAACAAGTTCAAATATGACTGATGACAGACAGATGATATGAGGGTACAGCTTTTACTGTGGAGTGGCCAGACTGTAACTGGAGCACGTAGCTTATGTCATGAATGAGAATGGTGAGTGTGGAAATGCACAAATATTTGTTGTAGGGTTTTGTTTTTTTAAAGGGAACAGTATAAACTTTTCTATATGATGAACTGCATAGAGCATTACAGGGCAATTTACAGAACAGATAAAATTTCTGTACGGTATCAAACATGCAAAACACTCTGTACAGTTTATCTATCCATCCATATTTTCTGTTTCCTTTTTGGTCAAATACAGGATGATGTGGAAACACCCAGTCTCAACAACCTCAGGCAGAAGGATGTAGTCTCTTATTCCATGGACCATTCCGAGTCATCAGACATCCAAATATATACATGCTTGTGATATTGAAGGAACATGGGGTATGTGGAGAAAAGCCATGAACATCTTGTATGCAATTAGACAAGAACTACAGTAGAATTTGAAGCGATGGTGTTATAGCTGTGTGTGCCCCAAAAACAGCATTCAAACTAAGCCCTCACCTGCACATAACCTTTTCCTACACTAATGCTGAGGAGCATGAGCTGTTTCTGCTAGTTGCTAATGTTTGTGGCTAAATACTATAAGACAGATAAGCACAGGCTTCTCAATGAACAGGATACAGTTGCTCCATCTTAAGGTTCATGTTTCGACCAACATGCCCATCTTAGAGGTTTCTTCAGTGACTAAATGATATTTGTACATTTTTCTGTGCTGATCATTTGGCTCATTTAGTAGGTATGTTTCAGTGGGTTTCTTTTTCAGTTTGCATTAGAGATAGAAGGCAAGTTTTAAAATAACAAGGTAATAAAGCAGAGTTGCATTCTTGATAAAATCGTGATGAAGCCTTCCCCAAGTGACATCTGTTGATCTTTCAAGCTGTGCATCCATATTATGCATCCATCTTCTGATTGTGACTAATTTATACAAAGGGACTCTTTGGGCAGTTTTTCTAAATTAGTCTGCAATTTATTTTTAGATGATTACACATCTAGTGTGCTCTTGTAATCGAAATAAATTAAAAAAAATGCAAAAACCCTTTTAACTGATAGAACATCCTAACAGCAGAGCTGCTAATTATCATTTGTTAATTCTGTTGGAGGCCTGTTTTACATTTTTTTTATTTTCTGTGGTGCCTTTTGTCATTTGTGTAGTGTTGAGCTCCTGACAGCAGTCATAATGAAGACATCTGACTGTCTAATCCTTCAGCATCTTAGTTCTGTCATGGATCCTTGACCAGCTACACTTTGCTTGCTGTGTCAACATTTAGAATCACCTTGTGCCAGGATCTTAATGTGAATTTCAGTTATACTAGAGCTTCTCTATGGTACACTTTTCTCTGGAAAAACCTAGACTATGCCACATATTTCTTGGATGTGTTTTCCCACTGCAAGAACGTGTTTTAGGAATCAGGAACTTTTTAGAAACTATGGAGCTTTTGCAGCATTCCCACCACATCAACTTGGGCCATTCTGGTACTTTTTTATATCCTACTTCAGAATATGTACTTTTCATTTAGCTAAGGATTATTGTGGTTTGGGCTCAAGTGATAAATTGTGTTAATTGGTTGACCGCAAGCCTGCACAATCTTACTAATCTGTTAGAACCATTTAAATTTCTTGCTGCCACTCTCACTCACATCTTGAAATGGACTGAATATATAACTTCTGTTATCAAAAACTGCTCAGGTGTGTATATCTGCTCACAGTCGACATCAAAACTATAAAGCTGTCATTTAAAAGCATCTTCACTTTCTCCATAACAGTATGGAATGGCAAGGCATCTGCAACTACTGAGTCATTCAGATAGCAGTCAGGATTACAGGTCAGAAACTGGACTCTACTGAGGCTTGTAGACATCATACATCAGGCATCTATCTCTTTTAGGCAGTTAGAAGCAAAAGAAAAGTTACTGGTCACTAACAGCAACTACTACTAGACATGAAGATGGTGTCTGATTCAACCTTGTCTTCTTCAGAACTCCAGATGTCTCCATGCAACCCAAATTATTTTTGGCATATAAAGACTTGACATGTCACTGGATGTAAGAGCAACTCTACATTGTAAAACTCTTTTGTTTTTGTGCCATTGATGATTATTCACTATTACTATATATGATGTTGTCATGTATTGTATATTCTACTGTTTGTTGTATTTACTTTATGTATGTTGATGTAACAGCAAAAGAAACCTGTAACAACTACATTACCTGGTAATAAAGTTAAAATTTAGTTAGACTTGGGCCAGAATTATCTTAAAAATGGACATGTCCTTCCTCTGCAATGATAAGTGATGAATAACACACATTGTAGAGGAAAGACCCACGTGTGAGAAGAGCTGCCGTGTTAGTGGTGATGGCCAGCTATTCTGATCGGCAAGGTCCTGCAGGCTCAGGGTTTTGTTTTAATTCTCGTGCTTTGTAGGTTCTTTGGGGAGCCATAACTATGGCCCAATCTAAAAAGTGAGGTGTAAGTGGACCCGAGTTGTGTGCTGAAGAATTTAATTTCAGTTAAATTGTTTGGGGAGTGATCTCTGTGAATAAATAATGGGCAACTTTTTACTTTATCTTGTCTACAGTTACATGTATTCCATTGCCTTATTTATAACTTGTTTAACTTTCTTTACTTTAAAATGTTGATTTATTGTACTTTTACTTTTTTACTGTCAGTGCTGATATACAGTGTGTGTTTGCCCTGCAATGGACTCTGGTGCCCTGTCTGGGGGTTGTTCCTGATTTATATCTTTTGCTTGTTCCAACCCCCCTTAGAATTAAGTAGGCTTAGAAAATGGTTTGGTAGCGAAAAAATTATTCTCATTTAAAAATAAATGACAATACACTTGCTATTTATTCTTTTATCAGGAAAAATAAATAAGTGCCATGCAGTACAACTTGTAGTACATTTCACAGGGTTTGATGTCCATCCTTTTTCTTAAAACTGAGATTTTTGTTGTAAAGGGGAAATGAGAAGAGATGAAAGTAAAAATAGTGGCAATGGTTAGATGCAAATGGCCATCGGATTTGACAGTGCCCCAATAGGGCATAAACTGTACATATAGCTTACTATACACTATTTGTGATGGCCCTCCAACTTTAACATTTCCTGAGAGTGATGCCAGGACAACAATGGGGTGGAACTGGTAATAACTTAACAGCACTTGAAACCAATGGGTGTTCCTTCTAGTACATAAGTCAGTGAGACCTCTGCAATCTTAGATGGCCTACATATGGTTAACTGGGTTTCATGACTACAGAGACACTTGTGGATGAAAAGGGGAACTCATTGCAGTTCAAGACAGCTTAGGGGAAGATTAGAAGCAGTGTGTGTCTGTGTGTAGATGGTCCAGTCACACTATAATGCAGTCACGGACCCTACTATGTTAAATAGGCTTGGAGTGACTTGAGGCTTTTTTATACTGTTAGCATTGTATGTTTTGTTACACTTTTATATATACCTCCCTTTCCATATTTATTTTTATTAATAAGTTACACTTTTTTTCATTTTACCTGTTCAGCAAAATAAAAAAAGGCCAGTATTATTGTAATGAATCAACACACAAAATAGAAACATCGTGTGAGGCCTTGAAAAACAACAATAAACAGTCCAGGGCCCCTCCCTAGCTTGCCCAAAAAAGGCATCAGTGAAGGCTCCACAGCCAGGCTTCAGGCCTGTCCAGACCCCAAAAATTTAGATAAGACCTTTAAAGTTCAAAAAGCTTGAAATGTCCCAATGCATATCAAAGTGCCACTCAAAGGAAAGAACAGCTGTAAAAAAAACCTTTGGCTTCAGAATCAAGTCCACAAAAAATCTTTATAAAATAAGAACAAATGACAAAATAAGACAAAGAATTTAACTAAAAGGCAATAGAAGGTGCACCAGACCAAAGCTATAAAAAAGAGCAAAATCCAAAAACAAAAGCAGTAATTCAAGAAGCCAGAAAATTAATGTTCTCAAGAAACAAAGCACACTCCACTCATCAGAGATGAGATCTAAACAATCACATGAAGAGGGCCCCATAGAAACAGAAGATATCTTACAAGGTTGTAGTGAGGTCTTTAACCTCTACTTTGGGTCCATTTCCCAATGACAGATTTCCTAGTAAATAATGGAGCTGAATTGATCTGGGGTGTATGTGTAAGTGAGTATGCCGTACCATAGACTGATATCCCTTTCAGGGCTATTTGTAGCACTGCAGCTACTGCTGATTTTGACCCTGTAATGGGAAACAGTTTTTTAAAATGACTTGATGGAACACCACCTATGACCAACTATAACTATTGACATGGCAGTGGGCATGATCCTTGAGGTCTTCTTTTGTTGGGCATTGCTCAAGGGCAGCTGTGTACTAATGGGTGGGTGCTAATTAGTCATTATTAGAAAGTGCAGAATCAACCACTTGAGCTTGGGTGGCTGGTTGTGTCTGTCAAAATTCATGTCTTGACGCTGTATGAAGACATAGGAACCACCATAAAGCACTTGACTCAAAAGTTATAATGGTATTTTTCATTACTTGCTCTCTGTTACTCAGCAGTACTAATTAATTTGTTTTAAGTTGGTTGCTTTAATATCAGGGAAAGTAAAATGAATGTAACACATTTATGTTTGGAAAACATTTGATGGAAGGTTAAGGTCATTTTGGAGGTGTCTAAAGGCCTACTTATTTCCTCCTCAATTTCGTATGTACCTAAAAACAGGCACCTACCTCGCAGAGGGGATTTCATGGCGGCCTCCACCATGCCAACCAACAGCTGTAGACTCTTGGGGTCCTGTGCCAAGCCAGAAGCAAATGCTGCCAGTGCGTCTGCATGGCGTCCGAGGTACTGGAGAGCAACACCCTGTCGGAAGTATGCCTAGAAAAAGAAGGTAAACATGTGGTCAGACAAATTTCAGTAGGCAACAAGCAGACTATGAAGCAGCAAGACAAAGGATTGAGAGCAGATGTGTACTAGAACCAGTGAGACTTGAGCCTGTTCCCTTTTAGTGGCCCTCTGACCATAGGATAAGCTAACAAACATTTTGAGCTAGAGCCCTGGACCAGTGTTGCTCTGTTTTTGGAGAGTACATTTTACATAAACTCAGAAAGATGGGTGACCAGCACATGTTAACAATATGCCAAGCTCCGAAGCTTTGATGAATAACTGGGAAGTGGAACTGACAGTCAGAGAGAAAGAAATCCTTGGAGAGTAAGCAGCTTGCCAAATTGACGGCCTGGCATTGCCCAAGAACTGGAGGAGAATCGGTGTTTAGACATAGAGAAGCTGAGTTTCCCTGCGTGGCCCATAGCAATCACTGCCTTATCTGTTGCTTTTAGCAACCCTGGTGTGCAGACATACATACTGAATTCCATCAATCCATCTTTCTGTCAGCCTCCAAATAAGCTCCCATCTATCAGCTGAAAAAGCTCCTAGCACTAATTGCACTTTTGCCCAGTTCATCCCTGGCTCTCTCCTAATCTCGATTAACTTAAGTGCTGTGTGCCATGGCTGGTAGGTTTTCTGGGCGAGTTCTCCATTGCACTGCACGACAGCCTGCCTTGGGTTAGGGTGAGGTGTAATATCAGTGCAGCCCATGCATGCTTTCTACTTTAAGGTGGTTTACTTGCTCAGCCACTGCACCAGTATAATCATTGCATGTAGTCTTGAATGTTACAGCCCCCGTGATGCATTCCCTTCTCTGTAGATTAAATGGCTGACAATGTGAAAGCCCTTCTTAGTCAGAGGGAAGGAAACCTGGCCAAATACAGATAACTTCACACACTACTCTCATCAGTTTGAACATTCTTGTAATTTCTGCAGATAACCTTAATGAAATGGATGTGGTTTTCTTTACAGTTTGTTCTAAATACATGTCACTATACTGACATTTCTTTCCCAACACCCATCTTGTCACTTATTGAAAAGAATAAGAGCCCTAGCTCTAAAGTGTCCTGAACACGTTGACATGCTCCTCGGCACTCTGCCTCAGCCAAGGAAGGTACAATTATTTAGATTTTTTTTTCTGATGCTTGAGCTGTTGTGTATTTGTTTCTTACTGCTGCTGAAGTACTTGCAACCAAAGAGCACTCTCCATCTCCTGCAGCCCACATCTCCACACATACATTAATAAACAAGGCACCATTTTAATATATTTTTAATATATGGATCACAGGTAGAATTTTATAAGTAGAACAAATTAATTCAAATTATGGCTAGCCAGCCCCTACTACTCAGCATGTACCAACAGATATGTAAAACAGTGGGGTCTGGCCAGCAATCAAATGAGAAATGCAGCCCTTGAGAAATTTATCTTTAACTGAATTTATTTTTTTTTATTTTTATTTATTTATTGTTGCTGTGCACCTTTAAGAGATCTCTGGGTGCTCAGATGAGGCATCTTGAAGGCTGGGCTCTGATGTGCAATTTCAACAGTTCAGCGTCTCAGTCAAGATTGTCACCATCAGCACTGTCAGCACATTTTGTGACAGATGCTCATTTTCAGCACAACGAACCATTCCTTGCCTACTTTATGGCAGTGTGTGTGGGGCTGAATTCTGAATAGACACAGCTGAATAATAAAACCTCCATAGTGCGCACTGCTTTGTATACACAACAGATGCGCTCTCTCAAGGTTGAGAAGACCTAAGCTGCTCGCGTGTCTTCTCAGTAACCAAGGGCATGGTTTCCAGATTTGTTCTTAGTGCAGCTGGAAGCATCCTTAAAGAGGCCAGCTTCTTTACCAAGCCTTGCCAGTATGTCACTAAGCATGTATGAATTATTCAGACTGGTGTCATTTCTCTTGACCTCCCCCATTGGGACAAATAAAGTTTACCAATCATCTGTCTGTCTCTGAGGGGATAAACACACTTGTAACTGTAAAGAATCAAGTACATGTGACACATGTGTCTTTATCAGTGGACCGCTGCCCCACACATGAAGAGGCAAATCCAAATTTGGCTTGATGACATTTGTCAATCCTCCGTTGACGAACATAGTGACTGAAGCCAGATATTATGTGCACTTCAAGACCCTGATTTGCAGCCAAGCAATGTGCGTGTTTCATTCTTTTACAGCTCTACCTAGTACCGTTCTTTACTTACTAAAGCGCCTTTCCATGCCATTCACCCTGAGAGTGCTATTTAAAATAAATATGGACTGAATGATTGATTTTCAATGGTTCCTTTTTTTAAATCACAGAAATTACTTCAGTTTATAAACTAATTTCCCAATGTCATCACCCCATTAGACATTTTATAGAATTTTGCTTTCCAGTGAGTAGTATGCTATACTATGCTGTGCTGTGCTGTGCTACGCTACTTTGATCAGGGTTTCAAGCAGTTTGCAGCTCTCCTGGTATTAAAGGGTAGAAGCCAGGAATCTACTCTCTCTAGTGGCACCAGCCCAGCCCATCCTAGGCCAGAGTAAAATTGTTTAAGTATTGGCACTGTGATTCATACTGTGGCCTGGTCACCATCTGTGTACACTTTCTCCTCGTTTCTCTTGATTTTTTTTTTCTTCATACCCCATTTAGTTTAGCTAAAATAACGACTTTCAAATTGACCTTTGTGTGTGCAAGTTTACTCACTCACCACCATCCATATATTGGACCAAGCATATTCTGAAAATGGATGGGATGATGCTTTTGAGTTTCAGAAAGAGGGCACTGACAGCTATAGGGCAGTTTGGCACAGCTTTAAGAGTGACCCATTTATTTACATATTTGTTTTATGGTTAGCAAAAGAGTAATATTTCTAAATCTAAATATGGCAGCCAAAGGCCTTTGATCCTTTCCAAAACTATTTGAAAAGAGTGTATTTCTTTATTGTTGATTGTAATGTAAGAAGCCCAAAGAAAGTAACCCATCATTTGCTTATGTAAAGCCTTTCTTAGCAAGAAAGAATAAATGAAAAGGCCAGTAAGAGCCACCAGTTCACTGAAGGAAATAGATTAGCTATTCTTAGATACTACAAATAAGCAGCTTGTGTTGTTATGTAGAAAACATGCTTCTAACGAAAGAAGAAAATGCCACAAGTGTGAGTTGCTTGCAGCAGGTAACCCCTCGCTGACACCATTGCCTATCAGAATACTAAACCAGTGAAACACTTAAGGGCATGTCTCAAGCTAGGTGAAGGGGATGAGGGCTAAGCTGGTGCGTGGATGTCGGCTCGATTCAATAGGCAGAAAGGTTCAGCTCAGTGTAGAAAGATCCAATGTGCACCATTCCTTGTACCTTCCTGAGTAAGATCAGGGCAATGGCCTTCTTTCTATATTAAGTGCCAACTCTAATAACTTTAAAGTTTGAGTGACGCCTGCAAGGAAGCAGCAAGTGAAATAGGCCTGGCAGCAGCAATGCAAAATTGGAATTACATTCAACAGCCAAGAAGTAGATTGAAAACAGAAAGTGCGATCACTGCTTTAGTACTCACATTGCCAGTGGGGGACCCTCACACAAGCACTTCATTAAAATGCTGAGTCAGTTTGGGACAAGATTTGCTAGTCATGAATAAAGATGCCTCAATGGCTTTGAAGCATTTGCAGTATTAATGTGACATTCATCTTGCCAGCCGGAGATGACCCACATCTCTGCACCACTGGTTTGAATCAATATTTCTACTCATCCGTTTTATCCCCCCATGTAGCCCTGTCCTGACTTGGAGGGAGTTGACTAACATGGAGGTCTCAAAGATGCCACAGAAATTACTACACTTAACGGAATATTGGTTCATGGAGTTGCAGAGGCTACAGTGCTAACCACTGTTCTGCCATGCCACCTCATACCTGTAACAATGAAGAAAGCAAAATGCATTTCCTCTGGAAGATGGTATCTACAACAGAGAACCGTAACCTTCGACCTAAGACTAGGACAATATGGATTTAAATTGAGACTCTGATAATTGTAATCTATTTTCAAAACATCTTAAAGATCAGCACCATATATATGTTTTCCATACAGAGTCCAAAATCTGTGTTCTCTCACAAAAATATGATGAAATATTGCAGTATATAACAATGTCATGAATAGCAGTGCCTCAGGGAAATGCCTTAAAACATATTCTATACCCGCTTTACTTACAGTATTTTTCAGTTTCCATTGTACAATATGTATTGTGTTCCACCCCTTGCCTGCTTTTGTGGCATCTGTGCCTGCCAGTCACAATCATCACAGTAAACATGGCACTCTTTCCAGTTCTGATTGTGTTATTAAAGGAAAGACAAAACCCTTGATTCATCACCACACTAATCGCAGATCTTAAGACATATATTTTGCATCCTGTGTTCTTAACAGCTTCTTGAATGTTCCTTTCTCTGTACTACAGTGATCCCTCGCTATATTGAGCTTCGACTTTCGCGGCTTCACTCCATCGCGGATTTTAAATGTAAGCATATCTAAATATATATCACGGATTTTTCGATGGTTCGTGGATTTCTGCAGACAATGGGTCTTTTAATTTATGGTACATGCTTCCTCAGTTTGTTTGCCCAGTTGTTTTCATACAAGGGACGCTATTGGCGGATGGCTTAGAAGCTACCCAATCAGAGCATGTATTACGTATTAACTAAAACTCCTCAATGATATACGATATGCTTCTCGCGCGGTGCTTGATTGTTTGCTTTTCTCTGTGCCTGATGGAGGGGGGTGTGAGCAGAGGGGCTGTTTGCACAGAGGCTGTTTGCTTAGAAGATACGGACGCTCCTCTAAAAAATGCCGCTTTATCGCGGTGCTTCGGCAAAAGCACGTATTGATTTTTTTGATTGTTTGCTTTTCTCTCGTGCTCTCTCTCTGACATTTTTTGCTCCTGACACGCATTCCTTTGAAGAGAAGATATATTTGCATTCTTTTAATTGTGAGAAAGAACTGCCATCTCTGTCTTGTCATGGAGCACAGTTTAAACTTTTGACTAAAGGGTGTTATTTCATGTCTAGAGGGCTCTAATAATGTTTACAGTATGGGAGAGCTTATAAGGGCTTAAAATATATAAAAATAACCATACAAACATATGGTTTCTACTTCGCGGATTTTCATCTATCGTGGGGGGTTCTGGAACGCAACCCCCGCAATCGAGGAGGGATTACTGTATAGGGAAAAATTTGTAAAGGAAACCATTGGAACTACCCAGCAAATCTTCACTGTTCATTGGTAGTGAAAGTGAAAGTAACACCTTGCTAAAAACATTTTGCCTTATAAAGCCACACATTTTTATTTCATTAAATTATATTTTATTAACCTAGTACTAACGTCACATCAAGAAAATAATAGAGTTGTACATTTGGCTTCTTTTGTCCTGGCGAGTTGGGGTCACAGAGACAACATATTTATAAATGTTAATGCAAATTGAAGGTGCTTTATGTGGAGTAAAAGGAGCAAACTCCAAACTACGATTAAAGAACCAGTTTACCTCATAACTGACACATGAACATTAAATAATTAGCACATAAGAAAGCTACAAAGCTGTTCATATTCCTGCTTGGAGAGTTTTTTTGTGGAGAGTGGTGTGATCTGCTGAACATGTACCCTCCCTACCTTTGAGGACATCAACACCAAGTGATGTTGGACAAGGACAAAGGAAATCCATCAGTGGTTCCAGGGACCCCAACAAAGGCCTCTTTTCTGTGGTGTGATCATGTAAATGCCACTAGTACGTAAAGTCCAGTTCAGAGAGACTGAAAAGGAGCTTCTGCCCATAGTCCATCCGCATCTTGAATAAGCATATCACTACCCCTTGTTCTGCATATATTTGATTTGATATTGGCTTTTGACTGTTGATTTTTTTCTTTAAGATTGAATCAAATCCAAAGTACTATACAGTTAGGTAGGACTGAGCAATATACAAGACCCTTGTCTTCAATAACTGTCACACTCCAAGGATTTGAGGTAAGACTTGTTTTCTTAGGTGCGGCAGACTTGCAGACT
The DNA here is from genome assembly GCA_026402145.1 of Polypterus bichir lapradei. Classification (NCBI taxonomy): domain Eukaryota; kingdom Metazoa; phylum Chordata; class Cladistia; order Polypteriformes; family Polypteridae; genus Polypterus; species Polypterus bichir. The sequence goes on from JANRMT010062838.1 coordinate 865,383, forward strand.
TTTTGTGAGGTGAGAATTATCATTTCTTTTAGATGCTACCACAAAATAATGGCTTGAAAAAGCTGTTCCAAAACTTGCCATATGTTTTCTGAGCACTCTTTTATGTATAGTGCATTTTATATAGAGTATGATCACAAGGCAAAGAAGTGTCACCTGACACTAGCAGTCCTCCAGTCAGAGTGAACACTCTGAATTGTCACAAAACTGAACAACAGCGGTCTGAGACATCAACAGCAAGGCTACTGAAATACATTTAACTCTGTCAGTCATGACATTTAAACTGTAGCCACTATAACCCACCCTTCTTGACGTGTCACCCTGGTTTGATTGACTTAACGTGCAGCCGTGGAAGCATTCTGCTGCTGAAGGAGATATCTGGGCTCTTTTTAACAACTGTCAGGGCAAGACACTGGGATGACTCAGCGGCCTTCTCCTGTTATGGAGTCCTTTGTCATTGATGATCCCTGCTGCATAATTCCTTGTCCATGCAGTCAGTGATAATTCACATATACATTGAGTCGTCATAACACTGTTGACATGCACAAAAGTTATTTTTACATAGAGAGTCTGTGTTAAAGAGATTTGCAGAAATTAGACAAGCCGTTCCTTCTCCACATCACTTCCCTACTCTGCTTATTCCACAGGGTCCACACTAGGGGGCAGATGGGGCTGATGCCATGAATATTTTAGATAACACCATGAGACTTTTAAAGGGGTGTTCAGCACACGATAATCTTGAGCACAGGCATTTTCTTTCCACATGTAGTGGCTCCAAAATTCTTCACATTCTTGTGTAGAAATGCTTTTCCCTTTACAGCTTCCCAAGCCAAAAATCCATCAGCAATGCAAGTGATTGGTAAGGAGAAAGGGTGTGTGTGCTGTAAAGCCCTGATGACGAATGTGGGAACTGCAAGCCTAGCTCTGTGGAGTGGACACATCAAGGAGATGACACGTTCAGGTAAAATCAGTTTTTGATACTAGTCAGGGCTGTTTGTTCTCTTGAACTGAATAGAATGAAGAAAACCATCTTGATAAATGAACACGACAAGAAGGCAGCAACATGCAGAACTGCACAAATGAAAGGCAGAATACAGCTGTACTTAGTCACATGTGCATTTTGATAGCTCCTTTCTAGCCAAGCAAATAAAAACACAAACAGAACTGAAGTGTAAAACTGGAATCCCCCAGTGCCAAATGTCTACAATTGTAGAAAACAGCTTCCGTTCTGGTGCTGCTGAACGCCCAAATTAGTAAATCTTCAGGTAGTGTGCCTGTGTGTGCTAGTATTACTACTTGTTTTATCCATATCTTGTCGAGCCAACAACATCTACAGCCGACAGGAACTTCTCAAGATCGGAGTGTGCAGCGAGGGGAGTGTTTCACCAGAGTTTCTATGCTTCCACAACATTCCTGCAGATGTAGCGAGGAGTCCCGGCTCTCCGTGGATTATCATCCCCGCGGGCAGGCGACGGAGGCGGTGTAGAGAGAGAAAACAAAAGCGAGGCTGCAGTGAGTTTACTGTGGTCATGATTACCGCTGTTTACATAGCACCAGACGCTAATGCAAACTCGGCTATCAAACTTTTACACCGCAGTATTAGCAGTCAGCTGACCAAGCACCCTGATGCTGTGTATATCATTGCTGGGGACTTTAACCATGTGCATTTAAAACCTGTGCTCCCTAAATTCCATCACCACGTCAAGTGTGCCACCAGAGGAGCTAACACTTTGGATAAAGTCTACACAAACATTAAACAGGGCTACACCGCTATCCCCACCTGGGCCACTCTGACCACACATCACCGTTTTCAATTCCGGCGTACATCCCACTCAGGAAAACTGCCCTTAACAGCACAAGGACAGTTAAAACTTGGCCAGATGGAGCCTCAACAGCAGCTGCAGGAGTATTTCAGTAGGACCAACTGGAACATCTTTGAACACCCAGACCGTGAAGTGTGTAGTAAAAGCATACTGTGCCATGTTAAGAACTGCACAGACATTGTCACAGTGGATAAACGTATCCGGGTCTACCCCAATCAGAAGCCCTGGATGACCAGGGAAGTCCAGAGGCTGCTGAAAGAGAGGAACACTGCCTTCAGGTCTGGTTACAAGGTCCTCTACAGCACAGCCGTTGCCAGCCTAAAGAGGGGCATCCGAGAGGCCAAGTTGGATTAGAAAAGGAAGATCGAGGAACACCTGGACAGCAACAATGTCAGGCAAGTGTGGATGGGTTCCCAGCATATGACTAACTACAGGACCAGTCCCGGAGCTGTGGGAGGTGATTTATTGCTGGTTGAGGTATTGAACCACTACTCTGCCCAGTTTGAATTGGATCCACCAGAGACAGCCAGACCCCATCCAGAAACCAACAACAGCCCCATCTTCACAGTGGGGGAGCACGAGGTGAGATGCACACTGCAAGCTGTCAACCCACAGAAGGCAGCTGAACCTGATGGTATCTCAGGACGCATGCAGAAAGACTATGCAGACCAACTGGCTGGGGTCTTCACCATGATATTCAACCAGTCTCTGTCTCAGCCCATTGTGCCATCCTGCCTGAAATCCTCTGTCATAGTGCCTGTGGCCAAGAAACAGACCATCACCAGTCTTAATGACTACAGGCCAGTTGCACTGATCCCTGTGGTTACGATGTGCTTTGAGAAGCTCATCAGGGACCACATTATGTCATTCATTCCTCCCATGCTTGATCCGTACCAGTTTGCCTACAGGTCTACGGAGGACGCTGTGGCCACTGTCCTTAATCCTGTTCTGTCCCATCTGGAGCAGCAGGGGAGCTACGCACTGCTGCTCTTCATAGACTTCATCTCTGCCTTTAATACCATCATACCCCATAGATTGTTGACCAAACTGTCAGACATAAGACTTCCACACTCCACCTGCCTTTGGATCAAGGACTTCCTGAGTGATTGCACTCAGAGGGTTAGAGTGGGCCCCTACTTCTCAACATCCATCAGCCTCAGCACTGGCTCCCCACAGGGCTGTGTGCTGTGCCCCGTGCTCTATACTCTCTACACCCACGATTACATTCCTGCCCACCACAGTAACACCATTGTTAAGTTCGCTGACGATACCACCGTAGTAGGGCTCATCTCTGGGGGGATGAGTCCGCCTACAGGGATGAGGTGGAGCAAGTGACAACATGGTGTAGGAATAACAACTTGCTCCTAAATATATCCAAGACCAAGGAGCTCAGACAACACCCAGCCACTCATCATCAATGGGGACTGTGTGGAGAGTGTCTCAGACTTCCACTTCTTGGGAGTCACCATTAGGGAGGACTTGACCTGGGGAACACACACTGCTGAGGTAGTAAAGAAGACACAAAAGAGAATACTTCCTGAGGGTTCTCAGGAAGAACAACATCCCTGAGAAACTGCTGGTGTCCTTTTTACCACTGCACAGTAGAGAGCATCCTGGCCTACTGTCTCGGTGCGTGGTTTTCCAGCTGCAGAGCAGCACAGAGGAAAAAGCTCCACAGGTCCATTAAGGGTGCCCAGCGGATAGTCAGCTGTCCTCTTCCCTCACTAGAAGAACTACATAGTTTCTATTGTCTCAGGAATGTCAAGAAAATTCTTCAGGACCCATCACACCCAGGACATGCATTGTTTGAATGCCTACCTTCAGGCACAGATCCATAAAGACTAAGACAAATAGACTGAGAAACAGTTTCTATCCTTCAGCCATCACCATGCTGAATGCTGCTAAGTGGTCAATCTGACCGAGTGCACCTTCGTGTTTACAATACAGCTCTAAGTCAACACTGACTATGGGACAAGTGCAATATGACATATCTATGAATGGATAATTTTAGTTTTAACTTGAGTAATTGTGTTTTGTTTTTATTTTATTTTTGCATTGTAAAATTGCACCTAAATTTCGTTGTGCAATGTCTCATTGCTACAATTACAATAAAATTTTCAGGCTTTCCAAAGAATAACATAGAACCAAAGACACAATCTGTCACTAGCATTTGTTAAAGATGGAGCTTGCAGGAACTGAGCAACAAGTAAGTGTTTGTGGACATCATGGTGCTATAGCTTTCAAAATAACCCTAAAACTTTTATTTCGTAATTTCCTCGGCTCATTTGTGATGCATGTGCTTTTGCATGTTGTATTTTTTACAAGTGAGGTGAATGATGCTATTTGCGCAATAATTCTAAACCTGATTGTAGTGGGGCTGTGGTCTATAAAAGAAGTTTCAAGCACACCTCAGGCCAGTGTTAATGAGACACTGCCAAAGGATAGGAGAGGGACAAGCATGTGAGATCAACAAATAATCATAGCAGGTGATGTTAGGTGGGGTCTGAATCTAAACCAGAAAAGACCAAATAAAAAAACACATCAGAGCAAAATCACTGAGCAGAGCTGGAGTCAAGAAACAGTCCCACACTAGCTCCTCCTTTTAAGCCCATTTTAGCACGCTAGCAAAACTAGCAATAACCTCACACTGGTGAGCTACAGGATGGTACTGGCGTAAACAACATGGCTGTGATCATAGAAAAACAATACCAGCGTCACAAAATGCAATGACAAAAATAACAAGTTGGAATTGAACACAAGGCCAGCACAAGCACTATCACAAGACCGCTCATAAAGCATACATATCAAATACAAAAGATAGTTTGGTTAATTTAGCTAATTTTTCTTGGATATTGTCTATCCATTATATTTGAAATTAGATGTTTATGTACTGTCTGACTTCTCCCTGTACATCTCTAAATAAGTTAAAAGCTGAATAAGAAGCGACAGTGAGAAATGGTGCAGTTATTTTAGGCAAGAAGTTATTGTTGTGCTTTCCAGAGTTAATTTTCAGAGTATCATCTTAAAACGTATGTGGCTTCTGTCCTGTTTACACGCAGTATGTCTCTTTTTTTTTTTTTTATCATTTCTTACTGTGACTGAGAGCGTTAATGAAGGCAATAGCTGATTTCCCAGTGTAATTTGTGACACCTAAAATTATCCCACTGGCACTGAGAGCACAGCATAGAAGTTGCAGTTTTTGGAGGGCTGACTGTTACCTGAAGTTGTAATTAAACCATAGCAGAAACTGGATGTTTTATATGCTCTGGCAGACAGCCTGGGTTGCACCAACATTCCTGCATTAGTCTACCTGGCACCATCACAAATGTGAAGGAGGCAGTGAGTGACGACATGTACCCAAATGTGTGCAGAATGAGTGAGGCAGACGCACCTGACTAGGCAGCTGTGTGCTGCTTCCTAAATTCCACCATTAGGCTACATCCTCTGTGCTTTCTGGCAGTGTTCACACACACTGAGCAAACAGATCTCTGACAGTCTGACTATTGTCGCTCGCTACAGCTTTGTGTGATCATGGTAAAAGGAAATCTTATATGCATACACATTTATAAAGTAGAACGTCTGTCTCCTATACAGTCCTATACCCTTTGATCGATATGGACCAAATTTTTCATATTTGCTCTCTAGAGCCATATGGACAAGACAGACTACTTTGGAATCCAAAATATTGATCCTAGCCCTGTGTGCTACAGTTTGCATACTAGTGTTACCTGCTGGTTCAGAGCAAGTGAATCATTTGAACAGACTGAAGCCAGCACTAGCACACAAAATGACCAGAGCTTGACATGACTTACCCAGGCAACACCATGTGCTGCCTCTATCTGCTGTTATACAGATGGAGTTTTGTGTGCTTTAGCAGGAGGTTATTACGTGAGGCTTGAATGAGAGCAGACGTTCAGCACAACACAAAGGAGAATAAAAGACTTGTTGTTTAACTCCTCTTGTGTCAGCTTTTCTTCATAACTGAAGCACTGCAAACTGTCCACCTTGAAATAAGAGGAAATGTCAGACAGACAGCATTCATGGTTACAACCCAGAAAGGAGTTACTACCATTCTGGAATCAAATCAGATCCAAAAAAAAAACAAATTCTCGACTCACCAGAGTAGAGATGTTGATAGTGGCGGTGTGGATGATGGATGGAGCACCTAGGATTAACAACACTGTTACCATTTCTGAAACACCCAAACCTTTGCTTTCTTTCCTTAAAACATTCTACAAATATACCTGGGCAGTGCCGGGTACTTTGATTAGTTTTTCGTAAGTTTTCATTGTCCTCATCCTGTCTACCTATTTTCTGGGTGATATGTACAGTACCCTTTTTTTGCAGATTTGCAGATAGTTATGGGGAAATGGTTTTATGAGTCAGCCAGGGGCTCTTAACAATGTTATGTCTACGCCCATGCATACTGTGTGGCCACCAGTGGTTGACTTGCCATACTTCGTTAAGGGCCACAGATTCCAATACTCAAGCAAAAAATGTCAACAATGGGGGGTGAGGGACAGGCAAGTTGCCAAGGCTGCTACTCTGGCAAAAGGTAACAAGCTGCAGACTTGTTAACACAAGCTTTTCTTCCCTGTTAATTAAATTCCTTTTGTTTATGTTGCTGACCGTGGTGATGCATGCTGGGCTGGTATCTGTGCCAAGACTTTGTAGGCCCACATACTCAATGTGATTTAATAATAAATTCTTTACATTCAACTGCTACAGCTGGTTTGACCCTCCTGATATCCACCTGGCTTTCTGGTTAGCCCCTTTTCTGCTATAGCATAACTCTTCAACCACAAGAGGTTCATCCATTCTAATTTGCCTGGATGGGGTCACGCTAAACATAGTTAACAGGTCCTACAGCTGCAAAGATACATTGGTGCTGCCAAAATGTTTAGGTCCGACAATATCAAATATAACTTAAAATGGAAAATGGCCTTTTCACCAAGGAATGGAGAATTGTTATAGAATTGCCAACCATGAGCATGTATGTGTGAATGAATAGCGTTGGTGCAATGCAGATGGTTCTTTAGAGCTCTGTCTTAAAGTGAGATGTAATACAACTTTCATAGTGGACTGCTTCCTAAGGAGTCTAAGAGTTCTTTTCGTATATCTACAGTGTGAACACTATTTGGCTCAATTTGTCACCTAGTATAGTAACAAGAAATCCATTTGGGGACTGAGCCAGAAGAATTGTCCTTTCCGTTTAGCACCTCTTCACAGTGAATACATACAGTCCAGCACTTTTTATAGTGGCGCACACAGTTGGCAGTGTGGGATAAAGGCTAGATCTCTACATGGTGAAAATGATGTCACATTTGGAGATATGCCCCTGCGCTCCGCACACAATTTATTTCTAACTACATGGAGCGGCGGATGCAGCAGCCTACTACCAAAAATTACAAATTTTGACGAGTGGCTGGTTACATGGGTGCAGGAGTGATGAACAAACAGCTGAATATGACATAATTGGTCATCAAAACACAATGGAATCAGGCAAAAACGTTTGAAATTCATGTCTCTTTTTCTTCCTCTTTAAAGTCAGTAATAGTTGAAAAAAATCTTCCATCAGCATAGTCTCAAATCCTCTGCTGTAACATTGTTAGCTATGTAACACTAACCGGACATAGTCATTTATTGATTAGGAGAATATCCTCATGCCGATCAAACTTACTGCAACAAGTATAAATGCATTTTGGTCGTTCACTGCTTGCACGCTTTGCAGTGTGGTCTACGTGCCTGTTTTATGCAGTAAGTATAAACCAGCCTCAAGACTTCTTCAGGATCACATAGGGAAGTAATAGCTGTGGAGTGAACATATGATTACTCAGCGCTGCCCTGCAGTCAGCACCAGTGTGAGTCCCCTTACAGGTAAAGTAAATTTGTTTCCATATTTCAACACTGAATTCAACTAGCAGGCACAATGACTTGTTCTGGGATGCTTATTTAGTCTGTGGCGGAGAATGGTCATGCAATCTTGGGATTCTGTAAAATTACTTCTTAGTGACTGGGTAATGCGTGTGTAACATTACAAGAAATAAGGTGCTCAGGGAAACTCTGAGTCAGAACTGGTAACTGAGCCTGTTAACTGTTTCAGGAATTTAGCCACTAGGGGTCACACCATTTGTGATAATGTTTCAGGTAGGCACCAGGGAAAACTCCACCAAAGTGGAAAACTTGGAAGCAGTATGTGAAAGTGAGATGAAGGCACATTACTGACATCATTTGCTTAGCGCATGTGAGTTCGATTGGTGGCATGCTGCTCAGCTTAGCCGACTTTCTCTCTGCTCGGACAGCAATGGACTTTAAATGGTTCCCTTCAGCATTCAGGGCTGTGCTAAGTGAGGATCCAAGGATGCACATAACAAGAGGTGCTTTAGCCAAAACAAAAGACTTTTGTTATTCCCTCCCAAATGTCTTACAAGATTTTAAATTTTTTTTAAGTAACAAAGGAAAGCTGCAAAGCAAATAGAGGAATGTCGAATTTGAGATGTGCACTGTGATTATGAGACAAATGCACTTTAATTCAGAACACGTGGACTGGTTATAAATATCCCACTTCATTCCACATTGGCTGCACTCCTGGTTTCACTGAAATGGAATTCTCACACAGCATACCGTTACTAATTATAGCTTGCCGACTGCATGTACTCTTAAATGGCCTGCATCCATCCGCTGCTTACCTACGAGGACAAGGCATGATAGAGGGATCTTCAGGTCTAATGCTCCTCTCTCAATCTGGGCACTAAGAAACTAAACCATCTGAAAAGATGCCAGAGACACTAGAAGAGCTGCCAGTGGAAGAAATTCATTGTGAACATTAATAATGCCAGCTTACTTGATGGAATGGCATCCTACCTTGAATTTTGTCTGAGACTCTGAACCTTTTATCAGTTGAATCAGCATATAAATAACAGGTGGTAGAAGGTCAGCTGCTATTGGGTTAGACTGTCCTCATGAAGTAGTGGCTGAAACCATCCCTGAGCAAGATGCTGAACATCAAAGTTACACTTGTCACGAAGGGAAGATCCTTGTCAAGACGGGAACATTGTATTGAGTTGTGGGTTCTTCTCTGTGAATTCGATCTGCTTATGAGATGTGGGAGTTGCCATTCGTAATGTGAAATACGTGCACCACAACGAAGATCTCTAATTGAATCTCTTGGTGCCGTGAGTTAATGGCATGATGAAAAATCATTTGTCTACTCAGTAGAAAAGTGCTCTCTGGATACTGGAGCCACTGGTCAATAGTCTGTGGGTATATTTTTTCACACAGGTAATGCCACTTCAGCGAAACTCATTCCACAGGATTTTGCTAACCCTAACCCAAAATCTTTTAAGTGTACTCCGAGCCCATTGATGTGTTTGTGAAGGCTCCCACTTTCTGGTAATTACTGCCAGGATAACAATCCAAATCGTCTCTCCACAGACTGAGCCTAATCCTGCATTTTGTTGTTCAAATAAAGAAAACACTAAGGAGGAGACTGCAGAAGGCCAAAGGCTGACAAAATCAGTTTAAATCTTGTAAATATATGCAGAGGTGAGAGAGCCCCATGGCATTCTGGATCTGGCAGTGTAGGCTTGATCAGTCATATTGGTAGGCACTGACAAACAAGCCGTTCTGCATGAGTGAGCAGATGTTTCAACTGTAGAAATGGGGCGGCCCTTGGAAAAATGAGCCCATCTGGTTTAGTTAGCCTTGCCCTGGGTCACAAACAATTACCATCAAAAAGCCATCTTTCATGCTAATTAATGGGTGCCCTGACATGCCTTTTACTTTCAGGTCATTGGCCCACGAAGAGAGCAGCATGCAGGGTGAGACCCCCACATAAAGCAGGTGTCAATCACAGTAAATGATCCACTGGTTACCCCCAGACCCCTGCCCACTCCCCAATGATTTATAGGCACATCTACCTGTTCACACACACCGTGATTGCCTCACATTTCTGGATATGAACCTTTTTTCAAGATGCTTGTGATGAGAGTGAATTTGTGTGGAAACAAACCAAGAACTCTTCTTGTCCCAACACCTGCAGGTGCTCTCAAGTTGCCTTACTGGACAAGTTCAACCCAGGTGACATTGTGCCTTTTATCTGTTTTTGCTTCTTAATGAGGTCTTATTTCTGTCGGCTCAAAGAAGTCTTCTTTGTGTGGGGTTCACTTTTTAGTGAAATCTGGAAGAATCCTAAAGGCTAAATACATGTGAAAGACTGCAAGCTTCAGCGCTGGCATCAATGCCCTTTCATGAGAGCAGCACCATTTCATCCATAGGTCTATGGTAACTGTGTGCCAGTCTAGAGCTTCAAAACGAATGTATTGAGCATGTCCGCTAACATGTGGATCTGTCAGTGATAACAATTAAACATGCAGATGGCTCCCGTTTATCCAGGAATCAAACAGTCAGATGGGCTGCAATATATTACTGAATAAAGGAGAGACAGCCGAGGCATTACATGCAAGGGATAGGTGAGCGTAGAATGAGATGTTGAGGTAGTGCTGTTAGTAGAGGGAGTGTGAGGCCCCTTGCTAGGGTGGGCCTTTGATTTGAATTTGCTGGCATTTACTGCACTTGACTTTCAGTAGTGGCTACATTACAGATGGTGCATATTCTCATCTTGAAGTCTGAAATGGGCCAATTGTTGATGGGCTAGCAACTTGGAAGTTTTTCTTGTAGGCTTTTCAGCACCATTCTTAATTTGGCAAGAAATTATGGAATATATTCCTGTCTCTTAGACACACATGTTTATGAATTCACCACAAGCCAAGTTTGGCCTATGTTGTAATGCTTGATGGCCTTCAGGCTTTACATGAATTCATTCATCCATTTTCTAAACCTACTTCCTCCATTGCAGGATTGTAGAGAGCATCAGCTTTGAGTGCAAGGCAGGAATTGATCCTTGGTGGGATACTGTGCTAAGCAAGCTCCTGTCAATCATGGAGAATCCACTGCATCCACTGAACAGTGTCATCTCCAGGCAGAGGAGTAGCTTCAGTGACAGACTGAGGAGATCGTTACTCCCCCACACTATGCGACTCTTCAGTTCCACCTGGGAGGGTAAATGCTAACATTATTCAAAGTTATTGCCTGTTTTTACATGCATTGTTATTACTCTTTAATTTAATATTGTTTTTTTGTATCAGTATACTGCTGCTGGATTATGTGAATTTCCCCTTGGGATTAATAAAGTACCTACCTACCTACCGACCTACTGACCGACCAACCCACGCTGTTGCAGGTCATATACCCATTCATTTTCACACCAGACCAATCTGGAAATGCCAGTTCATCTTTGGCATGTATGAGTCAAATGGAGTATTCTCAAACAGAGTAAACAGTAAGGAAACATTGATATCTGGGCCATCATGTCTCCCTCATGATAGAATGACAGTTTGTTTACTCCACGTGAGCATGCATGATGAAAGCCAATGAGCTAAGAGCAGCCTTTCACAACAAGATCATGGATTTCTTTGGGGTCATCAGTTTGCTTGTCTGCTCCTGCAACACAGTAGGACTGATAACACTGCCCAGCACCATCACCACCATCTTGGGGGTTGGGCTTCAGAATACCCAGCAACATTGAAAATGATTGTCATTTCATAAGAGAGTATTGCATCTGCCAAATGGTTGGCTATCATCATCATCATCACCACCACTGGTTATAATGGTCATTTTCCATGGTTAGCCGATTGCACTTCTATCTTGGTGCACCCTTTCACCCAGACATCCTCTATCTTTTGCTACAGACCTAGCGCAGTTTAGTCTGTTTCACTTTTTGCCTCCACACAAGTCTTTCTTCTAACTTGGCATTAATCGTTCTTTCACTCCAAACAATTCATCCCATCTTTGTTCTTACTATCCTTGCTTCCTGTTCCACTTGTGTCAGGGTGACACAAGAAACAGCTTGTAAATACAGGGCCAGAAGATAAAACGTATGGTGAGCTCCTAGCCAGGCTTGTATCTTGAAGGTCAATCCTATTCATCAAGCCCACAAACCAAAACCAAACATCATGGTTCAAATATCATAACAATAAAGTCTTCTCAATTCAATTCAACACCAAAAATTGCACTTGCCAAAATTTGTAGTTTCCATCAGCAGTCTTGGATAACCAGGAAGTGCAAGGCATCAACTGTACCCTCCCAGCAATCCCTGGATAGCAACATCATTGCAGCTGTAAACAAAATGTCCACAAATCAGTGGCACCCATAGGAAACAGCAATGTCGTCATGGTAAGATGTGAATTACAGTAAATATAACCTTTAAAAAAAAACACTGAAGGTAAAATTAAAACACACTAAAGGTAAAATTACAAGTTTGGTTTGGGTTCTCTCAAAACGGATGCAGATAGTTTGATAAAAAATTAAAAATTTAACAGGATCATTACACTGCCTTCATTGGCACGGTCTCTCTTCCATACTGCTCCTCACACAGCTTTCATAAACGTTATTCTTCGATGCCTGGGGAGCTCCCAGTACAAGTTAGAATGGCAGACATCTCCCACTGTTTCTGACGATGACTGGTGTGTGCACACTTCCCTCTGCAATGAGCATCCATTGTCTACATTAGCAATTTTCAGCTTTCTGCTCTTCTCTCGCACACTTTCTATACACAAAGTTTGCACTCGCTTCTTGTAGATTACCCTTCACAATGCTGTATGTTTATGCACCCACTTCTGATGACCTGTGCATTGCATTGGGCCAAGCACAAAGATGAACATAAACTGCCCAATGGCTTCATTTAGAAGATCTGGCTGATGCAACAGGGCATGAATTATTACATCCTTTTCCTACGAATCACTGCTTCCACATCACATGCTACTACTTTTCTCTTTCATCCATGGACACATGACTAGTGAGGTCAGAACCAAACAACATAAAGAAATTCATCCTGTCAAAAACTAGAGGCAGGGCCCAAGCAGAGCTGAGCATTCAATTAAGTGCATGTGAGAACACATGGAATGTGACAAGTGCTGCAAGTATCAGATGGTGATAGAGCTCTCAGGACCATCTTGACAGCAAGTCGCCCACATTATCGATAAGTTTGTGGCATTGCCTGCCTGCTTCAGCATGTGGAGCAACTCGATTGTTACTCCACTCCATGTGGCAAACAACAGACCCCATGTTGTGCAGACAGTCAAGCTCCCCTCAGGAAGCTCACATCTGCTCTGATCTGAAACAAACTCTACTACTGGGACGCTCAATGTGCTAAGTAAACACTACTGCTTTCTTCATGACATTCCAAATGACCCTGGGGTCAAATCATCCTGCAAGTGATATCCAGACTCTGAGCAGAATCTGTAGAAGACATCTGCTGCATGCGGAAATTTCTTTCACAGAATATCCAGGAGGACAAATGAAAGCTGTGCAAGTATTCTGGATGTTTATGTGACTCCATGACTGCCCAAGTCAGCCCAGTGGATGAACTCTCGAGCTCAGTTAAGCTTACTGAATGAAATGTAAAGTTGAGCTTTGTAGCCCTGGAAGTTTATAACCCCAGCTGGTCCGTACACTCTGCATGTGTGGTGACACCTGGCCTTTCCCAATGGCTGCTGTATCCCAGTAAGCTGAAGGGGAAGAAGCAGCAATGCACACTGAGCAGCACAAGCTGAAAGTCTGGATGAGCAGCTTAAAGAAGGGCAGTGGCAGTGTTTCATGTGCAAAAACAACTAATCACAGGGCGCACACTAACTGCTGTCATTTAATCTGGTCCCACTTTCTCTAAAGCATTGCAATGAGAATTCCATGAAAATATGGCAGATGTTTGCCAGTGTCAGGCAAGTCTGTTTGGTAACGTCTCAGAAACATTGAGGCCAAACAAAAATCTCATAACTGGCACAAAAGTATTGGAATTTACAAAGTGTGTTGGTGTGGTGTTAACAGTAGAAAGCTACAACATGCATGTTGTACCTCAGACTTTCGGGTATCAATAGGCAGGAGTCAAATGGTGTGATGAAGTGTAAAGCTGCTGATTACTATAAAATGCATACAAAGTGAGTTCGATCTGCACTTGTAAGGCACCATATTGAAGGTGTGATCAGTATAACATTTAAACAAAAGTGGGGGTAAAAATTCATCACATGAAAAAGTCAATCCCGGTCTATTATCCATAGCATGTCAAAATCTGAAGAGGAATTGAATTTGAAAGAAAAATAACTGCCACAACTTATGTGTGAAATGGAACATCCTGACAAACCTAAGTGGTCATCTGTAGACAACTTCAGCTTTCCTTTGGTGGGTCAAAATCCAAGCGGCAATGGGATGAGGCTGCCTTGGAGGGGACTCTACACCATCTTAGGCCACACTTGAATATTTTGTCTACAGAAAACATCATGACAAATGGGGGGGGTGGGGGGACTCACCAAAGTCACCTCTGGATGCAAGTACTGTGAGGTAGCACTGGCATAGCCGTGGTGCAGTCTGGGTAAAACTCAATATATCAATATGTATTATGCTGGACTCTTCAGGAGTTGCGCTACATTTTAATTTTAAGCAAGTTTATGGTTCATGACAAAGGGGGCTGATATTTATGGTTTATTGGCCTGTAGATTCACTCTTGAGTAAAGAAATCCCCATGCTGCAGTCAGATATGTTTTAGAAGAATACAGTATGAGTAGCAGTCAGGGCTGATAGTTGGAGGCAGGGCTTTGCAGTACACCGGTACTGAAAAAAGACCCCCAACAATGTATATATATATTTTAAATTGTACAGTACCAGCATTGTGTTGAATTTTAGTACCAGAAGTAAATGGTAGTTTCTCACGCGTAATCATTTATTATGGAAGTCACAAATGCTAAGTCCATCTCATTCTGTAAGTATCCATCAAAACCCTGCACCCGCTCTTTGATTAAATATACAAATTACATCAACCCTAACCCCACCCCTTCATCTCTGGTTTCTTGTATTGGTTTGCGAAGTGTAGTAAGACGGAGTCACATGATTGTATGGTGAAACTGGGAGTGTCTGAAATGTGGACTTAATCATTATTTGCTTTGGTGCCGGCACTGAATTTCAAAAGCTGGTATTGATTCTCAAGTCAAAATTTTAATACTGTTCCAATTCAACATCTGGCTGACACTGTACATTTCTAGGACCTCTTGGACAGCATTGATGCACATGTGGTGTTGAATGGTGGAATTCTGAGGAGCTGTTCTATGTTGGAAAAATAGTAAATTGCCTACATAATGCCTGCTAAATGTAAAACGTTTTGTGCCTAGGGCAAGAGTCAATGAAGTCTCCATTTGTGATGGTTAGGTCACATAGTCATTTAGATGGACAGAAGTAAGTGCAGCAGCAAATGGGCTCATGTCATAGGGACTTTGCCATGTGGTGATGCGACCAAATAAAATCAAATTGGTGTTGCATTACACCAATCACAGTTGAGAGCTGGCTTCAATGACATGATTGAAATTGCCAGGCTATTCATTACAAATAAAAATGTAAGACAACTTGGGCTCACTTCTAGAATGTGGCATCCTGTAACTTCGATCCTTTTTGGACCAATGAATGTGGCCTTTGAGGTTGTTGAACATAGTGCCCACCTCATGAAACTACAGTGATCATCATGCCTAGACCGTACTTCTCTGGTCAATTGATAGGTTGCTGAGAATGCTTCATCCTGGATGGGAGCAGCTGCACAGCAGACTGTCAGTAGCTGAAAAGAAAACTGAAGCTGGAACTTGTGTGGGACTGGGCATGCTGCTAGTTACCACAAAAATGTGTCATGGCTCCATATTTTGCTGTCTCTATGTAGGAGTGCCTAACATAAGTCATAAGTGAAAATCCAAGATGCAACAAAAAAAAAAACCCTAGACATGGAAGAGCTTAAATAAATTGGATCTGGAGAATCAAGCCTTTGTTTGCACTAACTGCTATCTCTGCTGAGCCAGCACTGATGTTTGAACTCACTGGGTAGGTGACTCCTCAAACTCCATATTCTTGGTTTTCCTACTATAAGCAGTGCCACAACCTCTGCGTCAGTTGGACAGCTAAACTCTTGCTCCTGATCTTGAACTGATTATGGCTGTGGGAACCTGCAGATCTAAGCCCTGCGTCCTGTGTACCCCCTGCAGAGACCTTTTCGTCTTTAGTACTCACACTGGCTGAGGCTCTGGCCTTTACCTTCCACATCAAATTTATTTTCTTCTACTGAATCATTCTGACTGGTGTTCATGGATGTTCTACAGAAGAATTATAAAAGCCAGACCACCAGGTAAAGATTACAAATGGTCGCAGCAGGTCTGGCTGCCTTGTTGTACCATCAAGGTGTGTTCTTAAAGCTGTAGTGCTAGTGATGCATTGTACACGTATGATGCCTTAGGTTCTTCTCTTTGTTGTGTGTGAAGATTGTGCTGCTATCCAGATTAAGTGGGTAACAAAACAGTAACTCAAGTGCAGACCATTACTAAAATGAATATGTCAACAGAAACCCGAGAAGTAACTGCCAGAAAGAATACTTTTGACTGACAAGTAAACAAAGACCACAGGTATCTATCGGGCAATGCCACCTTCATGTTGAATCCAGCAGAAGTCAAACGCCTGAGAAACCAGTCAGCCAGCAAAAAGGCTCTAACTACAGTCCAGGTAAGGAAAAAAAAAAATCAAACTTTATTTTGTGCAGCCTAGTACCATTTGTTTTAAAGACTTGCTGATAAAAGTGGCACACTCTTGGAAGCATCGTCCATCACCTGGGGAGAAGATGATAATAAAGAAAAACGCAGACTGCAATTTGGCCATTAGGCTTGTTCATTTCATTTTAAAAGCACTAAGAGAGCTTTGTTGTTGCATCATCCAAAGGAATATTCTTTGTCTCATGAGCCACAACATCTGGATTGGCTAATGTTAAGACATGTGCATTTATTATTCTGTATCGGTTGAGTATGGGAGTATTGAAAAGCTATAATTAGATCATTGTAAGACAATGGTTAGCACTTCGGTCTCACAGGTTCATGACCTGGGACTGGATTCTCCAGTTTCTTTCCATATTATAAAGCTATTGTAGAACTGGATTTGTGTGTTCTGAACACTAGGGTTGGCAGTTGTATTTTTTCTTGATTTATTAGACAAGAGCATTATTGGCTGTGCTGCCCACAGCCAGGAGAGATGCTACGATTTCTTCTACATGCTTTCTACTTTCACTGGCCGAACAGAGCTGAAGTTTCCCAAATGGGAAATTCCATGCATACGACGCTTCCCTGTCTGTAATGACCTATTTACACCACAATGGAACCTCAGGTCAGTTTATGAATGAACATCTCTGTTGATTCATTGAATATGTTAAGAGTCAAGCAGAAAGCTGTTATTGATACACTCATTGGTGTTTTCCATATTCTACAAGTGTTCCACCCACACAATGCTAATGTCAGGTTATAAAACATTTATAAGATCATATAACCCAAAACCCCACCAGCAACTGTGTGCTAATCTGTTAGCAGTGGTGCCAGAGATACTGTTTAAAGTAAACTGACTTGATGGGCATGTTGAGCAGAAGCCATCAGAACAGGGTGCGTACATACCCATATTGAGCCTATAGTGGTCCTGCACCTTTTAACACTGCTACGGCAGAGGCATTTCTCTGAGGCACCCCTTATAAATGGCACTGTGCTCCATTTACTGCACTGCCTTTATGTGGTTTACTGCCAGTCCTCCAAAGCCTCACAATTTCCCTAGTGCCCTTTACAGTAACAATAACAGGTGACCTCACAAGCTGGCAGGATCTTCCTTTCTTTGCACTTGAACCTGCCTTGTCATCACTGCTGTGTGGCAGCTGGGTATCGCCTGGGAGTGTCTTAATTCTTTTCTATTAAAACACAATTTTTTGGCCTCAATTTCAGCTCCCTGGTATGAAAATGACATGCTCAGAAAAGCAGAGAAGGTATGACAATTGGGCTTATTTTGATTTCAAGTGTAAAGCTCCTCTCAAATTTATTACATGAGAAAATCTTGTTAAAAGCTGTACTGTCACTTGTTAATTAAAATTAAAGATAAAACCTTTCTCACTGGATTACCTTCTTACGAGTAAAAAAGAAAAGCAGCGGTCACCTCAGACATTCAGCCAGCTTATTAAGTTCTCAATGCTGCAATTAAAGGAAAACCCGGTCGGACTGGTGAGCAGTGTACAGACTCAAGGTGGCCTCCTAAATGTCGCCAAATACAACATGTCAATTATCACTACTCATACTGTGTACATTTAAATGTCTCTCGTTTAAAGGGCAGTCGTGTGACACATGCATCACACTGTTCCATTTAATTACTGCAGACGTTCTGGGGGGATCTGTGATAAGACAGTAGTGCACCACTGGGTCTGTGATAAGCAGCCTTCCATGCCACCATGAGGGTGTTTCCGACAATACAGGGATGGTGCACTGCGGTGTTGAGCAGCGAGAGAAATTCATATCAAAACTAGCAGTTCCCATGTTAAGAGGGAGTGATGGCCACTTACTGACCAGTGAGAATGCTCAGGTGGCTGTAAACGTCTCAGTAGAAATTAGTTCTACTTGCACTGCTGCTGCCTTTCTGTTTTCTTGTGCAGTCTGGTCTCTTCTAAACCACTGTGGCAGATAACAGTTTACAGTTGTGGGCTATGGACTCTTTCCTTGTTTTGTTCCTCAACAACTTATAGTCTCACAGAAATGAAGGGTTTACAGGTTGTTCTCCCACCCATCATATTCATTTCAAATTCATCTTGAGTCTTATGGAACATTTTCACCACAAGAATTGACCAGACCATTCACACTGCAACCCTGCTATGTCCCCCATCGTGATTTTTGACAACAAGATGAGAAAAGAGCAGCAGTGGGGTAGAAATGTGTCACGCCGAGCATAGAGCCCCCTGACCTTCCACTCAAGCACTCCCACTTAATCTGCAATCGCAAGGGGCATTCATGCTGCTCACTTAGTTTTCAACATACTGTAGCACTGATCCACTGAGCAGCCTGAGCTCCAGAATCACAAACTGACATCACACCGTGCTCTTCAAATTCATTGACATGGCCAATTAAAAACTCTGGTCTGCCGCCTAAGCTCTAATGTCATGTTCTTTCTGCTCTTGGCTCGCACAAAGTAAGGAATCAGGCACTATGAAATTACACATCACTTTGAGTGGCAGCTTCTAGACTTGCAATGCTTTTTTTGGGGCAGTAATTGCAAAACCGAAATTGATGTAAATTCTAGTGGCATGCCACAAATGATGAAAACATAGAGGAGAAGGCAGCAAGAAAAGCCTTTGTCACATGCATTTGGTAACCAAAAAGAATTTCTCATATCAGCTCTTTATCTAAGGAATCCATTTCTGTTTACTGAAATACCTATCTCTGAGGCACCAAAACAGGCTGTTGAACAAGTTAACCACAACTGTGGTATTCATTGGAGGAGCATACTGAAGGGAGTGAAAAATGGAATACTAATAATAATCATAATAATAATATTGATTCATCATTTGATACCTCTCCCTATCTACACTATTGCAAACCACTGTTCAGGGATTATCAAGTAAATTTACTTTGTAAAGCAGAGAGATAAAGCAGCTGGTTTTAGAAGCTTCCATCATTGGGAGTATCACAAATCAGTGGTGATAATGTACAGAGTTGACATAACAGAAATGCCAGTCAGTTCACATTTTGTGTGTCATCTCAGAGTAATCCTAATATTGACTGCACCCGCTGGGCTGTAATACAAGGCATTGAAGTGATGACAATATCAATGGTTGTTTATGTATTGTCATTCACAGACACCTTCACAAAGCACTAACATCAGAATGATGTCACTTAATCAGATGCTTAAGATTTGTTTATTGTCCCTTCCACTAGAATTTTAATCACAATACCAACCACCAGCTAGAAAGCTGTGTATAGCTTGGCCCACAGAGGCTCAGGTAGTTTGGCTTGGACTGAGCATGTTGGGGCAGTAGCGTAACTACAAACTTGATGAATGAATCAGAAAGGCAGGTTAGTCCCCCATGTTCCCTGAAAGCAGAAGCAGAAAGATAAATCTTGGCTAAACTGCTGACTGTCATATACAGTGTCTCACACCGTCTGCATGAAACCCCAGTCAGTCTGGGAAGACACTTCAACACAAGGATGATTCTCTTGGAGATCTTTTTATACCATCTGCCAGATATCTGGATAGATTGCAATTTTTACATAGAAAGTCAGTATTTAAAAAGTCTGAATTAGTGTTAAGTCACCCTAATTTGGGGAGTTCATAAGAAATGTGATGGTTAACTTCATGAGGTACAAATACATATGTCAGATATTTAAAATATTAAAATGTGTTGCTTCAATTTAAATGTTTAAAACAAAAATAATCCTGATTATAATCCAAAAAATAAAGTGACATTATATTCAAATCACTGAAATCTGTCATTTTTTTCACTTTCATGTAGATGCCCATGGAGGGCTAGGCCTCAAGTAAAGGACCAAAAATTATACACTCACCTAAAGGATTATTAGGAACACCATACTAATACGGTG
>JANRMT010062838.1:895672-942756 GCA_026402145.1 Polypterus bichir lapradei
ATATAGATATAGATATAGATATAGATATAGATATATATATCTATATATATATATATCGATATATATATCTATATCTGTGTATATATACATATATATATATAGATATATAAACAACACATGGTCAAAAAATGAGGGTTTATTTTCTATTAACAGCTTAAGGGTGAATCATTCCCACTCAAGGACACCAATGAAAATTAAAGTGCAGTGCATTTAAAACTGAATCCAGGATGCCCTTCTGTACATAAACAGTTGTGGAACTCTGGAACAAATTGCTGATACATGATGTTGAAACAGAAGCCTCGACAACCGGGGAGAGATATTGGATGATATATTGGGACAGCTTCACTATTCGCTAAACAAATTGGCAACAAATAGACTGAAATTACCTCAAAAAGCTTTACACCTTGCGTTACTTGATATCACGATGAGTCAAATGGAGAGTGTTTTCCTATACCAGTGAGTCGAGAGGTGCCAGACAACAAGAACAAGTAGACAATAACTTCTGGACATAATCATTTTAATGTTTAGACTTCTAGTATATTGTATATAGGTTTTATGACTGCTGATTTAACTTTGGGAATCAATAAAGTGTTTGTAAGAGCCATTTGCTAGTTATTTAAGTTATATAAATGTTTTCCTAAATATTAGTGCATAATCTATGGGAGGTTCCTATAACCCCCATAAGTTGAATTGAATTGGTATATTCTCCTTATGTGTAGCCTCTTTGACTAAACATTATTCTCAGTTAGTGATCAGCCTTACCATGTGTAAGGAGTAGAGGGTACATGGTTTTAAACCGTGCCTTGCGTGTTTTGTGTGCCAAGTAACGTGAAAGACAAAGTACTTAATTGAATGTACTGCGCCATACATTTAAAGCGTACAGAAGAAGAAGTAAAGAATCTTTATATAAACAACTAAAGTTTTACAAGAAAAGCTAAGTTTAGAGAAGATAACATTTTTTCAAATTTTTTGCCTTTTATGCTATGTGTAATAACCCTTTTTCTTTGTTCTTGTGTGGATTATTTGTTTTGAATTTTCACTTAATATTTTAAAAGGAACTTTTGGACTGAGAGATTTCTTCTGTCACGTGTTTTACCCGTGCTAGAACTCGACTTACACTCCTGCGGCTACAGTGTTTATTTATTGGGATAGGAGAGGACCTTTGTAACAGCCCTCTGTACCCAGCAATATGTTAAGTAAGCAAAATATATAAAAATATTGAATGTTTACTAAAACATAAGTACTACAATGAGGGTTACACAGTAAGGAGAGCTCGAGGAAAAATAGTGAAGCTTGCTGCTCTGCCAGACCTACTTTTACAGATTTAGACCTCTAGCTGTCAGTTGTGGAGGCTCACCGTTTTACCCACCATAGCAGAACGCTCTCTTTCTCCGATCCTGTCTATCATCTTATCTCCAGTGCCTCTAAAATGTCAGTTCTTCTGTGCAGCTAAGCTGCCTCCATTATGAGCATTTCAGCACAGACCCATATCCTCCTTTCAGAGACAGTGTACCCTGCGTTTTCTTCCTGATCATGAACTGGGCATACTTGCCCACTGGTTGCCTGCCACCAACAATCTTGGGGAGTATTACATGCTTCCATCTAGGCTGTCTTTCACACATCTTGGGGTACACATAAAGGACATACTGACCAGTAGTGGGCCCTGTGTTCTCTCACGCTGGCTTGTGCAGGGTCTTTCTAGCTTCCGTTTGCCAGTGAGTCTGTCTTTTTAAGTATTGCCAAGTCAAAACCTTTTTAGTGACAATGGCAAATCTCTAAATAAGAATCAAAAAAGCTTGGCTTTAAAATTTAAATTGAGTGTTCAATAATGAAAGAGAGCTAGTCGAGTTTTGCACATCCTTGGCCAATGAGAACTATGCAACTGTGTATAACAAGCAGCTATCACATACTCTTGATACTGCTAGATGTCATCTTCTTGACGTTTCTGATGCAACTCTTTCCTGTTGATAGACTGGCAGCAGAAACAATCTGTTATATAATGTCTTTGGTATTTACTTATCTGTTATATAGTACCTCACATGTCCATTGGTCTGCTAAAAGCAGAAGAAAAATATAAACCGAGAACTATTTTAGATTCTGTCCTTTTTGGAGTGGTGTCTCTGAGGCTAGGGATCTGCACTGGTAATCGGAAGGTTGCTGGTTTGAATCCCGTAAATGCCAATAGGGACTCTGCTCTGTTGGGCCCTTGAGCAAGGCCCTTAACCTGCAATTGCTGAGCGCTTTGAGTAGAGAGAAAAGTACTATATAAATTCAAAGAATTAGTATTATTATTCTCAACCCCAATTCCTCAGCAGCAGACTTTGAGGTGTTTGTTAAACAGTGAGCTACTGGGACAGCCAGTCCTGTAGGCCTTGAATTGCTTAGATACGCTAAGGTACATGCTAAAATGCTCCTCTTGGGGCAGTCAGGGTCAGCCACTGCTTAGGCGGGCAGCCCAAGGTTCAATCACGTAAGATGAGGAAGATTACATTTAAAATAATACTGGACACTGAAAATATCAACAAGTGCTGCATTGTCTTTGTGTAAATAAACAGCTCAGCAGGTGCATTGAGAAAATGCCACAGGCAGGCCAGTTAGATGGAGGGAGCAGAGGGGAGAATGTGACATGTTTTTAAAGGAGTCCCCTGAAATGCTGCAGGCAGAGCATAGAGGAGAAGGACGAGGACAAAGAGCAGTTACAGTGCTATAGTTTGGAGTGGGCATTACTCCTTGCCTTGTCTGCACACTGGCAGTAGGCCATTGTAGAGGCTGACATCAAATGCTAGCCCCTGCTGCTGATATCTTGCACAAATGAGAGAAAAGATGCCTTAAACTTATTTAGAATTGGCTAATGTATACTGCAATCAAGAGTTTTGTTATTCCCTGCTATGTATTAGTGTCACCATGTCATGAATTGAACAATTTTAACATTGTTTTGATTACTTGTAAAATTATGTTGATTAATGTTCACTGTTTTACAGCAACACCATTTTATGCATTGGCTACTTAAATAAGAACAAGCATAACATAATCTCGTAACTGTTAAATCCAATTCCAAGTGATGTGGGCCAGAGCTTTTTCTTGTAGCATTCAAGGCAAAGTAAGTACAAAGACTGAGTCTCTGCACGCTGAAAGTACCACATGTGTAAACACCAGCTCTCACATTCACTCAATCTGATCAATTTGATATCACCAGGTAATCTAACCTGTGCCTCTTTAGGAGTACCAGGTGTAAAACTCACCACAAAGATACAGGTACATTGTGTAAATTCCGCATAGACTGACTGGATGCAGGTGCCAACCCAGGTCTGGATCTGTGATGCAGCAGTGCTAAATTCTGGAGTGCTATAGTGACCCTCAGAAAACAAATTAGTTCAAAATTGACAAGTGACCTGCAGCTGGTAGACCACCAACACCAACAGTGCCACAGGCCTTCATATTTCGAAACTGAAATTGGTAACTTGTATGCTCACACAACAACACTAGTCAGTACTGCCTCTATTACACCAGTCATTCTGACTTAGCTGAACTGCGGTTAAAGATGGCAAGAGCCAATCTAGTTCTGTGGTTCTCCAAGTACTGGAACAAATTGTGGTGACTGCCTTGCTGTGTTCATGCTGCCAACTAAACCTGCAGAGATTTAGTCATATGGCTAGAAACATCTCAGTACAGTGATGCCTGCTGTCTTGTCATGTGTTTAGATGGAATAAGTGCCAGTTAAGATGCATTTTTGCCCTGTTTGTTGTTTGCAATTTCCTCTTCAGGACTTTCATCATTCATCTGTAGAACGCTGTTCCAATAGAAATCTATGGGTGGTGTTAAAGTTCAAAGAATGGGATATGAATCATAGAGTACAAAATGTACAGGGTGGTCAAATGTTTAGAAGACTGAGGACAAAGCAGAAGACAAAGTGGCCAGAGCCATCACACCTGTCTGCTGGAAATTAAACCCAATGGATTTTTTTTTCTTGTCAAGTGCCAGAAGTTCCTAAAATGTTTTTACTTTAACAGGGGAAGAAATGAGCTGGAGAAGGGCAACTTGTGTAGCTGTGAAGTACAGGTGGTGTGTGACTCTCTCAGTTCAGCTATGTGCCAAGACATGAAGAATTGGAGGATGAACTGCTTCAGGGTGTTTCACCAGGGCTATGGTGATGGTTAAGCAGTACAAGGAAGCCCAAGGAGAGTAGGCAAGCCATTTATCTGTTATCAAATCTTCCAGTTTTTTGAGTGCCACAGTGTCTCTAGGCAGGAAAAAAGAATTTATTGTGACTTGTTATATAGGCCAGCTGCTGAGATGTTGATCATAAATACTTTTAAGTTTATTTGCTTTTAAAGAAGTTGCTTCCTAATGATCAAACAAGTAGAATTGACAGTGTATTGTCGTTCATCTATGTGATAATTATTTAGGAAAAACATGGTGGCGAAATTCTGACTGCAAAGTAAAAGCCAAAAGGATATTTACTTAAACAACGCATTATCACAAAGGCAGAAACGAGCGTTATCATTACTAGTAGGCAGCAAGGGTCACTAAAGAACAAACATTTAGACACAATTCCTCATTCTATTCATCCGTTAGTAACAATTTTTCAGGCAAGGAAGACAGAAGTTTCAAGGTAAGGCTGTGGTTCAGATAAGGAAGACAGAAGTTTTGCAGTTAAGGTAGTTGTGATCACTAATCATGCATCAGAGAGTTGTGACACATGCAAGAGATACTTCACTGTACTCTGTACATGTAGCAAAAATGACCCTATAAGGGGACAATGTCACTGATAGCACAGCAGAGCAAGTCTGGCCTGGATGTAAGTGCCAAGGACTAGATGGACAATGTTAGATCACACGCTCCTGAGAGCAAGTGCTTCCAAGTCAGCCACTCTTTTGTATATGACACCTTTGCAATCGCAGTACTCCCTGGGGGGGTGCAGTTTTTGTATGAGTAGACTTATGGTGGTGTAGCCCTGAGATTTGGCCAGTTCTCAGTCTCTGAAGAAAGTTGTTCATGAGTGCTGGACCTGGATCAGATGTACTGAAGCTACTGTATGTACCATTGAAGAATCAGGACAAAGGTATATGGATGTTTTGTGTCATGAAAATAATCTATCACACACACACACGGGTTCCTCACAATTGATGGTGATTAAAGAAACAGATGCACTGAACAAAGACGGCACCTGACCCAATTTGCACATCCCAGACACCCTGCACAATATGCATGGCAGGCCTTTCTGGCTGAGTCAGGTGCTCGGCATCTAGTATAAAGTACAGACACTTGCTCTCAAATCCTCTACTCTGGCTGCATTGTTTGTCACTTTCATTCTGTCATCATCTTGAACTTTTTTTTCAGCTGGCGTTTCCTCAAATCTTTTGTTGTGTTGTTTATCTTGCTTCTCTTTCACATTCAAAGACAAGATATCTTCATCTTCTTCATAGACAGGGCAACCTGGTGAGACTACAGTAGCCACAGTCTTCATAATTGTTATTTGTGCACATCTGTCACTAAGAAAAATTCAGAACTCTGCAGGTCCACCTCCACTTAAGTCAATGTGGCTGCATGCACCAGTAAAGTTCAATTAGCTGATGACTGAGATGCCACCCAGTTTTTGGTTTGACTTGACTCCTTCAGCTTGACATTGTGATTATATCCCACTTACAGCATTCCAGTCTCAGTGTCCACTAGAAGATTAACAATTATTAAAAGGTCACAGCAGACATTTTGCACGAATCGTGCCTAAAGCTACATGTTCATGTGTCACCTGACATTTTTTTTTTTATATCTATCGTCACGCTTTTCATATCCTTCAACATTTATATCACTTGAAGGAATATCGAATCTGTCAATATATTCAGCCTTGTCTTCTGTGCCTTGAGCAGCCGTCCCCAGCCGTGGGCAGAAAGGCCTGGAAGAGCCGGTTGAACCAATTGAATTACCTCCAGTTACAGGGAAGAAGCACAATTGCTTTTTTTCTTTTTGGCTAATTAAATTGTCCATCAAGCCATGTTTGTGACCTTTACATTTTATAAAAAGAAAACTTGCCATTCTCTAACGTGACTGAAAGCCTCGCCTCCCGGCCTGCTGCTGTTACTGATGCTGCTGCAGCTTTCAAATTAGAGATAAGTTGATTCGCACAGGGAGATAAAGAACTAATCCTACATGCAGGTCAGCCACCGGCTGCAAGACAGAGGCGGGCAGAGCCACTCATTGTTTTCAAATCGAATAAAGAACTCTGGACAGCTTGTGCAAGGCGAGGGTTTGACGCTACATTTGTTATTTCACTAGTAATTAAGAATCATTTCTGAGAGAACATTGCCTGAAGTGCAGCACAGGGTGGTAAGCTGACAGCTTCTGCACAAGTCTCCTGACTCGCAGATTAAATGAAAACAGCAGGCACATGTTACGCCACCGTCCCATGGTGTGGCTCCTGCTGCTGCTGCTTCACTTTTCATCCTGACCCCGGTATGCAGATGATGAGCCAAACGACATAAATATTTCTTTTTGCCCCCATTTCTGTTTCTTGCTGTATATGCAAAGAGATTTATAGGCTTAATTTACAGCCCTCATCCTGCTGTATTTGAGCCTTCAAGATCCTGGCAGCTTGACTGGTTTTGTGCGACTTACTAAGCAGTTGGGGGAAGTAGCATGGCAAGGCTGGACGCATCATAAGAACCTCAGGGGCTGCTAGGCTATTAAATGCTGTTGTAGCAGGAGAAGCAGTGGAGAAATTGTTAGGAACTGCAATGTGTGGAAACTGTTCTCTGATTATGTCACTATGTCCTTCAGCCAGAAGCAAGTGAGAGAGTGAAATGAGGGTTTTTGTGTGCTGAATTCATCATGGTGTGCCATAACATTGCCATATTATAAGAGATGCTCAACCCCCATGAACAGCACATAGCTGAATTCAAGTTCGACGCCAGCAAAAAATGTTTTGTTTTGTTCTATCGTCTGAAGGGGGTTCTTTTTGCCCAAGCTTACTATGGGGAGCCACTTCTTTCAGAAAGTCTCAGTATTATGGCTGGAAAGATTTGGTCAAAAGCCTAAAGGCAAACAGTAGGATGACAGTGATAGGGGAAATATGAAGGTGAACGGTAAAGCTGACTCATGGATGGCAGTGGACCCTTAGTGTGAGGTGAAACCAAACGGCATCTAGCGGTGTTACATGGGCAGATAAATGGAGCATTACAGGGTCAGGTTGCAGCCAGGTTGCACACCCGAGGCTCCTACAATGCTGACTTTCCTCCTACCTGTCTGATTAATAGTCCCTGAATGATTAATGCACTAGTCGTCATGAAATGCCTCAGCGCCCTGGAATGAACTATGGATTTCAAAAGCATGCTGCCCCATGATCTCATTCAGTACACTGCTAGGTTCACATAAATGGGTTGGCTGTGTGTCGGCCTGTCATATACTCCTTACTCTTTTTTTTTTTTTGTGCTTTTTATTCGTTGTAGACAATAGCACACAAGCATCAACACTTATCACAAAACCATCTACTGTATTTCCTAAACCTGCTGCTGCACATGTGGCTGAGGATGTTGGAGTTCCAACACACTGCCTGTCTGTGGACCACCATATCAACACCTCGGAGCTCTTGTTGAGAACCGATAAATATGTAATGCAGGAGCTTTCATAGGGCTTTTTTTGTGGCATAGCTCCTCATCTTACTTATTGATTATGTCGTATACTCTAACGTTTGCACTGGAGAAATGGGCATATTTCAAAAAACAAAAAAAGTAATTACCTTGTGTAAAATAATAAACTGCTGTGTCTAAAATGCAACATAGCCAGTATAGTTTCCTCTATTAAAAAAGCTGAGGCGGCTTCACTGAGAAGATACACAGATGTACTGAGGCCATCATTGTGCTGGTAAAGGACTACTCTGAAATTAGCAGGAAGTCAACAACAATGACAAGTTATTTCTTGTATTGCCCAAAATCACACAGGGCTTGAACAGACACTTTTTTTTTTTTTTTGACAGCCCCTCAGCCTTGATTACTTAAGAAAACAAGAAAGAAACTCCCAAAAAAACACTGGGGTTGAAAGGAAGAAATCTTTGGAAGAGTAATTCAGAGAGAAACTCCCCTTCAAGATAGGTTGGGCATGCAAAAGGGGGTGTCAAAAGTTAAAACTATATTGAAGACTACATTAGCAGCATGGGCTGGGCTGACAACATGAATTTCTCTTAACCAGGGTAGAACCCTCAACACTGGACTGCAGACCAGTGGCCCAATACTCACAGCATGAACTGATGCACTGCCATTAATTTGAAGGACAGCACACACACGTGTGGGTCATCTTGTTGGTTCTCATGACTTTCACTCTCTGCTGAATTCTTGGTTATCTCTGTTTTATTTATTTCATAGTTAGATTCAGTCCCGGTTATTGATTATTGGTAGAATCTTCTCTCTGTCAAAATATGGTTCATCTGCCTTTTGCCTGTATCACTTGATGAGACCCATGCTTTCCTCCCTAAGACATGAGATAAGAAGCATCCATCTCTTTGTAAAAAAAAGCTCCCAAGGGGAGGGGCTCTCCACCCCGTATCATTAGTCATCTTCCTGCACCTGTTTAAGTCCATCTCACAAACCAAGTTTCAATTGATTGCCTTAGGATTACAATTACTTAACATAATTTAGCTCTCCACTGTGAACCTCCCCTTTGTTTGTTTAAGCATGTGAAGCTTTCACTTGGAAGGCTTCGCTTTTCATTTCAATCACCATGAGCGGAGGTTACCAAGGGCAGCTGTCAATTAAGGCCAGGTTGTTGTGAAAAATCTAAGGAAGAAAAATGCAGAGGGTCTGTGATCTTCACTTTTAGAAAACTCACAAAAAGCTAAATATAGAGTGACATGGAGGACTGCTCGTCTTCTGTGTAAACTGTAGGAGCAGACCCGTAACTGTGAAATTCATACTTGCATGTCTCCTCAGAACAGTTGACAAAAATGCAATCCAAAAATAAAAGTATACCTGGCATGCAATATGTATTTTGAACTACAGTATATATTTATACACAATGTTTAACTTTTAATAATTAATAATAATACTTAAATACATTTATATACACCTGTTTCTTGCTACTCAAAGTGCTTTACATGGACAGAGGGGAACTACTTCAACTAACACCATTATGTGGCACCCACCTGGTTGATGCGACGGCAGCCACTATTGCAGCAGTACACTCACCACATGTTAACTGTTAGGTAGTAAAGGGGTGAGAGAGAGAGACAAACAATTACAGACAGAGGATGATTAGAATGGGCAAAGCCGTGGTGGTGGGAAATTTAGCCCAGACTTTGGGATACACCCTACTCTTTATGAACGGTGCCCAGGGATCTTTCATGACCACAGAGAGTCGGGACCTCATTTTTAGGTCTCACCCAAAGGACAGCACCATTTTTACAACACAGTGTTTCCATCAATGCATTGGGATCTTAGCATCAATTCTTCTAGCAGCAACACTAAGTTTTTTCAGATTAGCTCCCATCCAAGTTCTGGCCGGGAATTCAATAATATTTGAATTCTTATGATTGAGTGCTTGTGGTCTTGAAAAGTCCAGTCTGTGTCCAGCCTTGTAATGAATTTTAATAGGCTAAAAAATAACAGTCACTGGTGATGGAGGTAAAAGTCCGTCTGCGTGGAGTGTAAAAACTGTCTTGATACAGCATTAAGCCAAAAGCATGGAAATGTTCCTCTTTTGCCTGAAAACATGAAAACTCCCATGAAGCCTGACAACTCAATCCCAAATAGTTCTGAGCAGAAAGTCCCAGTTGATGCCCTGCCGGGAGCTCAGTTGTATGCAGGGCACGGATGCTCAGAGATGCAGACTCTTCCTCCTGTCATGACGGAGGTGCACCACATAAGTCTTTTTCCCAGATTTTCTGCGTACCTTCTAATAATGACTGCTGGAATGAGTTTCCTAATAAGTTCGGTGTGCGCCTCATCGCAGGGCACTGAATGGTGTTAAAAGGAATTAAATTTGACTAATATTGCAGTGTAATCGGAATTTAATGAAATTGAAAATTAAATGTCATGCATGTTAATTTATTGTGTTATCGAGCACTCAGCCCGTCACAGTAGGTCGACTCTGCACAGGAAGGAGAGGCAAATCTAGCGAGTCACTGATTGTGCCAGTGTGAAACACAAAGCTGTGAAGCCACGTTTGCCTGCAGCAGAAATAAGGAAATGTAACAGAAAAGATGCCAGAAGCATAATGAGTCCACATACATTCTG
Source organism: Polypterus bichir lapradei (assembly GCA_026402145.1). Classification (NCBI taxonomy): domain Eukaryota; kingdom Metazoa; phylum Chordata; class Cladistia; order Polypteriformes; family Polypteridae; genus Polypterus; species Polypterus bichir. The sequence continues at coordinate 905,893 of JANRMT010062838.1, forward strand.
ACCCTGAAACCCATGAGCAGCGCTAGTATTAGGAATTGAAGTCTGCTGCCTTCACATATGGCCACCACAAAGCTCCACTTTTCTTCTTGTTTCAACATTTATATAAAGGGTTTCAGCCTCTCAGTTTCCAGAAACATTCAGGCTTCTCTCCGTGAGTTAATCCAGCTCCAAGTAATTAAACGTAGGCGTCGGGCTTTCCAGCCATTAAAAAAGAAGCCGCAGAAGCAATTAGCATAACCTGCGTTCAATTGGCATGCAATGTCACTTCAGGCTGACAGTAATTTAGAGGAACAGTATCTCAAACACTGCTACGTAGATGATGAGCCTGCAGAGAAAGACATTCCAAGCTGTTGATTTTTCAAGCACTTTTCCCATGTTGCTTTTAAGTTTTCCAGCCTTTCACTCGGCTCCGACCCCCAGCTGGCCAATTGACGCTCTGATAAGTAGTCGAGCAGTTCTGTAGGCCAACATGTCAAATACTGTGGTGGTATGGTGGCTTACTTAACAACCCCCTTCCCTGGTCACATTCGGTCCATCTGCTATTTGAGGTTCTCTCTTTCAGCTGAAGGCCCATGGGACTAGCTATCCTGTGAGCTCTGGTCACAGGCCTTATCAGTGTATTGTCCAAAATACCAGATGTGAATGCGCTTCCTTTGTGAGGCTGTTGTCTTGTCAGACCAGCAGTGTGTGGAGTTATACAGGTGTGGTGTCCATTAGACCATACTTAGCTAGGCTTACCTAATGATTCACTTGTTCTATCATGAAGGCATCTTTATACCAGAAGGGTAGCAGATGCAGGCGACGGAAACACACAAGAGTATTGTAATATTATTGTAGCAATTTATTATTATCCATACTGAGGGAGCAAATCTGGATTTTGTTTTTTACATCATCTGAGTTGCCTTGAAAGCTTACATATTGTAATTTTTTTACTTAGCCAATAAAAGGTATCATTTTACTTAACTTCTAATTACATCCATAATGGTTAGCATGGTACAACACCCTAGTACTGCATCATCCGAGGAGATTTAGAAGCTATGGAATCAGTTGTTTCTACATTCTCATAGATGGTACAGAGCTCATGTTACCACTGATGGTGAGCATCCTGGTCCAGTTTGACTTTCACAATGTCAGAGGAAAGAAAGCGTTGGTTTGAAACGTGTATTTGGCCAACATTCTCATACATAACTTCCAGGATTTAAATCTTAATTCCTGGTTAACAGCACAATAAAATTAAGGGGCCAAATCACAAGGAATCCTCCACAGTCACATTTAAACACTGTACAAATATATGTTTTTGTCAACTGTGACTGTGGTAGCTACTGGCATACTTGAAATCCATTTTCATAAAGAACAACGTGAGATGAATTGGGTAAAGTTGTTATTATGTGGAACAGATTGACATGTTTTACCTATAGTGATATGACTTCAGTTTTAACTTCAATCAAATCAAAAGGCAATAGTACACCATAGTGTATTGTAGACTTGAATCATAGAATGTAGTATACTGGAAAATGCGCAACTCTGCAGGATTGTGTCTGTCTGCAAAGCACACTCGGCGGCAGGGCTGTCAGTAAAAATGCACAAATTCTAAATGAAAATTGTAATATGTTCAAATTTCCAGTTTCACATATACGAGGGATATCCAGAAAAAAAGGTTACAAATGCCCTGGAGGGTGCAGGGAATTTTTTTTTTTCGAAGGTTGGCATACCTGCATGTAGGGGGGTCCTAACGGTCAAAATAAGCCCGGGACCGCGTCAGTCAGTTGTGAAATGTCATCACGGCAAGCGAGTTCGTCAGCCTCTGCTGAGGCCGTTTGCTCCACCTACCGCCGATGCGAGATCCGTTCGGTCATCAAGTTCCTCACTTTGTGTCGCTAATCCGCGGCCGAGATCCATCGTCAGCTTGTGGAAGAATTGTGAAAGAATTCTTGGGTGGGAAACGTTTTTCCAATGATGAGGAGGTGAAGGAGACAGTGGAGAAGTGGCTTTCGGAGGTGGAGCGGAGCGTATTCGACGAGGGTATAAAAAAGCTGGTGCCCAGGCTGAAGAAGTGCATCGAAGTTGATGGCGATTATGTTGAGAAATAAACACATATTTTGGAACATACCCTGTAAATTTGGTTAAAATATATTTATTTTTCGATTTTTAACAGCTGTTGTAACCTTTTTTTCTGGATATCTCTCGTACATTTTAATTTACCTTGAAGACTGATTGCAGCCTTTTTTTTTAAGCAAATTTCAGAATTTGACATATATTTGGTAGTTTAAACCCTTATGCACAAACTCAGAATGGCAAAAAGAGTTTAATAAAGTCGGCAGCTTTTAACTCTTTACAGTCACAACATATTGGAGATATCATTTGTGTCATTGTGCCATAGAAGATGGTGGTGAAAATGTATGTTATGCAAAAATCAGTAGTTTTACTGGTTTTGAAAAGAAGGCACCTACTTGAGCATCAATCTTAAAAAGACCATCCAAAAACATTAGAAGCTGTAATTGGCAGTGATGAAATGCCCCGGAACTTGTATGCTGTGTGCGTTCAGTCGTCTTCCCTATATTATAAAAACAAAATCTTGCGACGAGATGTGATGTTCTGAAGAGAGACAAAGAGAGACACTTCAGAGAGGCAGAGACACTTTCACTTCCTGCAACATGGTCAAGTCACGTCATACTGACATTCATTGGAAGCATGTTCCCGTGACCTAGGCAAGGAAAGTAATAATCAGCTCGGAACAAGTGGAACTGAAAACCTTGCAGGTCCAAACGGGGTCAGAAATAAATGACAAAGAGTAAAAGACACAGTAGAACTTCATAAAGATGTTCAAAAACATTGGTGCCATACAGTACACATGCAGAGCAGGTTACAGATTATGACAGCAGTGGAATTTGAAAGGCTCACAAAAAACCTTGGCGTGATACACACACAGAGCAAGTTCAAAAATATGACAGTACTAAAATTCGAAAGTGTTAACAACAAGACAGTACAGATCGCATTCGCGCAAACAAATGGAAATTATTACTAGGTGAAATAATGGAAGAGCAAAAAGAGATTGAATATATGGTGTGGTCCATGGCCGGCTTTTCATCCCGGCCAATACCCCCATGCCGCCAGATGGAGCTCTCCCTGCAGCATGGAGGTGCCCCGGATACCAGCAGGGAATCATGGACAATGGTGTTTTCCTTTACAGCCCTGCTGGATACCACAGGGGCCAACAGAGGATGCTGCAGGGAGGCCCAGATAGTCGTTTGTGCCCTATATCCCGGAAGTGTGTCTTAGTCACAGCGACAGGAGTGATGACGTACTTCTGGGTGAAGAAATTGACTTTTTTATCTGATCTGGAAGTGATAGGAGATCACATGGACTGGGGATTGGAAACACTTCCGGGTCAGGGACTATTAAAGGATGCTGGGAACTCCCAGACGACGAGCTGAGCTGGATGGAAGGGTGGCAATGCGTTTGGGAGTGGTGGAGAGTTTATCAATTGTGTAACGTAGTGATTTAATGAGTATTGTGGATAGGAGGGTGCTTTGTGCACTGTTGTGTTATAATAAAGTCGATTCTTAGATTTTTACCTGGTGTCTGGAGAAATGTCTGAGGGTTTAAGGGAGCGATAGCGTCCCCTATCTGTCACAGTGGACATAGGTAATATGTCGGAAGTATGTAGATATTGTAAGGCTTTAAAGTTTTAAGTCGGAGACTTGTAGATAGTCTACTTCATGTTGCCATCAGGGAAAAGTACTGCTGTTTCCCAATGAAGAGGCATTTCCGCAAGAATTAAAAGATTTGTTGTTTGGTAAAAGTGAAATCAACAAACACTACAGGCAAAATATACACATTTACAATAATCGTTATGTGTTAGCATCATTCAATGCACAAAATGTTGATTTACACTATAATGGACCGAATGCTATGAGAATCTGTGTTCCTGCAACAGTCACAGATACAACAAGTTTAATTTTGAACAAAAAACACAATTTGGTCAGGTATATCTTTATGATCACAGAGAAGCGATGCAACATAGAATCCTAACAGTGAAACGATCCGACATAATAGATATTATACAGCCAATAATGGATACAAATCCATACATCCAAACGTATCACACTTTACATAAGATTTATCAACAACACACGGACAAAGACATTTTGATGGAGATATCAAAGACAGAGTAGATATTTGTGTATATCCAAAGGCAAAGCATGCTTCATCATTTATGTCAAATACATCGCCACATGCCGACCCTTTACCTTTACTTTTCCCACATGGTGAAACAGGATGGTCGTACAATATGAAACAAATGCATTCAGCAAAACAAATAACACCCACACAATATTTCGGGTCATAATTAGCGATACGTTCCCATGTTTTTAACCCACTTCTATCATCTCAACGTCTATTGCAATATTACATTATTAATGCACATCTAAAAGTTGAAGCTAATCATCTCTTTTTTATTAAATCGAATCAAGCAAAACTTAGAAAGGAACATATGCAAGGTCTCACTGATCACGTCTATGGAATCAGTTGTTTCTACATTCTCATAGATGGTACAGAGCTCATGTTAACACTGATGGTGAGCATTCTGGTCCAGTTTGGCTTTCACAATTTCAGAGGAAAGAAAGAGTTGGTAGACGCTTCTGTCTATTTGTGCCTCAGTAAATCAGCCGTACACACAGTGCTGTCCGACATCTATCTGTGGACATGATGCTACGGTATTTGGACACACAAAATACAATGTGATGCATTGTTCAGTAGTTGTCTATATTACGAAAGAGCAAGCACAACAAAGGTTTTCCTGGAGGCGTCTGAATTGTTATTCTCATTGTTTTACTGGAATATAGTCCACTTGGGGGTGACATCAGTAAATGGAAAGCACCATAATTACAAATAGAGGAATAGCAGGCAGTGGTACAATAAATGTCCAGAGTTTTGTGCTAACTCCACAGCCCTGGTCAGTGGTTGACATCAGGTGTGTTTACATGGGCCTAAATAACCAGGTTATTCATAGGAACCTGATTTTCTAAAATGCCTTGTAAACCCTTATTCCAGTTAGGTAAATTGGGTTATTGGCCTTTGAGAAACCGGATTAACTGAGACAGATTTCTATGAAAATAATCCAGTTATGTGGCCTTGTAAACCCTAAACCAGGTTACTGTGAAGGAACATGTAGTCTGTGTATGTCCAGTGTACTAAATCAGTCTGCACATGGATTTGCATCGCACTCTGAAATCAGGTGCCATAGCTGGGAATGCACTTTCAGCAGTCCAGAAAATAAATTAACAAAGGCAAATGTTTGGGTGATCGCACTATTCCTTCTCCTGGCTGAAATAATCTGTTTCAGAAATTGCTGAAGTTATGTTGATGAGCTGAACATATAGTGCTAAACTCAGCAACATAATCTCGAGAGCAGTAGGGTAACATGTGTCACATTATTTGATAATTTTTTACAGTAGTGAGTAACCTAATGCATATTATTTTTTAAGTAACAATTTTCCTGCATTATTAACCCAGCAGCACCGTGTGTACATCAAAAACCACACATACTGGTATGCTGGGGGCTCATGTATAAACGGTGCGTATGCACAAAAAAGTTGCGTACGAACGTTTCCACGCTCAAATCGCGATGTATAAAACCTAAACTTGGTGTAAAGCCACGCACATTTCCAGGGTACCTCATACCCTGGCGTACGCAAGTTCTCCGCTTGGGTTTGCAGAGTGGCGGCACCCAGCGTCAAAGCAGTGCTACTGTTCCTGTTTGGTTACCCTTTCTTTTTCAAATCCACATTCCTGATGCGGCTTTATAAATACACTGAAATTAACCGCATATTGTCCATCCATCCATTATCCAACCCGCTATATCCCAACCACAGGGTCACGGGGGTCTGACCGCATATTGTTTATTAGTTTAATGCATCTGATTGTAATTAACCTGTAACTATATAGTGGTCAACGGAATGGTCAAACTATTCTAAATACAATAACTGCTTTAGCATTGTTACTGTCACTGCACTTTCTTCTTCTTCTTCTTCTTCTTTCAGCTGCTCCCTTTAGGGGTTGCCACAGCAGATCATCTTTTTCCATATCCTTCTCACTGCACCAATCACAGTATTTATATCATTGTATCTGAGTGGGGAATCACAGCTGTACAGCAGCTGATTGGAAAGAGAATTATCAGAATACAACATCAAGCACACGCTGCCTCAGCCATGCTGTCTATTGAACTGCTCACATACGGCAAACACTTCAGAGCCTTTCCTGTACGGACCTCGTGGTTCAGAAACAGTTTTATCCCAAGAACTATAAACAAACACACTCAATCAGTCCATCAAGTGCTCCTTGTAGAACTGTTTGGACTTATTAATAGAATCACCTCACTGTAAACTTGCGATAGTTATAATATTGAACAGCCTGAGCCACTTTATAAAGCGCGTATTTACATATTATGACGATATCATTTTTAAGATGAAATGCAGCAAAATATGTTTATTACATTATACAGATAAAACTTCACTTCACTTAACTTCATTTAAATAATCTATATTATTAATAATTAAACATGCCAGGACACCGTGCCAGCACGAGCAAGGAGCTGGCACTCCGTTCACGGATTGTTCCTGCCTTGAGCTGGCGCGACACTGTAAGGATAGATGGATAGAATAATTAAACACGTACTACGAAGATATTTCAGTGTTCCTTAAAAGTTTTGAAAATCGGCGTTCTAAGCTTACAGATGGCTTAACGTCTATTACAGAGCTGATTGTATGGCGATTGGGTATTTGAAGAAAAAAAAGTAAGGACAGGAATTAGGGGTTAGTATGTTTGAATGAGACAGTACTGCTACAATAAATTATTTCATCGAAGGTCGCGCACGGTGCAGCAAGCATCTTGTGTGAGACATGAATAATCACTGCGCCACCGTGTTCCCATGTTTAATAACATGCTTTAACTCCTGTCATCATGAAAATGATATCAAGTATACATCTCAGTATTTTAATTATTCAGAGAGCTATAATATCACGAATATAATGGATTCTGTGTCCTGTCGGAGGAAGAGAAAGCCCGGAAGCACGTTTATTTACTTTGCTTTTGCTCTACAAATCAGCATTGTCTTGGAAATGCATTGCAGTACATCAGTCAGGCTTTGTTTTATATAGCGCTTTGCAAGGCAGTGAAGTATATAATAAGATGTGACACTTGACAAAGTGGTAGTTCCTCGCTCTGGGGTAATGCAGTTCAAAAATTAGGGTCTGTGAAATGCTCAGGGGCTTTTACTGGATGTTTTTGGTGTGAGCTGCAGGTAGAAACGATACTCTGTCAATTCAGAGAGTTCGCTATATGTCAAAGCCAAGTAGGAGAGAATTAATGCATGACGTCCCATATATGAGACCCATGGAGTACCCTCCTTGTTTAAACAAATAAGCCACCCTAACATCTGGTTGTCTTTAGCGCTCTTGCACAAATACAGTATATATACAGGGCAGACATCATTAGTTTCTCTCCCAGTTGTTTAATGAGAAGAGCAGACAAACTGAGGTGAGCTCAACAATATTTCATTAGAGCCACTTTGAATCTGCAGGCTGTTATTGGTAATAGATTACAAAAGATGAAATGATTAAGAGGAATAATTAAAAATTGCAAAGGGTCTTTGGAAACAGGTGTCCTTTCTTTTGCAAATGTCAGCTCTAAAATCTCTCCAGGGAATGTTCTGGCCTCCTTGAAAGCAGTAGTAAGATGCTGAATTGAATCGGAGTAACAAGATTATGGCCCTCTAATTCTGTGAGTGTTCTCTCCTTTTCCAGAAAATGAATAAAGTAATGGCAAAGAAACGTGCTGCCTGGTATATCTGCTAAGGCTGTTACATTTGTCATGGTCTAATTAGTTACACAAAATGTTCAAACTCTGGTTTTAGGAGAGCAAAAAAGGCAACTTAGAGAAAGAGGAACATTAACAGAGGTAGCAGTAGTTCAAAGTTAAGAGCTCACAGCCGCAGGACAGAGAATGGCTGAACTGGTTTTGAACTGGGATTATGGCTCCATGCCTATGAAGGATAAAATTAAAATTCAAAGCTGGATTGTGACAGGGGCTGAGTATGCCAGAGACAAAGGCTTTTGCTCAGTTTTGAAGAATTCTTTAAACGTGTCATTGGGCTAAGGCGCTTACGCTGGGAGCGATCACACGTCTTGGCAAGCAGCTCATTCTGCTATATTGGAAGGCTGGCCAACAACCAGGCGATGACTAGCTTCTGCACAGCCTTCCAAGCAGCTGAATCAAACAGAACAGCGGAGCCACTTGGTCCATTGCGGTCTGGTGCTGCCAAATGGACTGACCCAGTCACCATATTGTCATTTTGGCATCTGTATCTTCAGATGTGGTTTATGTATGTATGTATGTATGTATGTATGTATCTATGTCTGGATGGATGGTGGCAGGCCTAGTTCTGTGTTACTAATAGTCTATACGACTTTAGTGCAGGTGCTGACATTGACTGGACACATGCATGCCCACATAGGAGACCAGCATTACAAATAGTTAGAATTTGACACAATGCTTTAAGATTCTATGGAGTACATTAATCATGGATGCTTGATAGGATGGCATGATTAAGGTTACCTTAGAAGTGAGAGTGTGGCTTTATTTGTTCATACCACTAATTTCGAAGGAGCTCAGTGTTTCAGCGGACTGAAAACATCAAGGTGGGGTTGTGTGCGGGGATCGTGTGCAGAGAAACTAAAGTGCAGCGTAATTAGAATTTGAATTTGACAATACTGTCTTTTCATGTGTTCAATGCAAAGTGAGCTTTTACTTGACATCCTCTAGGATGATGTACAAGGGCATCTCCTTAATACATCAATACTTGGAGCAGTTCCTTTAGGTAAACACAACAGAAAGATGCGTCAAGACACAAAGTGCATTCATTGAGCTGACAGGAGCTATCAGGACCCCTGGGCTCATACAGTAGGCCTGCATGTTTCATTCTGCAGCTCTCCGGAATGAAAAATGTCCAAGCAGGGATCTTGGACTCTGGTCCTGGAGTGCTACTGTCACTATGGGTTTTCATTCTAACCCTTTTTGCTGCTAATTAACTTTTCCTGTCATTTTATTTGACTTGTTTTTTTAAGACTCAGTCTTCTGAATTGCCTCCTTTTTTGTTTCTTAAACTACACTGAAACAGAAATAAGATGTGAGTCAAGCCAGCAGATGACAAGCTGAGCCGGGGCCTCAAATTCCAACCAAAATCACTCCAACCGGTTTCTTAAATAGAAGATGGTTTTTTAATTCCATTGCTTGCTGCATTCTGTCACACCAAATATTTCCAAAACTGTCTGTTTCTTTTTAAATTGTCGATTTTTCTTTTTTCTAAGAGCACTACTAAAATGTTTTGTCGACTTGAGCAGATCAACATTACTGAGACCTTCACCTTTCTTTATTTTCAGTTATTGTATAATGGATGCAGTTTGCTGGTCATGTGTTGGCTCATTTTGTATATTGTTATTGCTTGGCTACTAATTAGGAAAAACGCAAATTATTAAGGGGTTAGGGTTTAAATTGCAATTAAATTTTAAGCAAAATGTTATTTAGCAGCAAAAACTGGTCACTAATTAAGAAAAGGGTTAGAATGAAAACCTGCAGCCACAGTAGTGCCCATGAAAACCAATACGTACTCATGTCAAGATATGCAAAATTTCTAGGACAATATGATCTTAAAATGAAAAACATAATGACAAATAGAATTCATTAGCTCCCAAAGGAAGAAACAAAATCATAACAATGCATAAACTACAAGCAAATAATTAAAGGCGCACAAAATTACGACATAATCCATTACGCAATTTCAACATCTAGAACTATACACCAGTAATGGCACCAGTGCCCATTTAATGTATGGTATCCTTAAAGAATTAATGTCCCTTTGCCAACAGTTGTGGACAAAATAAAATCTCAGGAGTGGGCATTGTGGCTTAAAATACAGCTTCATTTTCCCTCTCTTGCTCACAAAAACATGAATACAATAAAACCAAGTCACACAAAGAAAGTAATTGCAAAATTAAAATCCTTGACATAAAATGTTATGCTCAAAATGAAGCTGTACATTTAAATAAGCCTAATAGTACTTCACACTAATTTTTAGCAAATCGGTAAAATAATTTTATCAAAATCCATAGCGGAAGTAGAATTTCATCAGGTACACCAGATAACCCAGTATATCACCCACTAGTAGTCCCAGTTCTCATCATCTTCCTTCTTCTCCTCCTCCTCCTCCTCTCTGCTACAGTCCCAGTCCTATGGTCCAGCCAGCTTTACTGATCACTGCATATGGGTGTCTCTCCCAGCAGACAGCAGTGGCCACTGTGGATTGGTAGACTGAGGATGTTCGACTCCTCAAAAACACAAGCCTGCTCTGGGTCTTTTTGTACCCAATAGAGTGTAGTTATTTATAGAATTGAACCACCTCCACCTCCTCACTCATTTATGATGGCTAATCTCGGGGGCTTTCCAGCAACCTGCAGGTCCAGGTGGTTGTCTCTGCACCACATAACAAAGTCATCCATCACCTTTCTGTACTCCTCATTTCTGTTGTCAGTGTTACCTAAAATTGAGAAGTTATCTGATGAGCTTCCCAAGATCATATTTAATGATTGGTGTGGAGAGTGGAGGGAAAGGACAGATCCATGTGATGCCCTGATGTTGTGTCCATGGAGCACGTTGGCTCCCCAGTGATTCCCAGATGTTCTCCTGATTTTGTAAAACACTTTTTAGAATCTGAATGGGAAATGGGCTTGAGGTTTAAAGTCGCTAAGGCATGGAACACAGTGGTCTGTATTTATCAATGACCTGGCCATCACACTGTTCTACACAGCCATGTACCTGACACCCCAACTGCCAGAAATAATATGCCAAAGACTGGCAACCTGTTAGCACATTTCAGGGATTTATCTCAATGTCAAAAGCAGGACATTTTTGGGGGTTTAATAATAAATACAGTACAATGAGGGTGATCACTTGGTCTAGGAGATCTTGAAACAGATTTAAAAATTCATACACTGTGTTGGTACATTGATGAGGGACTGCATTGGGACCTTGTGGATTACAGGCATCTGGAGATGGATATAGGTGTTTTCCAATTTATTTGCGGAACATTTCATATAAACTTAACCAGGTAAAGTAAGATAAATATGGATCAGAAACTGGGATGGTCAAAAAATTGTGTTTTGTTGTTTTATTAATATTCAGACCTTTTTGATTATGTTATGTATCTTTTTCATATCCTGAGCTTTGTTTAGATGTGAAGAAATTATACAGTTTATATTTTAATAAAAAGAAATCTGAAAAAGAAATTGCTTTTTTTCTTCTTTTAAATGAAGGAAATGGATTCTATTGAACGCAGAATCTTCAGGGATGCTGATCCAATTTACCAGGTTTATAGTTTGTTAAAGCAGGCCAGAAAGAAAGTCATGCAAATGAAGCCTTTCTCGATTCTAAACATTCGCCTAATCCTCCTGGGAGAAGTGAGCGCAGGGCAAAGGCCAAAGCAGTAAGCCTTCTGATCCAGCCTTTGAATATGCTGTGTCTGGGCAAACCATTTGACCTTCTTGTATTTCAAAAGAAGAAAGCCTATCTAGATTAGCGGCTAAATGGATTAATAAATAAATACTTGAGAGCTGCCTTTTTCTAAAGTTTTGATTTAGGTAAGAGCAAGTCATCCTGTGAGTTCATATGACTGTACACTAGTACAATCGCCTATAGAAGCCTCTTAGAAACAAGCGACACATTATTATGGCACACTCTGTGTCTGTTGTCTGCAAACAAAATGGCTTCGCAGATCATTAAAAAGGTGGTGCGTCAGTCAGCACTTGTGTGCATTGGATCGGTTTCAGTTTCCATCCACAATTTGTGCAGTGTAGCCCAGTGTTTGTGTGCTTATCCTGTATACAGACTACCAATTAATGTCCTTCTTAGTCACGGTTGCTTAAAATGGAACCTGTATGTGCTGCATATGTTGCCTTGTGATGGCATACTATTCACAATAACAAAAAAGACATGGTTAAAGTAGAGGCTTGCTGTGGTTGATAAACATTCATGTAGAGGCCTTCAACAAATACTCCTTTTTTATTTCTTTATCCAGGGGTTCTTTCAGTAGAGATGCTGGGAATGCGGAAAGGTTCAGGTTTTATCAGGCTAAACCTTCTGATAGTAAGTCATCCATCTTGGACTTTGATGTCTTGCTGTTTATCTTTGTCTTAATTCTTGTGCTCTTTTATAGTGCATTGTGATGGTATGGAAAATGCTGTGTAACAGGAGGACAGATTGGTTAAGATGCTCAGTAATGGTCATTTTTGGTACGAGGCAGTGTGACACTGATGACATGTTAATGCATCGTGTAACTTGGGGTCATCACTACAGATGACACTCACTTGATGGCCTGTTTAATCCTATGAGGAGAGAAGTGGTTAGAATAAAACAATTGAGCCTGTCTTGTGGTGGGCACTGATGCCAAGAGCAGAACTACACAGTAATGCCATTTGTTTTATTGGGACTTTACCTTGCTTTTCGTAAAGGTGTATTCATATGACATAGCTGGTAATGGAGCACTCATCACAATCCGTGGCCTTTCCTCTTGAACAGTGGCTGCAAGTATATTGATATGCATAGAGTGCAGAGCGGCTTAGCATCTTCATTAAAAGCACATTACTTATGTGTCAGTGCCTGAAGACCCTTAGAAATCATTTGGACACTCTTCAACATGTCATTGCTGAGATGCTGCAAAAACAATGAGCTTTTAATGGGCAAACATTTTAGTTTTCATCTTTGCAGAATGTCTCATTAAAACAGTTCTTGTGGAAAAAGGAAAAAGGAGAGCAGTAACTTGCTTGACATGAGGCTTAGTAGAGTAGAAGTAGACATGCAGCCAAATATTTCTGGACTTAACTGTATGACATGATAGTAACATGGCACTTGAGCTCATCTGTCTGGGAGTGTGCCCTGCATGGCGGTGCTGTCCTTTGACCAAACTGTTTTGAGACACAGCTGGGCTTTTGTCACATTGCCTCCATTTGACCTTTAAAGTTTTTGTTTGGGCTTGGAAGAGTAAGGAGCAGTAAAACAACATATCACACTGATAATGGCTTTTGTGCGCTTTAGCATCATTCACAGTGTATATTCCACATACATTCATCTCTGTGAACTTGGCAGGGAAGTCAAGACTAAGGCTTGCGCCAGAATGTCCCATATTGGCCGTTGGGATAAGCAGAGATAAGCATGTGACAGAGCAGGTCCTATGTGACTCCAGGTTAAATCACCTTCTTCAGTGCACATTATGTGACACTGTGAAGGATGCTGTTCTCTAGCTTTTTGGGGGTGGCTTTCATTGTAAAAAGGTAATAGATCTGAGGCTCTGAAGATGACAATATCCTAATAATTTGTAAGCAGGGTTATATAAAACACTTGTCAGTCATGTGAAGAGACTGTTAGTGACATGTTTAAACTTTAAAACAAATAATGCATAAACTGTATCCTTTGTTTTTTTGGTATTTTATGAGTATAAAATGGTGTACAGGACAATTCAAGAGAAGATGAGCAGTGCATACAGTAGTCATTCATCAATGGTTAAAGGATGGGAAAAAAAGTGATTTCCTGAACTATAATGAACAAAATTGAAATCTGCAACCAAAAAAGAAGAAGAAATGAAAGTGAGAGGCTTTTGCTTAATCCTCTGCCTTTCACATGACGATGGAAGAAAGGCTTGTTGAAAACGTGAACGTTATCTGCCAGCGTAGCAAATAAGCAGCTGGCTGTACTGACAGGATCCTTTACCAAAGATTTCATTTCCATTATCTTTACATGCATTACAATAAGAAAAAGCACGTCTAGCACTAGGCCTACGCTTACAAGGGACCACTGATTGCTCATGAGCTATGCTCTTTAGTGTATTGCTACCTTTAACTATTTCCATCATTTCAAGACTCTATTTACAAGACAAAACAATGACCCCAGTGGAGCAGTCGCACCAAATGGTGGGTCTGTCTTCGGACATTTCAGAAATGCTCGACTGTAGTGCATGACCGACGTGTTACAGGAACAAATGTTACAGTAAAAAAAAAGGGCACAGGGGTGCCCCATCTGTCTGTATTTCTGATTTTTCTCTTCTTTCATGGTCAAGAAAAGCCTGAGATGGATTCATCTCCAGCTCCTGGAAAGAGAAAGGTTTAGGAGAAGCCTGCATAAGACAGAAAGCAGCCTGTGATTTCAGATAAGCATTCTCAAGCTTCTTTTTAGCTTGAATCCCCACCCCCCACCACATGACTAGGAACAAACGGAACAGCAATATGGAAAATTCATGCTTTGCTAGCCAAAATTCCACTTTTATTTAAGAGACAGCAAGCATATCATTATGCAAAATTGGGCCTTTTTTTCCCTCTCCAGACGGGTGCAAGAGAGCTGCCTTTAACAGCAAAATCCCAGAGGCTGCTGCTTAGAAATATTATTATCCGTGAGTGATGGCACCAAGTATGCACCAGAGAGGGAACTGCCACTCCTGTGAAACGCACGAGTCCCCTTCCCACGCTCTCACCCTTCTCCTGTGGCGCTGGTGTGTTGTGGCAGCTGCCACTTTTCAGTCCAGTTCTGCTGTGCCTTGAATGTAGGAAGCTGAAAATCAGTAAGAAGAGGTGTAAGAACACCGGACGAGCCTAATATGCCTGCACTTTGAGTTTTTTCTGCTATATTTGGCCGAGGGAGATGCACTATGAACAAAGGACTTTATAGTGAGATGCAGAAAATAGGAAAGTAAATACGGAGGGTCATTTTGTGCTTTGCACAATGTGTCTCAACACTAAGGGAATACTGTTAAGTGCTGTAAATGCAGCAATTCTCTGCACACAACAATACACAAAACAAAAGGGTTCAGAAGCTGTGCCCATGTGGACTACCTTTAAGGAAGATCTCATGTGGTAGCTCCAAAGGATAGTCGTCATCAGTCTCGTTCAATGCTTAGGTGTCGTTAAAGGATGAGTTTGGTATTTTTCAATTCAAAGTTATTTCTTCACAAACATGCCATGCAAACCTATGTTGTATAGTTAAGTCTTTTCTATAAATTAAAAGAAATATATATCTTGCCCTCAGTTGGCACTGTACAGTGGGGGTTCTGGGGCTCTGAGCAAAAGCTTGAAAACTTACTGAATATGTTGACAGTGGTTGAGTTGTATTGATCCATGTCTTGTAATTACACACACATTGTAAAATGGTTTATTCATGTCATTTTTGGGCAAAAAACAAACACCAGTATTATGAGATTCAGCCATTTTAGAAGAAGACCAGCCGTGTGTGGGGCATGATAGCTCAACAATTAGTTAACAATCTTTCACCATATGTAGAAAGACCAAATCACAGTAAATGTGGTTGGTTTTGTCTTGATTTATTTCTGTATCTATGATCTATAACAGCTCACACAAGAGAATAGAAAATGCATCCTTACAAAGAGAAAAATAGTCCCATAAATATGCAATAAAATGATTTTTGTTGTCACAAACATGCATTGGAAACATGAAAAGCATGGATCAATTCTTGAAAAATGGTCATATCTGGTAAGTTTTTAAGCTTTTCCTCCGAGCCCCATACCCTCCATTGCAAAGCACCAGTGCTGGGAAAATAATTTTCTTTAGAAGTTTAGAGCACAATTTCTTATGTCAAATGCATATATACCATGTTTGTGAAGATATGACTGAGTTCAAAAATACCAAACTTATTCCGTAAGGCCTGTGATGGTTTGGCAAAACACTCCGTCCAGACAGTAATTTCATTTTGCTTTACCAAGTGCCAAATGAACTGCTGTTGCCTAGTAAGGAAGGCACCCAGTGATGTTACTGACTCTGAAAGGTGATCTGTAAAAGTGGCCCAGGCTCAGTATCACTAGTGTCATCTACCTGCTTACACATTTTAGTGCTCTTCTGATATTTTTGTATTTCAGCTAATCATGCATCTCGTTTCTACTTTTGCAATTCTTGCGATATTTTTCCTGCTGTGGCAGTCATGCGCACTGAACAGAGCTCAAAAATTCCCCTGAAGCTGAAATTCAGGGAAATCTAAGGCGGCACAAAAGAGGAAGGCTTCAGAATGCGACTCTGACTAAAAATCCCAAAGGAAATGATTTAACAACAGAGAACAAGAAAGCTGAATGAAGAGGTTTTGGCTTCTAGGAAAGAAAAAAGGCATTCAGGCAAAATTAAAATTTAATTTGGTTATTATTATACAAGAAAGCTTGTGCCAGTATTCATTTTTTATGAGAGTGCAAAGGTAATAACAGATAGCAACAAAAAACCAGTCGTAGATTTGCGTTAGCTACGATTAAAACAGGTTGCTGTCATCTTTACATTTGAATCTTAAAATCTTTAATGTCTAGGTGAGGTGTGACTTTACGAGCAAAAAAAAAAAGAAAACAAAGTAAAAGAATTTACGAGGCCCCTCTTGGCATTGAACACTTTATTGTTCTTTCATCAACAAATAACTACACTGAACCAACAACTGGAGGCAAATGAGTTCCCAAAGCACACCAGGATGCTTGGACAAATGGTCTGAATGACAAGTTCTGAATCCTCCTTTTACAAGATCAAGTCCCTGGTAGTTCTTGGCATTTAAATGCATCATCTCAAGATACTTCTAAGCTAATTGCCATGATGTTTCCTTTTTGTGTGTTGAGTTTTACCTCCATACACAGGCCACACATTAATTTGAAGTTTTGTCTTGCTAATCTCTCAAGTCAGTGCTCTGTGAAAACAAGGCAGCACAGACCATTGTCACTTCTTGGTGTGTGTCATCTGTCTGAGACTGGTATATCCAGAAGGTAGCGCTGTAGGCCCATCCAGCTAGAGTACTGTGTGCCACCTGTTTGGGTGATTGGGATTTGAATCTAGCAGACACCTATCCTGGCTTCACCTCTCCAACTCAGTAAGCACCAGCTGCCTTGTGCAGGTCATATAAGAGCTCACTTCTAAGGCTATTAAAATGCATATGTTCACAGAATGTGCGGGCAGCTGGGCTGGGGGGCTTACTCACTGTGTAGGGACGCCCCTTTCTAATTGGGCGTCTTTGTATTTTCTTTTCTTGAAGGCCACCCACCCACGCACACATGCACACATACACTCGCACACGAATGCATACCAGCTGCTCAGTTGATGAAATAGGCATTTGTGTCCTACTAGATTTCTATGTCTGCTGCCCTTCTCTGGTCAGTGAAGCCCACATCCTGAAGACAGTCCAGCTCAAGGGTCAGGGGTCACAATGGTCATCAAGCAGAGCAGCTGACGAAGGAGCAGATCCAAACCAGATGAAGCTTTTTGTGGAGGTAACCCTAAGAGAACAAAGGGCATTGTGTGGCATGATAAGGGACACAGCTGGCCCAATGAAAGAGATAAAACATAGTGTTTGTGGCTCTTGTCAATATTATGTAATGCTAGGGAGGCCATTTGTCTACATTTTGTCCTGTTGTGGTTTAAAGTGAAAGCTCTTTTGTTGTTTCACATCACTGTGGAGAAGGTCTTACACCATGTTTCCTGTAGGTTTGACTAGATGGTGCTAAGTATTTCTTGTCACTAATTGTCATAAATGTCGGTAATGTTTAAAGAAGGCCTGTCTACAGGGTCTGTCTTGTCAATTTGTATGAGAAACACGCGTCCTGTGCCTTGTCACTACACTGTTCACAAACCAGAGATAAGGAGATAACAGCGCCATTTCCCCAAGTCTCTCTTTTTAGAATATTAGCTAATTTCTGACAAGAACAGTCCAACAATCTTACCCCCACCCGATTTCTTCAACATAACATTAAGTTTTTAAAGTCCCTAAAGTCCTACTGTCCACCACACTACTTGGTCATTTATTGCATGTGTCTTTGATTCTTTGTGTGAAGAAAAACTTCCTAAAACTTCCACACGAGACTTAGGCGCCAACGCGAGTGGCAGCCTTTCCAGCAGCTCTGTGTATGACATAATCTTTAAAGTCTTTATCTTTCTACCTTTTTCTCTATTTTTCTTTATTTCACTGTTAACTCCTACCTCTTTCTTTTATGTGGACTTGTTCCCTGGACAGTTTTTAATACTTGGAGATAGATTTTTACACACCGAGACTCGTCTATTCAAGTAGTCAACTTCAAGCACTGAGAACAAATGCCCACGCCAGTGTGGTTCCCTATTTACCTGACGAGGTAAGAAGCCAGTATTGGGGCAGCAGAGCCGGTGCTAAGATATAAGCCAAGCGTCTAGCAAGAAAGTGGCACTACAAACCTTCGGTGCCTTCTGTGATCCTGGGAAATGTGAACTCACTACCAAATAAGATCGATGAACTGGCTGTACTGGTGAAAAATGTCAGGATCTACAGAGAATGAAGTTTGCTGTGTTTTAGTGAAACATGGCTAACAACTAACATCCCAGATGCTAACGTGGTCTCTCGCACTCTATGTCAATACAAGATGGCGTAACTCTGGACATGTAAACGTTAAAATCTCCACTTGCTGCAGGAACATCAAACTGTTGGCCGTAAGTTTGTGTCCCTATTACTTGCCCAGAGAGTTTGAACACGTGATTGTTGTTATTGGTTACATCCCCCCTCGAGGGAACGCGGAGATAGCGAGTGACGTCATCCATTCCGCGGTTGCAAAGTTAAAAACACAGCACCCTGAGGCGCTTGTGCTAATCACTGGAGACTTTAACCATGTAACGCTGGACAAAACATTACCTGCCTTCTCCCAGTATGTGGACTGTAACACCCAGGGAAGTAGGACTATTGACATACTGTTGTAACAAAGGCGCTATATAGGCACCTGACCCGACACTGAAAGACACGGAGGCATGTATAAAAAGTACAAAAGACTTTTATTTTTCTTCAGCTGTGGGACACGTCTTCCCCGTGCCACACAGCCCAAACACAGTCCCAAAAGCACAAAACACAAACAATTCTCCACCTCGCTCCACCACTCCTCCCAGACAAGCTTCGTCTCCTTCCTCCCAACTCTGGCTCCTCGAGTGGTGGTGGCTGGGCCCTTTTATAGCCCACCCAGAAGCGTTCCAGGTGATTAACCAGCTGGTCATAATTGCACTTCTGGGTGGGGCTGAAGACTCGTCCAGCCGGGCTGTGGGAAGCAGACAGCCCCCCCTAGCGGCCACCCCGGGCCCCAACCAAGCTGTGGAGGACTCCATCTCCCATGGAGCCCTGCGGGCAGTTGGGGAATCACCGTCGGCCAGGGAGGCTGCCACCAAGTGTCCCGGGGGAGGTATTGGACTGCCCATGGAGGCTCCCCCAGAACATAAGCAGCAGGGGCGTCCCTGCCGGGCATGGGACCCGGCTGTCCTTCACCCTGTATGTAAACGTCAAAGAAGCATACAGTGCCACCCCGCTGCCTGCGCTTGGGAAAGCAGATCGTAACCTGGTTCTGCTTCAGCCTCTCTACAAATCAAGAGTGAGGGAGCTACCTACAACCACACGCTCATTCAGGAAGTGGTCCCCTGAGGCAGAGCAGGCTCTGAGAGACTGGGATATCCTGTAGGGGTCACACAGTGAGAACATTGAGGAGGTTGTTGACTGCACTACTGATTACATCAACTTCTGTATGGACATTGTAATTCCAGTAAGAACAGTACGCTGCTATGCTAACAACAAGCCATGGATTACAAGTGACATCAAGGGCCTTTTGAACCAGAAGAAAAGGGCTTTTAAAGACAGTGATAAGCATGAGCTCAAGTGCATGCAGAAGGAACTCTGAGTCCAGCTCATGGCGGCGAAGGAGCAGTACAGGAGAAAGCTGGAGCAGAAGTTGCAGAATAACAGCATGAAGGAAGTGTGGGATGGGATGAAGATCATCACTGGCTGCAGCTTGAAGCAGGGTGCCACCATCGGGAGAGACATGGAGAGAGCAAACCAGATGAATAACTTCTTTAACAGGTTTGACCACCCTAACCCACTCTCACCTCGGAATACTGCATCCTCCAACCAGCCTTCTGCTGATACCAGCATAGTAGAGACATCCCCACCCACAATTACAGCAGCGCAGGTGAGCAGAGAACTGAGGAGACTTCATGCCAGCAAAGCAGCGGGTCCAGATGGAGTATCGCCACGACTGCTGAAGGCCTGTGCGCTGGAGCTGGGGAGTCCTGTACAGTGCATCTTCAACCTGAGCCTGGAACAGGGGAGAGTCCCGAGGCTTTGGAAAACATCTTGCATCACCCCAGTCCCAAAGGTATCACGTCCTAGTGAGCTGAACGACTTCCGGCCTGTCGCTCTGATGTCACATGTGATGAAGACCATGGAGCGGCTGCTGCTTCACCACCTGAGGCCACAGGTCCGCCACGCCCTCGACCCTCTGCAGTTCACATACCAGGAGAAGGTGGGAGCGGAGGATGCCATCATCTATATGCTACACCGATCCCTCTTCCACTTGGACAGAGGCAGTGGTGCAGAAAGAATTATGTTTTTGGACTTCTCTAGCGCCTTCAACACCATCCATCCTCTGCTCCTTACGGACAAACTGACAGAGATGGGAGTAGATTCATACCTGGTGGCATGGATCATGGACTATCTTACAGACGGACCTCAGTATGTGCGTCTTGGGAACTGCAGGTCTGACATTGTGGTCAGCAACACAGGAGCGCCGCAGGGGACTGTACTTTCTCCGGTCCTGTTCAGCCAACATACATCAGACTTCCAATACAACTCGGAGTCCTGCCGCGTGCAAAAGTTCGCTGACGACACTGCTATCGTGGGCTGCAGCAGGAGGAGTATAGGAAGCTAATCGAGGATTTTGTTAAATGGTGCGACTCAAACCACTTACACCTGAACACCAGCAAGACCAAGGAACTGGTGGTGGATTTTAGGAGGCCCAGGCTCCTCATGGACCCCATGATCATCAGAGGTGACTGTGTGCAGAGGGTACAGACCTATAAATACCTGGGAGTGCAGCTGGATGATAAATTGGACTGGACTGCCAATACTGATGCTCTGTGCAAGAGAGGACAGAGCTGACTATACTTCCTTAGAAGGCTGGCGTCCTTCAACATCTGCAATAAGATGCTGCAGATGTTCTATCAGACGCCTCACGCCTGAACAAACTGGTGAGGAAGGCAGGCTCTATTGTGGGCACGGAGCTGGACAGTTTGACATCCGTGGCAGAGGTATGGGCGCTGAGCAGGCTCCTGTCAATCATGGTGAATCCACTGCATCCACTGAACAGGATCATCTCCAGACAGAGGAGCAGCTTCAGCGACAGATTGCTGTCACTGTCCTGCTCCACTAACAGACTGAGGAGACCCCACACTATGTGACTCTTCAGTTCCACCTGGGGGGTAAACGTTAACATTATACAAACCTATTGTCTGTTATACCTGCATTTTTATTACTCTTTAATGTTGCTATTTGTATCAGTATGCTGCTGCTGGAGTATGTGAATTTCCCCTTTGGGATTAATAAAGTATCTATCTATCTATCGTTTGTGTGAAATTGATCCTTAACAAGTTTCCAACTGAGTCCCCGTGTTCTTGTTGAACTCATTTTAAAGTCAGTCTGGGTCCACTGGACTAATTCTCTTCATAATTTTAAACACTTTAATCCTGTCTCCTTTTAATCTTCGCCTGCTTTAACTGAAAAAGGCTCAGCTACTTCAGTCACTCCTTGTTGCTTATAGCTTCTGGTCATTTATTCAGCCTAGCTGCTCTCCTCTCAACCTTTTCTAGCACTGCTTTGTCTTTTTTTTTTGTAGCCAGGAAATCAAAGCTAGGTGAGGCCTCACTGGTATGTTACAAAGCTTAAACATAATCTCCCTTGGTTTTTTACTGTACGTATCAGGATGCCATATAACCTAACATCCTCTTGGCTTTTGTCCACTGTTTAGATGTGTGTTTGTTTTGTTTCTTTCTCGTCCACCAGATGTCCCTCTGCCTCTCCAACTTTAGGCCCATCACTGCAAAGCTTGATCAGAGCTCAACTCAAGGTTGCTTTATGCTGTACTCATCACAGCCTGAAAGGGAGATCTTGTGATATCAAAGACAGAGGGGACAGCTGAGCTCCAATGACCTATCCATCTCTACATTTGCCACACAGAAGACTTCACACTGACTGCTTAACAGTATTAAATCAATATCAAATTATATTTGTCACATATACTATAGTACAAGCTCCTATGACTATGTCATGAGATGAATATAAAGGGACAATAACATAGAGAACTTTATACATTTAAAAAATCAATAATAGAATTATGAATATGTAATAAATAATTAAAAACACTAAGAAATAAATTGGTGACTCCATTTAAATAGCTTAATGTGAGAGAGTTAACCACAGGGCGTCATGTATTTCTAGACAATTTCCTTATTCAACATGTGGATGGACTGTGGACAGCAGCTCCTACTCATTCTCTCAGAACTGTACCTTAGGAAGCTACACTGTTTATTTACCGCAGCACAGAGAAGAGGCCGCTGTTGGGATGTTTGATGACATGGATACTGGTACAGCAGTGGTAGTATAGCAGTATTGTCATGTTTAAAGAGTCTTGTAAAAGGTGCAGGATTTTCACCATGACGATGCCATGGTGGGGACAGTGTGACTTGCACTAACCAAGGCTATCTGTGCCACAAGCCATCAAATGTATCACCCCCTCTGTGAATGTAGAAAGGAGATGGTCTGTACAGATTCAGGGAGGTTAGGAATTCTTTGGGGACACTTTCCAGAAAAGGGTGGAATTATAACTGATAATCAAGATTCAATTAGAAAGGTGAAGGCATATTTAAGGAATTTAGTCCTGACTTGAGAGAGCACCTTTAATAGTGAGCCCCACCACAAAATGCATCACAAATGATATTTGGACTGTGCAAGAGAAAATGAAATCGAAATGAAATGTATCCTATAAACCCAAGCCTATAAACCTGCGTTCCTTTAGGCGACACATGACAGGTGCCAGTGAAGCAGTACGGCGCCAGGAGGCTTTGCGGGTCTGATACAATAAGAATAACTTAACAGTTAATAAACAGTAAATCCTAAAGGAGAAAATAGCCTGTCGGAAAAAAAGTGTTTGCTGTTGGCTCAGACCATTAGTCAGGAACTGTAGGCTTTGACACCATTGTGATCTTGGAGAGAGATAAAGCGCATGTTTCCAGCAAGCCTCACAAATCCCGTTTGTACTCTTTGCTCTGTTAGTCAGAAATCAGAGATGCTCTCCATTCGATTCCTCCGGAGAATCTTAATAAGGCCTTAACAGAGAGCCATGTGTGCTGCTTGTTGAAAAACACAGATCCTTCGAGTCCAAGAATGCCTAGATGATGGTGTCTCTGATGAGGGATGATTGAAGGGATTTTTTTCCCCAGCTGGTTGGTCTGAGGCCGGAAGAGCTCTGACTACTTGAGCATACTGATGTGTCTGTGCAGTCCTGAAGTAGTCTATAATAGTCCTTTAATGTCTCACAGAATGTCTTAGCTGGCACTAAATGTGTCTATCAAGAATACAGACATGGAGTCCAGTCAAGAAATTAACAGCTGACCAAGAGTCAAGCTACTCAATGCTCTGGTTGAGGACTGCATTATTCTGCTGCTAGCCAGCAGTAATGCTATTGAAAAACTGTGCAAGGATCATGTCACCCCAGAACTTGACCAGGTGCCACATCAGTCTAATAAATGGTACAACATTTGGAAGTGACAGAAGAGGGCATTGATTGAAGACTACCATGTGGGGAAGCAGTCTTAAAGGCATCCTGATGGTCACTTTGTGGTTGTGGAGTTAGCAACCTGTTTCGGCCGGCATGCAGCAGCCTAGTACTGTTAAACACAGGATATTCCCTTGGACTGCATCTGCACAGACATTCAGATATCAGTTTGTGCTTCACCCAGGCTATGCAGCTAACCACTGGCTTAGTGAGTACGAAGTGGGATGAAAATGTCAGATGAGGAAGTGCTCAATGGGGCCTTCTGCCTTAACATATTTTCAAAAATCAAAGTAGTTGCTCTTTTAATTGGCACAGATGTTACTCTGGGACTTGCACTCTGTGCGTGCTACACACAGTAAACGGCTCTTTGCACATCCAACTCTGATTCACCACGACATGAAACTAGGACTTCTGTGTCAAATAAAGAAAGGAAATGTCATACTTTTATCTGTCTTGACTTGAAAACAGCACAAGCAATCACAAGAAATGGATAATGTCATATAAATAGTGAGTCCCAGCGGCCAGGCATCAAGCACATTTTTAAGAAAGCTTTCATAAGGGCTGTATGTGCGCGCAATGCATGGAATGCAAGAGCCGTCAAAAAGCGCGCCAAACACGCACACGATTTAACCAGTACGCTCTTGTTTATTCATTAATAAACTGCACCAGGCCGGCCTACGTGTCACTCTTACAAGTCGTTCATGCGGATGTGGAAAGGACATTATTTGAGAAGAGCCCAGCAGCATTCTGAAAGTGTGCTGTATTATGCTTCTATACCAAAGTGTCCCTCAAATGAAGCCACTTGATTGTCTGTAGCTTCTAGTTGTCTTCATCCACTGTAAATGGGTCAGTAGAGGTCAAAGTAGATACAGTAGTTGGAAGGTAAACACAGAATGTTATGCACAGGCAGAAGACTCAGAATGGTATTCATTTTAGATCAGAACGACTGGATCACCAAAATCATCAGGTATCTTCACCAAGCATAATGGGCAAGGGTTTAAGAATGAATAGACCAAAATAAGGGACAAAACTAAAGAAGTAGTCACCCTAACTGAGTCATGAATAAAAAAGCTTAAATGGAAGAAAACATTTTTCTGGATCTTTTAGTTTTTTATTCTTGCAATTGAGCAGTCCTTCCTAAACAAATTTCATAATGGTATCAAGTGTCCCTCTCATCGTTAAATAAAATGGTGACTGTAGCATAAGCTTCAAGTTCATACACAAGGGAACGTCTCACCGCCATGAATACAGAAAATATGACACAATCAGAGCAGTAGTCAAAAACATTAAAAGAAGGTGAAAGTAAAAAAGTTTAAGCATAAGTTCCACTTTGACATGGCTGGAACATATCATCAGGCCGCGCTCAAGATGACAGTAGGGTATCCATTTGGGTTTCCCTTCTGTGTAAGTCCCCTCTGTCTCCATTAGGTGTCCAAGAGCAAATATCCTTGTGTGAGAGGACATTTTGATTATGCCCGAACCCCCCCCCCCCCAAAACCCCATAGTCTATCCTCCTTTGTTTTGTTGTGCTCAGACATGCAGAGAAAACATCACATATGGTGTCACCAGTGTCAGCTCTTGATTTCTTGGACATTTACAGTGTGTGCCTCAGTCAGATAGCTGCCTGATGCACTTACAGGGTGTACTGAAGGAGCCTTCATGCTGTCATCAGTTCACAAGATGACCTAAAATGTCAAACAGTGACAGTAAGATTTCTGTGCTTCTCTTTGCCTGTTATTTTAAGAGATGCCTGTTGAGCAAAATAAAAAAGGAAGCATTTATAAGTGAAGTCTTCACTGGATTTACTTTTTTTTTTTTCTTCTCCTTCTTCTTTTCAACTTTCTGAGTCACACAGAGACCACAGAAATTCCAGAGTGTCTCCATGCTGGAGTGGTGGAAACCGCTGCAGCGAGTGTACGGAGCCACAGGCGGGGCGCGCCTGTCCTCCCGGACCACCAACACGATGTAAACAATCGCTTCAAAGAAAATAAGGTGTTCTTTTAAGTGGACACAAAGCATCAGTGTCAGATTTCTCAAAGCCAGGGTCATCCGCTGTATGAGGTACTAGTCTGCTATGTGAAGAAAGAGCAGCTAGACATGTGAATGCATGTGAGCACATGCACACAGTGACACACGTGTACATGCATATCATTGGAAGAAAGGACTGTACCATCAAGAGTATGGTTGCTGACATAAACTGGCACTTTCAGCATATGCTGCTTGGACATAGTGATGAGCCATTTGGCCAGTGTTGTCCTGTTTTATGTCGGAGCGAAATGGGGAGAATATCACTGATGCCAGTGGCCATCTGGAGTAGTGGTGGTGGTGCTGATTCCTGCTTGCTTGGATGAGGCAGGCAGAAGAGATGCAGTTAAGACCTTGCAATGGTACACACTATTAATGGTGTTATAACAAACACTGACGGATTGACTGATGCTGGACGACGGCCTAGGAGGCAGCAGGGCTTAATGGACATATGCTGGGCTCATGTGCCAGACATCAGGCTGTGATGCTGGAGGAATTTTTATATTACAGAATCGGGCAAGAAGGGGTGAATAAATTTTTATCTTTAGCAAGGAATGCCATTTATCCACGCTTTACACAGTAACTACCAATTACAGAGAAACCCTAACACTGTCCTCGATCTCCATAGCAGTAAGTGGGGCAAATAGTCAGGCACACTTGTACAGGCAAAATGGCTTCTGATTATTTTAAATTGCAGTAAATTATGTCATCCATGCACAGTTTGCGTCGATGGATAGCTGTGACTTAAGTTTTGTATCCACCATTACATAAGTCCTTCACCTCTGCCTGTTTATGTAATTCAAATGGGCACCATACAGTGGCATTTTAAAGAGGACAATAGCAAGGAGAAAGATAAAAACCACACAAATAATACAAAAAACCAACCAAGTAAATGCAAAATAAAAAAAAATTCACAATTACAAATTCTCTTTCGTCCAAGATAGGGATGCTGACTGGCACATGTACAAGTGAAAGGTGGGTGCAATTGGTGTGGTCTTCATAAACATCTTACATGCAAAGTGCTGAACCAAAAGCAAGCTACTTAGCATGAACAGAGCTGTGAGATAATGTCACTGAACTAAACACCCGGGCAGTATGGAGCTCTTCAATGTTGATATTTATTAGCCACCTCACTGCAAACCCAGGCTGAAAGACACGGACAAAACTCTGCATAACAGCTTCTCCTGGGAGCTCCGGGTTTAAGGCTAGAACCAACCCTGGACAGGACGCTAGTCAATATAGGTCTAAATAAGCCATTAATCATCCACTGTGTCATTGTGATCAAAGAGCAAGTCACACTGTGGATCACCAAAGGCATCTGGAGAGTTACTGTTTTCCCCCATTCTGCCAAAAAAAATCAATTAGCACTTTAAAAACCATAAATGTTCAAAATAAGATGGTGAGAGGTGAATGGGGCCTGCACTGATTTTCATAACCCTCTAAATATAGTTGTCTTTTCCTGTTTTGCTTTCTGCTTGTAAGATGTATGGCTTTACTGTACTCTGTGATGATGGGGGGTTCAGGAGCCGGCCATTCTGCAGGTGTGCTTTATATGTGGAAGGAAGGCAAAGCAACAGAATATGATGGGCCTGCAGATTTGCACTTACTACGTAAGAGTCTACTGGATTGGTACAGGAATCCTACCTGGGGCAACCTCCACACAAAGGAAGAGCTTGCAGTATGATGCCTCCATGAAAGAGATTCTCCCAAGGCGCTGCCTAATTAGTATGAACTTGTGGCTCAGGCACTGGACTGTAAACCACAAGGGAGATGCTTTTGTCCCTGTACCTGCGTGAATCACCTTCACCTATCTGTGCTTGCTTCATAAAGAATTAATGGGCACTCACCATGAAAGCTGCTTGACAAATAACCAGCAATCATTTTAATATTGTGTCTTCACTAAGAAATAAGTATGCAGGCCTCACATTAAGAGTGTCTTGACAGATGCTGTGACAGTGCTAGCCATCCTTGTTGCCCAAGGATAGAACATCTTCTGTCACCTTTTGGCTATTTCCCACTAACCCAAACTGCTGCCATTGCTGTCATGAAGCCCCTGCCAGGAATAAACGCAATTTCAACACACAATGATCATTGCCACAGCTGACAATGCCAGCAGACTAAGGTTGTGGCTCCTTTTAGAAGACCTCACCTGAGACTAGATCAGGTCAGGCAACTCCCAGAGGAGCAGCATGGTGCAGAGGATGGGCAGCCTGCCCTGCTCCCAGTCACAAAGAGTACCATCACTTGGATGGACACATTGATCACAGGCTTCGAGCCTGACTCTCTCTGGACAGAAGCACGGTGCTGGCAGCGAATGAAAAGGAGCTGAAAGGTTGAGTGGTGCACCTCAGCCTGACAACCTCTGCTCATTCTCCCTGGTGCACTTTCCTTTTGCTTTTTATGCAGCTGCATCCGTCTTAAGACTCTTCACTCAGGCACATTGGCGCTCCAAGACTTGTGAAGCCGCATTCTAATTTGCCAAAAACACACATTTTCTTTGTGAGACATCCAACATCTATGGCTCCCCACTCTGACAGCTTGCTTGCCTTCCTTTATTCTTTTGGGGCCACGGTGGGGGTGTACACTGCAGCTGTTTTTACTTTCCTCTGTGGGAAGAAAAAAAAATGTCTGTTTACTGCTTGCTTCCTTTCTTTGCAGTGAGTGCTCTTCACGGGCACAAAGGAGCTATCTACCTCAGGGTGACAGGCTGGTAAATGACCTTTAAGTGTCCAGGCATGTTCTGCGACTTGCAGCATTCATCTATTCTGATAGCACAGAACTAAGGAAGTAGCATTCCTCCAGCCATCTGCATAAAGTTTCAAAGCGGCCGTAATGAAGTCATCTTTTTTATTATTATATATACAAAATCTGTCTAAAGAATTCATGAATAGCACACCACACTACTTCCCAGACAGCCCATCCCTTCCCAAGCATGTTGATGGCCACATCAACTTCTGTGCTTCTGTTTATATCCAAAGTGAAACATTTTTGAAAGCACATGGTGACACTGATTCAAAGAGGTCACTGCAGTTAAAGCTGTAGTAGCATGTAGGAGACCTGTGACATGGGAGACAATTTATTGGCAGTCAGGACGACTTGAGTGGGCTTCTGTACAAGCAACTTATTGTTCTGGAGTGACCCAGTGAAAGAGAGAGCCACAAGTGGGCCAGAAAATCTGCTTATCAGCGCCTGCCATCCAACTTCAGGCAATTTTATGATAGAGAATAGACAGAAAATGCAGAAGCTAAGGGCAAGATTTAAGTTGTTAGACTTAAGGCAGGATGTGCTCGTCAATTTGACACAAACACAATGAATACTTGGGGGGTACTAACCATCAGTGTTTTTATTTACCATTATATAAATCAGACATCTTTTCATGGTGATGTTATACTGTTTTTTGGGTCGATCAATGGCAAGGTAAAATCGTTACGTTTCTACCACATCATGGGGTCCAAGGAACATCAATATATTTCTTTTTAAGCTTGCTACAGTTTTGTGCAGCTGTAGAGAAATGGATCCGTAAATATTTAACACAAAGATTTACAGTTACAAACTATGACCTACATGAATGAATATAATATCCTTATACCTGGAGGAGAAGACACACAGAAATAAGGAGAAAGCGTAATATTTCTGGAGTTTTGTTTGTGCTGGTTATTAGTTTTGTGCCTTTTTTTTTTTTTTTTTTTGCACATATTATAGTTGTATTCCTTTTTATCATTATCGTTGTACTTCAGACTGATTTCCTCCCTGGCTGGGGTTCAAATCCTTGTTTCATGTCCTTTTTGATCATTTTATTTATGTGAATATTACTTTTGTGTATTGTTTGCAGTATTCCTTGTTTTTTGATTTTTGTCTCCAAGCCTTAATGTGCCTTGTGCTTTGTGGGTGGTTCCCCAAGAGGCAGGAATCACCTGCTCATTACTGCTAGGGACTTACCTCAGCCCTGTAAATATAAAGGCGAGGGGTCCCCCCACAGTTCCCTGGTGGTTCATTTGAATGTGCTAAGGAGTTGCTCCGTCTACGTGCATTTTTTGCTGTGCTTGTGCTTTTGTGATATCACTGGATTTATGGCTTTCCACTCAGTTTTTTTGACCATTCTCTGCATTACTATAATGGGGCGTTATTTGCATTGGATTATTTTGGGCAGCTCTCATTGCCTTTAGTACTGTATAGAACTTCATTGTTGTTGAAGAGCATTCTGAAGAATAAATCTTTTTATTTTTCAAATATCTTGTGTTTGCCCTTATACTTAGTCAGAGGTATAGTAGAACCTTGGAATGATTTAGACTAAAACAGGCCATTTAGTCCAACAAAGCTTGCCAGTCCTATCTATGTAATTCCTTCAAAATGGCATCAAGTTGAGTTTTGAAGGTCCCTAAACTCGTACTGCCCACTACACTACTTGGTAACGACCCTGCCTTCGCCAGTAGGTATTTTTCGGATGCTCAGTTCTTAACAATCATATTATTTGTTTATTGTATTGCCACTTTGTTGATCATCAGCCAGGTTGAAATGCATTCTCATTGCTACTGCAAAACACCCAAAATCAGTGCATCATGATGTTCAGAGGATATTTAAAATCACAGTGTCCAAAATTTTGGATTTAAACATTGTCATTTTTGCAGTGCTAGCAAGTGTTGGATATCTTTCAATAAGAAAGGACTTTAGAGTGACTCCTTAGAATACAATTTTTGGTTTATATTTTGGATTTCAGTGCTTTGATGTTTCTGTGCTTTCCTTTCTAAGACCTCTGCCTCATTATTGGTTATCCTTTTGCTTTATCATCTTCTGATTCAACCTTTAATGTTGCCTTCCTATCACAGCAGTGCAGAATCTGCAAAGTCTGCATAGACAGCAACTAGGTGCAAGATTCTTGATTTGTGAGACCATATTAAATCATATGTATTAGAAATTAACAGAGTTTTCATTTATCTGTGATTTGGAAGCTGGTGAGCTTCGCAAAAATGAATTCTGGACCACCATGCCCTGCTGACATTAGCAAGTAAAGCAATGTGACTTCTGATGCCACTGATGATGCACTCCAAAGGTAAAGCCTTGACAAAACTTGTAACACAGAGCGTCTAACTTGCTTTCCAAGCATTCATTAATTCTATTGCCGATAATCTGAATTAGGTAGCTGTGCACACCTTATAATTAGACCATGGAATTTCAGGAGATGTATCGACCAGCACACTAGCTGCAGTGCAGAAGTAAAAGTATAGACAATGTCTCAGACACATGAGGACACGAAGAGTTGCACAGAAACCTGAGAGCAGAAGCAGATCAGATGGTCAGCTAAAGTGACAGCTGGCACAGAACGCTTCACGACAGTAGGATGCAGCGCCATTTTACTGCAAGAAGTATGCATTAAAATAGCCTATGAAGCGGATATCACACAACGATGAAATGTGCCTCGCATGCATATGTATTAGAGGTAACCCAAAGCATGATTTTTGGCTCCGTCTTGTGTTTCAGTGAACACAAAGCATCTGACAAGTGTGGTATAAGATATAAAAAAAAAAAATGTGCTAGTAAAAGGAAGAAAGGTAGAGACATAGCAGAGGGGTAAGGAAGGGGTTCAGCGACGAGCAACAACTGAAATGTGTCATGAGACAGACATGATGTCTACTGTAGTGCCACTGCTCTGCTTCTGGTCAGACAGCATTTCTATTGGTGCTTTCGTAGCATTAGGATGAACTCGCAGAATTGTTCATGCAGGACACAGCCGAATGTCACACCCATAAAGCAGGCCCCATGGCAGTTCACATGGACTTAGGTTAACCTGACTGGCACCAGTCGTGTCTGACTGAAGCCTTCAGAAACACTAAGTGAATAATTAAAAAGGCAGGAGGCTGTCAGGGGCTCACCCCGGCCAGTTTTACATGCAGTGTCTCTGGTGATGTAATTAGGCCATTTCCATTGCGTCGTTAACAAGCTAAGTGGCTGCTTGTGCCACTGGAAAAGCAGCATCATCACCGTCTGCTGGCTGACCGATCCACCAGCTTGCACCTTGGTTCAGCTCTATTCACTCTGCCAAAATCAAATGCTGGAGAAGTTGGCCCAACAAAAATCACGTCAGGATGCCTCACTCCCACCAGCTCTGTGGTGCTGTCTAAGGGTTCCTGATTTCTGGCTCGAGGCTGAGATGATGCAGTACCCATGTAGTCACCTATGCCTAGTATTCATTCAGCCTTTCAAAACAAAAGTGTCATTTTGTGAATGTGGACTGTGCTGTTCGTGAGGCTTGTCGTTATTCATTACTTTCACCATAACCTGCTTGAAAAATATTCTGCTGCCAAATCCATGCAGGATGTTGGAACATATGCTGGTTACTAGGATTGCTTTATATTTTTGTTAATCGACTTGACTGTATGTCATTTATTGTAAATTATATAAATAAAGAAAAAATAAACATTGGCAATGAATGAATGATAGTACCAAGGCATGAGGGAAGAAGCCTGTCATTGAGTAAACAGTATGAAGTGGAGTTGAGGGAACTTCCACTTCTTGTCACCTTGTTCCTTTCATCTGCCCTTTTAAAAAGAGCCCAGTGGCGAGGAACTGCAAATCACAGGACAGCCAACAAGAACAGCGAGGTGACCCTGGAAAGTGCTTAGGCAGACGTGATTGGAAAAGGAATCACAGGAGCAGTTGATTTAGTGCATGCCTTGGTACCTGCTAATTGAATTGAAAAGCTTTTGGCCAATGAGAAGATGCAAGCAATGAGATTTAAGTCGTATATCACTCACTAAAATGTAAATATGCTTTTACTAGGGAACGCTCTCCGTTTATGGCACACCTTTGATCTTCAGATGAATAACGAAGTTGCAGAAGCGGCCAAAGTTGGGGACTAGAGTCCCTGAATAACAAACTGCTAATACAAAAGACATTTAATGCAGACCTCTGTCAACTGCCTCCTGCCAAGTACCATGTGCTTCATCTCCGGTGCAGGCACTTTTGACTCCAATGGAGGCGCTAAGGGAAGAAGACAAACTGATAGGAGCAGGACTACAGACAAGGAGAATGGAGACAAGTTTACCTTTAAGGGACTTGTCAAGAACCCTCTACCAGATAACCTAATGCTGGTCTAATCTGACTGAATAATCCAAGCGTCAAGTGTATATTCACAAAGGTGGGAAAGGAAGTGGAATCATGATCAAGAGAAGAAGTTGAACGTTGAGGTCACATGTGAAAGGGGTAATGCCTCACATAAGGAAAGACAAACAGAATGAGAAGAGGTGATTAGAGGGGATAGTCCACTAAAGAAAAGTGTCCTGTCGTTCACCTAAACGACACCTAGACAGTAACCCAATTCAAAACCTACGTCCTGAGTCTAACAGCTGAGAAGTTGAGAGGAAATGCTAACTACACACACACAAGATTTTTTATTTGCAAATTTGGATGAAGATGGATCTGCAGTGTCTGCTTTTTAAGCACTGCACTAACAACACCATAACGAGCGATTTCTGGAACCGCACATCTTGGCAATGGAGCCTGAAGATGGCAACCCTCAGGGAAAAACAAGATGGTGCTGGAAAAGATGTATAATATTTTCAACTACATTCTTGCAAAAGACAAGAAATCAATGTTAAGAATTTAACTCGGCAACTCAGAAAACCTATAATGGGAAGTAAATTGTAGCAAAAAGAGCTCAGAACCACACAGTAAAGTTATAACAAAAAGGTGCCGGGGCGCCTACAGAAGCCAGTGCAGGTGGCTGGTCATAGGGCTTAGAGCTGCTATAAGAAGGTGATCAGCGTAAGGGTGCGGTACCCTCCTATTTCTGTATGCGTCGGGTATAGTGAATGTGTATTTGTTTAATGAAGGTAGCAGAATGACTAGAGCTAAAAGGTTAATTCAAAAGCTACCACGTAGATCTTCAGAGCAGCTAGACTTGAGAGTAGCGATTTACTTCAGTGAGGAAAGATGTGCTCTGAACGTGGGAAGGGGTGAACTACTACTTTGTTAAAGCAGTAAGTTGTGCATTGGTGTTAAAAGCTTGCCCCTAAATGAAAATATGTAATAGGTGGTGAGTGGGGTTCACCTATGCCAATGATATATAAGGCACAGAGAAACGCCAGGTTTGTTGGGACAGAGCTGGAGACATCTTTTTATTTTTACGCCTGTGGCATTGTGTCAACAAGAAAATTCTTCATCAACAATGTATAGGAGTACCCCACCTCCTAGAGGCTTCTGTTTATTTTAATATCCTCCTCCATGGTTCTGACACAGCCATAAGACAAATAGAGGGTCAAAAGGCATTGGATTAAAAGCATTTCAAGTTTAAACCAAGTATGACAGGATTGTGAAGGAGGTGCAGCCGAAGTTGCCAGCCACTGGAGCAAAGTTCATTCATTGAGAACAAATGAAGTGTCCCATAAATAATGCTGAATGTGCAGAGCTCGAACCAGGTGGAGATGCTCTTATGTTACTTCAGTCTCAATAGTAAATCATTTTGACAAGTCCGATAGCAGAGCTCCTTCATTCTTGTGGACAATTGAAGTCTGCTGTGCTGTGCAAGTTAGCATCACGAGGCCATCATCTGCATGAGTGACTTTCATTCTTAGGCTGATGGCTCTTGCTTTTTAAGATTCATCCGCTGCATGTGTCCTTAGTGTTAAGTGATGCCTTGATGTCCTTAAACTTGGACCAAACACAGAAGCACTAAACAGAGTGAAAGGCCACTGCCAAATGCACATTTCAAAAGCTGGAAATTTACTTTGATGAAATAAGTTCAGCATTCAGCTCCTGCCTTCTGCTGTGGAATGTCTTGTTGTGCTGACACAGCACAAAAGTTCAAAAGAATGGTCAAAAGCAACTTAAAACTGGAAGTAAACAGTCAAAAATAACAAAATACCAAAACATAAAACTAAAGGAGAAGTTGATACAAGAAAATAAAGATCAAAGACAAAAAATACAAAAGAATTTTAAGGTCCGAAGTTTTGCTGTTATCCTACTACAGGGATACTGATTTAACAGTTCCGCCATCTTTTATAAGCAGGGCATGATAAGCATCCTGAATAACAACCAGGAAGTCAAAGAAGGGGAAAAGGCCATGCCCATGAAATTTCAATATGTCATAATGGTAAGATAAAAGTAAAGACACAAAATTAAATAATTGGAAGAAACATATAAAAATATACTGTAGCATGCTAGCACCATGTGCTTTAGGAGTAACCTGTACTTCCAGCTGAGATGTCAGTGTCTTAGCTGTCACACAGCAATGAAGTGCCCACCACAGCAGGATTTCTTTGGTTCCATCATGTCATGGCTTCTCAGTCAGCCTTGTTGCCCTATGCTACAGTAGGTAGCTTCTGCTTTTAGTGTCACTTTGACTTTGGTTTTGGCTCCATGCAGCTTGACTTACAACATCCTTTTAGGTTTAATTGAGAAATGTCTTAACTCTTATTTGGTGGACTAAACCTTGCCTGATCAATCTGTTGAAGATGGCAGTACTGTTTTGTACCAGCACCACACTTGTGTGATGTGTAAATATATTTTGCATGTGTCTTTCTTTATGTGTTGTCAGGATGGCCTCCTTAAATGGTATTGCCACACAACGTGCAGGAGTGAAAAAGTGTTCCTGTACAAACAGGCAGTCGCTGCTTGTTGGCTCTGGTTTAAGGGCAGCATGGGAAGTAATAATAATAATAATGATACATTTTATTTATATAGTGTCTTTCCCATGCTGTGGAAGCAAACAGAAAGAGGGAAAAACAAGCGTGTTAGGATGAATAGTGAAGACTGGTGTTAGGATTAAAGAAAGAAAGCTGTGATGTAAAGGGTTACAGTTGTCACTTCAGTTGGAGGATTATGTACTAAAGTGACCTTTGATAATAGGCATGAAAGTGAAGTGCAGCACACTTCTATAATTCACCATGGTGTTATCTAGGGAGGAATGAATTGGTAGGACCTGTATAATCTATACTAATAAAAGGCAAAGCCCTCACTCACTCACTCACTGACTCACTCACTCACTCACTCATCACTAATTCTCCAACTTCCCGTGTGGGTAGAAGGCTGAAATTTGGCAGGCTCATTCCTTACAGCTTACTTACAAAAGTTGGGCAGGTTTCATTTCGAAATTCTACGCATAATGGTCATAACTAGAAGCTATTTTTCTCCATTTACTGTAATGGAGTTCAGCTTGAGGGGCGGAGTTTCGTATGACATCATCATGCCTCTCACGTAATCACGCATTACGTAGAAAGCCAGGAAGAGCTACAAAACGCGCTTTAGAAAACATGCATTATATAATTAAGAAGGCAGCGAAACAATTAGAAGCGAGCGAGTGACATATAAAACCATATTCAGCGGCTCACGTGAACTGACGCAGTGCGCAGACAAAAAGCAACAGTTCCAAAGAGTGCTGAACAAAAACCGAATTACACTGCTACGCTCAAATAGATAAACCACACGCCGTGGCGCGATAGTAAAACATTCGCCTGTAGCGCCCACGTCCGAGGTTCGATTCCCGAGAGGGGATGCACTAAATATGTACGCGCGCTTCTCGATTTATTTTAACCTCGCATCCCCTTAGTTTGAGACGTATGAAAACGCATGCGGTTAATGCAGAAAGACAGATCACCTATTGAAGCTTCATGAATAATGGATACTTTATTCGCGATCAATGATTGTTTTGGTAAAGCCATACTCAGTGTATTCATTAGATGAATGGTAAAAAAGTAAGAGCGAGGGGACGGTAACTTACTGAAGCACACAAGCAAAACCACAATAGCACGCGGGCTCGATGTTCCAAAAAATATTTCAAGTTCTATTTAGTCCATATGAGTCAAACTCAAGGCCCACGGGCCACATCCGGCCCGGCGTGTAATTATATCCGGCCCGCGAGATCATTTTATATACTGTATTATTGTTATTAATGGCCCGGGGATATGAAGCGCTGGTAACACAATAAACTACAGATCCCATAATCCAGCGCTTCAGCTGCCTTGCCGAACACTTACCACGTTAATCAAGTCTAGCTTATGATGCTACAAGTTATTGCCAAGCTAGCCCACACGATGCCAAAGAGAAAAGGTGATTCTGAACATAGAGCCTTTAAAAACCGATGGGAGGCTGAGTATATGTTTACTGACATTGCCGGTAAACCCGTGTGTCTCATTTGTGGAACGTGTGTACAAAAACTGGGGTCTCCT
>JANRMT010062838.1:943156-970024 GCA_026402145.1 Polypterus bichir lapradei
TACCTACACGGGAAGTTGGAGAATTAGTGACGTTGGAAAGTTCAATATGGCGGCTGACAGTGGCATCATACTACCAAAATAAGTATGTACATTGGTTTCGGTTAGCGCAGGGAAGCCACCTACCAAATTACGTGAAGATGGGGCCATGAATAAGAAAGTTCAAGATGGCGGACATTGTTGACCGTTATGACCGTTACGCATAGAATTTCGAAATGAAACCTGCTTAACTTTTGTAAGTAAGCGGTAAGGAATGAGCCTGCCAAATTTCAGCCTTCTACCTACACGGGAAGTTGGAGAATTAGTGATGTTTGGAAAATTCAATATGACGGCCGACAGTGGCGTCATACCACCAAAATAAGTACATACATCGGTTTTGGTTAGCGTAGGGAAGCCACCTACCAAATTTTGTGAAGATGGGGTCAGCCATCTATCTACACGGGAAGTTGGAAAATTAGTGACGTTGGAAAGTTCAATATGGCGGCCGACAGTGGCGTCATACCATCGAAATAAGTACATACATCAGTTTCGGTTAGCGCAGGGAATCCGCCTACCAAATTTCGTGAAGATGGGGCCATAAATAAGAAAGTTCAACATGGCGGACATTGTGAAAATTAGTGACATTGGAAAGTTCAATATGGCGGCCGACAGTGGCGTCATACCATCGAAATAAGTACATACATCGGTTTCGGTTAGCGCAGGGAATCCGCCTACCAAATTTCGTGAAGATGGGGCCATAAATAAGAAAATTCAACATGGCGGACGTTGTCGACCGTTATCGACTGTTATGACCGTTACGTGTAGAATTTTGAAATGAAACCTGCTTAACTTTTGTAAGTAAGCTGTAAGGAATGAGCCTGCCAAATTTCAGCCTTCTACCTACACGGGAAGTTGGAGAATTAGTGACGTTGGAAAGTTCAATATGGCGGCCGACAGTGGTGTCATACCACCGAAATAAGTATGCACATTGGTTTTGGTTAGTGCAGGGAAGCCGCCTACCAAATTTCGTGAAGATGGGGCCATGAATAAGAAAGTTCAACATGGCGGACGTTGTTGACCGTTATGACCGTTATGCGTAGAATTTCGAAATGAAACCTGCTTAACTTTTGTAAGTAAGGTGTAAGGAATGAGCCTGCCAAATTTCAGCCTTCTACCTACACGGGAAGTTGGAGAATTAGTGATGTTTGGAAAATTCAATATGGCGGCCGACAGTGGCGTCATACCACCGAAATAAGTACGTACATCGATTTTGGTTAGCGCAGGGAAGCCACCTACCAAATTTCGTGAAGATGGGGTCAGCCTTCTACCTACACGGGAAGTTGGAAAATTAGTGACGTTGGAAAGTTCAATATGGCGGCCGACAATGGCGTCATACCATCGAAATAAGTACATACATCGGTTTTGTTTAGCGCAGGGAAGCCGCCTACCAAATTTCGTGAAGATGGTGCCATAAATAAGAAAGTTCAACATGGCGGACGTTGTCGACCGTTATCGACCGTTATGACCGTTACGTGTAGAATTTCGAAATGAAACCTGCTTAACTTTTGTAAGTGAGCTGTAAGGAATAAGCCTGCCAAATTTCAGCCTTCTACCTACACGGGAAGTTGGAGAATTAGTGATGAGTCAGTCAGTCAGTCAGTGAGTGAGTGAGTGAGTGAGTGAGTGAGTGAGTGAGTGAGTGAGTGAGTGAGGGCTTTGCCTTTTATTAGTATAGATAGATATGGGAACAACACTCATATCAATGACAAAACAATTACATTAACAATCATGT
Organism: Polypterus bichir lapradei; assembly: GCA_026402145.1. Lineage (NCBI taxonomy): Eukaryota > Metazoa > Chordata > Cladistia > Polypteriformes > Polypteridae > Polypterus > Polypterus bichir. The sequence goes on from JANRMT010062838.1 coordinate 944,925, forward strand.
TACGTTATTTTTTAAATTTTTCCTTTTCTTTTTCATACCTTCTTTAACACTACCTCTCCGCTGCGAAGCGCGGGTATTCTGCTAGTGTATTATAAAGGCTTTTCATCTGTATCCTATCAAGTACTGGAATCTGCATACGCTTTTCATTTTTGCATGCGTTTACTGGGACTGGTGTTATATTTTGTAGAATTTATGCAATTATCTGTCATGTTTAGCAAATGTCTGTAGTGTTCCGTATTGTGTGTTTCCAGTAGTATAACTGTGTAACCCTTCTATTATTAAACAGTATTGTCCTTTACGTATTTTCATACCGAGTTAATGTGTGTGCGTTATATTTAGGCTTTACCCAGAAACAAATATTGTCAAGTGTAACTACATTAACATATGCATATCGAGACATGTCCCAAGGTATTTTGGAGTATGATACAGTTTAGTCAGTATCTGAAAACCACCCCAAAATTTATATTATATATGTCAGGGCCCAACAGGCCTGGACTCCTCTGTCTGCTAAAATGGAATTCATAATCAATGCCAGCACTGACAGCTCGTCTTGGTTGAAGATCACTTCTGTGAGTGAGTATCATACACATTGGAGGTGTACCAGTGACCATCAGCTTCTACCACTTTCTGTTTGTGTTACTCTACATTATAGATTCTTGGGTGGGACAAGGTTCTTGGGAGAAAGAAGCTAAATAAAATAAAGCGTGTGTGTTTGTTCGAACAAGATTGAATTTTTAGACCATTTATGGCTAGGATGACTTTCTGACTGTACGGGAATGGCTAGTTCTTTAACTTGGCATAAGTATGACTAAGCCATTGTCAGGGAATGAAGCAAGAAATTGAGTACACAAGAGTCAAGACATTTTTAAGGATTGAGCTGATGCAAAAATTCAGCTCTAAGTGCTCTCTACTTCCACTGTGCCCCCTTTGATACCGCTGGAAAGTCACATTGCAGCCAATTATTGCCAGATCCCTTACAGCACCAATGGCTGTGCCTTTGTCACACTTGTCAATGTGACTAATAGACTGTTAAAGGTGTGCTGAGCTCTATACTCCTGGCTTCCATAGTCTCATGAACTCTGTAGCGTTTGTGTACTGTAGAAACATTGGCTGTATTTTCCGAGAGGCCAAGGCTGTATACACAAACCAGAAACTAATCTTTAAGACATGGAAGCTTTTGTTTCTTCGGTCGACTTTGATAATGGAATGGAACAGGATTTACAGTTGCAAGTGCTTTAGCTGAGAACTTGAAATTATTACAAGTTCCTTTTAATTTGTCTTGAAGTGTCTTTATTTTTTACAAAATAAAAAACAATTACTTAAACTTTAGGTAAGGATCATCCACATCCCTTGCCCTTAAATAAGATGGCTTCTACCATATCACCAATTAATGCATAATTCATGCCATGTTGATATTCAAGGAGGTCTACCAGTGGAGCCCAACGTGGTTTGTACACTGAGTGATTCTTTCATATAAGTTTGCTATCAAGTTATTATTTGTGCTGTGATTTATTTATTTTTTGTTTTTATTGTAGATATTTTGTCACCATTGTGGTTAAAGTCGGGCCTGTAAGTGGAATGTGGCTTCCACAGTGCATTTAGTAGCACTTGAGCCTGACCTAGTTGTGTAGCTTGCAGTCCTTGCTGTTAACAGTAAGTAAGTAAAATATGAAAAACATATGCAATGCACCCCAGGAGTAGTCACTGACAGTGTGTCTTTGATCTTGTGCTCTTTCTTCACTTGGATTTCTGTCCGCCCTCCTCGTAGTGTTTATTTCCATCCAGTGTACTGACCTTTTGCTTGAATGACTCCCTTTCTGCCTTTCTCTCAAGTGCCTTTTCCTATGTGATGTGGCGCTGTTGTGTTTTTCCTACTGTAAGTCTCTGTCACTTTCTAAGAAGTGATATAGTGAGCTTTTCTCTTATTACTCAAGCATTCACTTTGTTTATTTGACTGTCAAAAACATAAATAACACAAGAACGAACAGAGTTGGAACAACCGCATGTTCAGGAAAGCTTTTGATTCATTTGTCAGAAACCACCAAAGTTTGGTTGCCCTCAAACCATTAACTAAGGATGAAATAGTCAATGATGAAAACGAAAAGAGCAGTGCTGAGTCAGAGAGCAGTAAACCATCACAGATGACCCTTTGCTGAAGTTTTGAAAAATTTAAAATAGAAAAGTAATTGTAATAAAGTAACTGAAAGTCCTGTGTTCTGCTTCTTCCACAAGGTCCTGCCTGGTGCTTTCTTTGGGGTCTGGCTTAGATTGGCCCAATCCTGCTTATACTAGTGTACCTGGCTTGTATGTATAATTACATGAAACCCTAAACCTACTAACGTGACCCTGCTCTTCTCCATGTCCAGCTCACTCTCATGATATTATCTCACAGCAGTTAGGACAACACTGAATGTGTAAACCACATGCTGACCTGCTAGACTGTGACATAGCCATAGCCTAAAGACTGAAACACCAAGGGCTAAATATAAGAGAAGAACAATGGCTTAGCCACAGTAGCCATCAATAGCACCCCTTCTATGGAAATGCTCATGTATGAACCTCTGGGAGTGCTTTTGAACTATGGTACAGTCAGAGTGCCATTGAATGAGCATGTTTGAGTAAAGTACTGCAGAGATACGAGAATGGAGTATCAGAGGACTGACAAAGTGCATGTTAACAAGATCCAAATGTGAGGCCTAACTATTGATGTATCAATTAGGGTAAACACCGTCTACTATGAGTGCTGTTTCTTTTATAAATTACAGTTATATCGAAAGTCACTGGGGTTCACAGTTCCATTTTCATTTGTGCACTTTATCAGTCCATTTATATTGAACTGTTTTTCCATATTTTTCCCCGTGTCCAGGTTGGCAATATCTGACGTGATTGTTTTTTTTGTTTTGTTTTTTTTGCCTCTTCAAAAATCTTCTCTACAGCTGAGAAAATCCAATTAAGCGATGTACAATGAACCACAACCAGATGGGATTCATTTCAATTGACTCTCCTGTAAGCACAGCCGCCTTTAGATGATTCTTCCTATTTGTGTGCTACTCATCCCTCTGAATGCTTAACAGGAGTGGTCAGCATTTGGGTCATAATGGTCACAAGGTGGGCTGGCCTCCTTAATTGATGTACAGATGTGCTCTTCACATACACAGCATGCCAAACCAGCAAGGCAGAATAGAATATTCTAACCTTGCGACCTACTTGTGGAATTACCTTGTGAAGGGTGCAGCTGAGGACACATTCTGTGTGAAAGGAATAATTTTGTGCTTTCAATTGTCTTCACCATGGGCTGTAAGCAAGCAGCAAATTGAATCAATAATGAGTGTATCACTGCAGCGTGTGTGTATTAATTGGATATGCAAACAGTCCATTTTTGGCTTTATTTCTATGGCATATGTATAGGTTTACCTTGAATTTCTATACCCACAGGAAAAAACTTTAGCTTATACTGACAACATGTTAACACTGTCAGCTACAGGAGAATGCCTTTTAAAATCATTACAGTGCCAGACCTGATGGAATTTTTGGGTACAATGAGAGCAAGAGGCAGATATCAAAAGTTGTATCATTTACTGGGCAGATGTATGTACATACTTGAGGAAGAGGATTAGATTAGATTATACTTTTGCTGTCTACATTTACTTTTATTTGCTGAGGAGATGATTTTATCCAAAGCAATTTACAAAAGAGTTCAACATAATCAAGTAACATTAGTCTGGGCACAGTTTCCCAACAAATGTGATAGGACAAAAGGATAAAATTGATTACCACAGGTGAAAATCTCAAAACAAAATATAATTGAGTTACAATTCCCAGATTTACAAAACCTAACAGCTAATTAGCAGTACAGCTGAAAGTTACTGCTACAGCTCGCCAAAACGTCCTCCTGCAAATGCATATTCAAACAGTTGGAGAATCTGAAAGGAAGAATGCCTCCATCACTAGGGTCTCCCTTTCAGTAATAACTGCTGCTCTCAAGTCCTGTCCCTTTAAAGTAGCAGCAGTGTATCCTCTAAGAGGTGCACTGAACTAAGTCTCCAAACGGAGGGCAGAATCACATCAGGAAGAGGATGACTGGTTTTGTCTGAATTTTCTGCATCATTTACTACATGTTACCAGCCACAAATGTCTTTGGTAAATTTCATATGGTATTAACACCAAACAAACATTGCATAGTGTTCTCTCTTTTTTCTTTTTTTTAGTTGAAGTACACTTTAATCCTTGGCACTGGAGAGAAGAATGTCATTGAAAAATACCTGAATTCATCATAATTGTGGGAGTTTGATTTTCAAGAATGGCAATGCATTCTTTTATTCAGTTGACCTCATAATACTTGCAAGTTTATTGTCTCAGTCTAGGGGCTTTTCACGTTTGTAGACATTAATTGCTATTCATGCTTTCTTACACGAGGATGAATGGGTTTCCTGTCTTATTTGTTTTGAAATGTATTTATGACACTGATGTTTTTTGATGGTCACATAAGTGGAAGAATAACTGTTAGTGGCTCACATCTATTAGGCTTTTAATTGTCGCTATTTGGATATAACTAACTGAGAAAACATTGCAAAACAAATGTGAACTAAAAAAAAGAAAAGGTGTCTTGAAAAGTACTTGGATAAAAATACAATTTTTTCTGGTTTTCATATAAAAGAGATTCCAGTTCTACTTTGTTTTTCAGAGAGGACCCAATGTAGTAAGCAAGGAGTTCAATTCAAAGAAGGACTGTGAAACTGTTAAAGAAACTGGTTGGCAAAAAACCTGTAGCCACAGGCCTCTTTTAGGACTGGCCTTGGTGGTCTGATGCTCAAATCAAGAAAGGTGTTCAATTAAAGGAATGCTGCTTATCAAGGTCCTGAATTTCTACTTCAAACCTATTTAGAAATCAATGTAGTTAAATGAAGTCATTTAGAATTACGCTCAGCCTCTCACCAAGTCCATTACTTGCCTTATTGATTAATGCCATGAAAGCTGAGTGGAGGTTCCAGGCCTTGGAGTGGACCAAATAAGACACTCTGGACAGGGCTGCGTATAAGCAGAGTACAGCCGCTACTGAATACGTTGTCTGCACATCTCTCTCTGTTTCCATTCTCTCCAGTCATTTTTGATGTATAGCACATGACAGAGGAGAGGTGTGGGCCTGTAGCCAACATCACCTGTTAACATCCTGGTTGTCATGACTCCTTGGCCCTGTGTTTTATGTGAACATTCAACTGTGAAACCGAGTGTCTTGGCCCAAAGCAAGGCTGTTCAGCATTAGCCCCAGTTTTCCCATGCTGGGCACTAACCATTCCCAATCAAACAATCAGTATGTATCTTAGAAAACTTCATAGAGCACACCATCATAAAGTGCTTTACAAAGCCAACAAGAAAGCTTTTCATGAAAAGGAAGATTTTTTAATTCAAGATAAAGTTACAGGAAAAAATGTAGAGTTAGGATGGGTGTAGCTACTGTATTTTAGAAGATCCATACTTGAGAATAGAGGTGCAGGGTGGAGTGACGGTGCTGTCTAACAGCCCCAGTATCTTTCTTTTGAATGTTGGCCCGGATACTGCATGTTCTCCCAAAATGTGTGTGTGTGTGGGTTCTTCTGTGGTTTCTCAGGACTTCAACAGAGTTAGGTTGATAGTCCTGTGTGCCTGGGTGTGCCCTGTGGTGGGCTGGCTTGCCGTTAAGAGTTGGTTCCTGCCTTGTGTCCAGTGTTGCTTTCTTTTCCTTTGGATGTATACAAGGACATAAACGTCGGTTATTATTTTACCATTTATATATTTAATTTTAATGTACATGAGTTGGTTTACTCATTGATAGACACCAACTAAAATTTGTCTTTAATTCATTGTTGCCATCTTTGTACAGCCAGATCTGTATATATGTTTATTATTTTTATTAATTTATTTTTTTACGTTGTTTACATTCTGTTTTTTGTATCTGTTTTTTCACGTTACCTTAACTAATGTGTTTTTTTGAAATATATTATTGTTCATACAAATAAATATGTAACACTGATTTATAGCTCCTGTTTATAAATTAGTACTGTTTGTCTTGCTGTAAGCATCTCACATAGGTCCCAAGGAGAAAAGCCATCTTGCATCTCAGGGAAGCCTACCTGTTACTCTAAACAGAGGACAATGAAGGCACACAAGGTCCCATAGATTTGGCCTGCATTAAAAGCTGCAGTGGATGCAAGAGGCTGTCTTCTTTCAGACAGTACCAGGTGAGGGCTAAACATGTGCTTCCCAAACCAAATCTGCGGTAACCTGGGGTGGACAAAACATTGCATTCCATTGTAGTCAAAAGGGAATGCAGGCATTTCACAGGAGAGTGCTGAAGAGAGATTTGTAATTCAATGGCTGGAGGAGCTCTTCTCGTCTTATTTACAGGGGAGTTGTGCATCCATTTCTTCAAATATTTCCTTCCTGTTGTGTCCTTTGTTAAGTAACCAAAAGCAGGACTGCTGACTTTGTGGAACATCACAGTAGCTGGATGCCATCATAATTAAATCATTTTTTATTGGCTCTATTCTTTGATGTCTCCTAGAATAAGCAATTCTGCAAATAGCTAAATGGTGTATTACACCTGGCAATGGAGGTTCACCCCTGAAAATGCTGAACAGGGCATGCAAGGTGGCTCTTCAAAGGTGACGCCTTTATGAAATGCCAAAGGACACGTGTGCGGCACAGAGTCTGAGGATGAAACGGCAATCTGTAAAGCGGCTAAAGAGAAAATGATGAAAGGAGCCTCAAGAGCTTTTGTGAGAGAAACAAAGAACAAATTAATTCCGCTCCGAGTTTCAAATGTGGTTTTCTGCACGATGGTGTGTGTGCATGTGTGTGAGAGTGTGCAGGCAGGCAAGCGTCTGCTTAGTGTAAATTGGCTTCATTTGAACCACCTGCTCATGGACACGATTTTGTTTTTGCACATTCCCAACTGTGTGTGCATTTATTTTATTTATTTATTTCAAAGAGGAGCTTTTTTTCCCAGCAAGACTTAGCAGTAAATCTTAGAAGACGCACCCTTGACTTTCTACTTTTATTTTAAGCCTGAGGCTTTCGGCCAGGCACACAGAACCTTTTCTTGGCATGCAGCAGTTAAAGGGTGCTAAATCTGGAGCAACAACTGTGTCCAAGAATGAAGGATTTGATGCCTTTGTAGCCCACATGAGCTGCGTGCACGATAGCCTATGGTGTGGGCAGGGGCAGACAAAAAGTCAGACAGGCGGGCCTTGCAGCACCGAGCGAGAGTGATGGCATCCGAGGCAAAGGCTTTCAGTGTGTGCATGCCCGCCGTGAGCTGCCTTCGATGCGGCCTGTGGGGAGGGCAGCGGCAGGCACAGAGGCCAGCAGCCGATCAGGCCAGGAGATCTCTCAGCACCCCGCGCTCAATCAGGCTAAAGCCACAGAGACCATTTCTCATTGCCTTCTCTTGACATATTTGGTGTTCGGATAAAACGGATGTGGCCTGTGGGATTTGCGCTCTACAGGCAATGTGGAAAATAATGGCTGGCTGCTGCACTCCATTAAGAGACGGCATTTCTCAGCTTGCAACAGATCAATACAAACTGGGCTCCACGGCCTTAATTTCAGCAATACAAAAAGCAGAATAAAGGCTACAGTGTCAGAGAAAGACAGCCTGAAAACAAGCGCAGGATTGAAAAGCTGCTCATTGGCAATGTACACTTTTCTTTAACTCAGTTTGGCAAGGGCATTGGATGACCTTCTCCTACAAAAAAAGACTTCAAGCCTTCTGTCTTTGGGAGTCATGTCACTTGGAGGGGGTTGTAAGACTGGCAACGTGACCATTCCCACAAACAGAGACGATTGTCACACACCTTCCTGAATGAGCCAAAGCCTGATCAAATTTCCTTCACCTTAGCTCTGTGGGTACCAAAGGATCAGATCTCACATTAAAAACTGAAAGGACAAGTGTGTAAGAAGCTGCCGTTTATGCTATCATTGTGACAAGAGAGTTTGAGTGCTCAAGATGGAATGGCTGTGTTCTTTTGGCAGGGAAGCAACCAGGTCACACGTTCATTTCAACGGGATTCATCTCATGCTGTTGTTTCTGCATTAACCATCTTTACTGTTTTTAGTCCTGCAGAACGTTTTCACTAACCCACAAAGTTGCATGCCGCAGGCGTCGAACACCAAGGAAAGAGAAAAGTGCTGATGGTACACTCATGTTGAATAGATGCTGCAGGGATACAGGGAGTTGTAAAAGAACACGATCTGTCTCTCAGGCCCACCGATCACATGCAACATGTGTTAAAGCCCGTGTCTGAGGATGTCAGCTACACTTGCCATGCATATTAGTCTAATCTATCTGCTCCTCCTGAGGCATATTAGAAACTCTGCATCTGCAGGCCTTTCTTTGTTGTCAAGTATCCTCAGCACTGGAATTGGTTGATAGTGTGGGTGAGCTTCTGCACATTAACAAAACTGCAATGTGGAAACCTTTAGGCGCTCTGCATTTTTTATGTGTTCACTTCATTGAGTTTCTTTAGTCCAAATACGACTGACTAATTAGCTATCAAGAAAATACACTTAGAAGCCCAAGACATCAAACTGGGAAGCCCATATTCATCTTTTGTATTTCAGCCACATGTAGATTGTTCCAGAGATATGAGAGGTGAACTACAAAGAGTAGCTCAAAACAAATCACCCCTTGAGGCAGGATAAAATATTAAATACAGTACATGTCATTGTCCAACTGTATATATACAAGTCACTTGTCACCCAAACTGTCTCTTCCAGAAATGTGTGATGTTATGCTAATGAAACAGCATTTGCATTAAAGGGGGTGGTGTTTTGTGCCAGAATACTGTATGTATAAAAGTGCCTGTGACAGGTTTTGAGAAAAACACCCCAAAATGAGTTTGGATGTTCTCATTTTATTTTTACTCCCACACAACAGCTCAAACATGGCTCCAGTGTGGTTTAGAGGATCCTGTTGTACTGCTTGCTCAAGGTGGCCACAGAGAGAAACTGGAATCATAAGATGGCATGGAGAAGTCAGAATCAGGGAGTCAATAATTAAACACCAAAGCCCAGTTTGTGTAGGCAGAATGGTGGTGAGAGAACAGAAAAAGGGTACTTGTAAACAGAGCTGAGAAACACAAGACGTCAATCGTAATTGGAGGACAGAAAAAAAGCCGTAAGCAGAAAATTCAACAACTAATAATAACACCCAAGTGTTTTCTTTCACCAATCTAAATTTTGAATGATAAGGTGTGCCTGGTGCCAGCTTTTCAAAATAATGTTGTGATACGCAAACTACAGAAACCGCTTCACAGCAACAGTGCCACACATTCTAGCACCCAGTCTCCAAAACAGCAGAACCATGGAAGAATCTGAATTGTTGCAAAAAATGAACATAACCACTAGATTTGTTTTTTGAAGCTAACTTGGAATAGTCTGAAAAAGTTATAGACTAGAACATGACATCTATCTGAGCACTGTGTTCCTGTTTTAAACCTGGTTACATCACTTGGCCCATAACCTCTTGTGTCCTCTCACTCAGTATGTAACTCTTCAAGGCCAATGGAATGCCATTAGTCATGTCCACTTTTTCTCACCCAAATCCCAATTAAAATGTTCGACCATATGTGAAGACCTTTCAATTAAATGGAGATGGAGGATAATCCAAATCAGCAGCTGAGGAGCCACATTAAATTCAGCAGCAGCTCACACAGTACTTGTTGTGTGGACTGGAACCCTATGGGTGCCTTTTAAGGTGTTTGTACAAAAGAAAAAAACTTGAACCTTGCTTCTCAAAAAAAGGAGACGTTTTCTAGGTGTATTTTTAGCTTATTTTAACTACAGTTGCCTCTTCTAAGACATTTAAAAGTTTAAAAAGCAGAAATTCCAAACTACAGCAGCTTTCCAGACAAAAAGCGTGCCCATTTTCACAAGAAACCTGTCAATAGAGGAATGTGGATTCCTGTATATATTCCAAGTTTGGGCAAAAGAGCTCCAGCTGTGACTTGTTTAATTTGGCATTGATAGATGCACGTTATGGCCGACCCCGTTTTGAGTTTCACCACGGCCCATCTCAAGTCTTTTTGGCATTTCTCGTCCTCCTTGATGGAATTTCATGAGGCTTCTATATTAGATAGCAGGACCTTTTGCATGTACCTTCGTTTCAGAGCAGGGGGCCCCCTGCAATTGTTTCCTTGTAAACTTGGTAGCGAAGGAGGCATAAAAATCTCCACAAGCAAGTAAATCCCCATGAGCAGGCCTGAAATTTGTGCTTATTAAATTATTCAAATGCCTTGAAGTGTCTGTTCAGCTCTTCAGTGTAAATGGAGAGGCCAGCTTCTCTAAATGCCATCCATCAATTTTCAGAGCTCACTTATCGCAGGCTGTTGGAGACTAACCTAACAGCCCACCCGTATCTTGTATAGTATAGTATAGCTCCTTTCGTAGCTGATTTTTAATGTCAGTGTCTGGGTAGAGTAAAAGCAAAACAAAACAAATAAAAATAAAAGTAGCAGTGGGAAAAACAGACAAAAGGCAAAAATAAAAATAAAAACCAGACAAGAAGTAAAAAACTAAAGAAGAGAAGAGGAAATGAGTAGCCACTAAGTTTTTTGTTGTTAACATATCATATCCGCAGATGGGATAAGAAAATGCACTCCTACCTGACTTTTTATTTAGTCCATGCCCCTAGAAATGTGGTATGTGAAACTAATGACGAATCCAAAGTTGATGGTGAAAGCAAAAAATCAACATGGTGTCAAAGATGGTAAAATATATCAATGGAAAAACCCCAGAAATTAAACCTGATCATGACATTAAGACAATAGTGACACATTAATTAGCACTGCTGCCTCAAGTCTCCCTGAGACCTAGATTCATCATAAACCATTGCTTATGTTTTGTCCAGATCCCACTCTTTCTGCCCCTAGATGTGCACATTACAGTCACAGATGACTCCATGTAGGGTACATGTGTGGAGAAGTTTACGGTGCGTTTTACTGGGCTCTGCCTTGTGCCTGGTGCTGCTCCCAGTGACCCAGTAATTGAATTAGCTAGTGCCGAAAATGGATAAGAGATACAAAGCTCATAAATTAAAAACTGGGTAGCAGGCAACTGCAAATCTAAGATGAAGAAAGCCTCTAGGCTCGACTTCCCTTGCAGAAATTTGAATTCTGGCAGAGTGAGGCTAGTTTGACCCCCAAGGCCCTCCTTGGGAAATCTGAGATGATGCAACCACCAAGCGCTGCGACTGAGACGGCGAAGAGTGGGCTTGGTTTCATGCACTTTCATTCATGACGGTTTAGCCGCTTGTTTGTAAAACCATTGTTTGAGAATGGAGTTTACTTTATTTGCGTGGTAGGTAAAACATTTTTCTCTCCCTCTCTCTCTCTCTCTCTCTCTCTCTCTTTTTTACATTTATTTTTTTCATCCTAGCATTCTGCTTTCGATTACGCGTTCAGATTGCTTATCCTATGACTTCAGTTCATCTGGCATCTGTACTGTTTGATAAATATTTATTGTAAAATAAGCTTCTTTGGCCTGATTGAATAGTGTGACTGGCAGAGGCCTACAAGTACACCGCACAGGAATGCACTCAAGGAGCACAGCGCTGGGTGAAGGCCTTCATCAAAGGCACCAAGTGACCCAGTGTCTCCTGCAGTTCAGGGTAACATGGACAAGGATGATAGTGTGTTCATGAAACAATGGCACCATTTGAGGTATTCATAGTGTAGTTTTGTGCAGCACTGTAGCTGATGATGCAATATGTCTGTGTTATATAAATATACTTCTGTCCAGCCACTTTTCACTTCCAACATTTTCATTACAAGGTTTTATATAGTTGGAGTCTGAAATGGATGCATCAGATACTCATACACTCATGCTTGATTAGACAATTTAGAGCCAAGCATCTTTGAGATTTGGGAAGAAATCAGGGTACTCGGTGTGGACTAGTCTTGGATTGGTACTAAAATTTTGACTTTGGCATCGACACCAGCTTTCAGACATCAGAACTTGTATCAAAATGGTTCAGAAGCAAATAACGGATAACTCCAAAGACCCCATCATGCAACACCACATACTGATTCCCTCTTGATAAACGTGTAGTTCTGATTGCATCAAAGTGTGTACTGTAGTTTTCTTTTGTGAAATCTATGAAAGTGATGTTGGGGGATTAAGAGGAAAACTGAGGTTTACTTCTGGTACTGAAAGTCCAGAAATGCTGGTATTATACCTTTTTACAGTTTGGGTACTTTGGGATCTTTCCAGTACTAATATACCATGAAACTCTAGCGTGGATTGGTGCATCCAAAACCCTAGACATATAGTGCTAGTCTACAGACCACCAGGGCCATATTCATTGTTCATGACTGAATTTAGCAACCTTCTGTCTGATTTGGCTATAAATTATGATCACGTAGTTCTGATGGGGGATTTTAATGTACACATTGATGTGGAAACTGACACTTTTAGCAAATGTTTTACTTATTTGTTAAATTCAGTAGGATTTTGTCAGATTGTCAAAGGTCCAACTCATAATCATAACCACACATTAGATTTAATTATAACTTACAAAGTTGAAATTCAAAATTTAAATATTACTCCATTAAATGTAGTTATTTCTGATCACTTCTTAATTACATTTGATTTAGTTCTGCCCATGCCAACGCACTCACAGATTAAAACAAAGACAGTGCGACATCTAGATTGTAATTCTGCTTCAAAATTTATAGATACCTTGAGTAAGTCGAGTGTAATTGTGGAAAACCATTTAGATCAGTTAACATCAAATGTAAACATGGAAAACAATTTAGATCAGCTAATATCACATTATAATGTGACCTTGAGATGCTCTGGACACAGTGGCTCCCCTCAAAACAAAAGTGATCAAAGCGCATAGAAACTCTCCCTGGTTTAATGAAAATACTCGAGCTCTTAAATTAGAGTGTCGAAAACTGGAGCGCAGATGGAGAACAACAAAGCTACATGTCATTCATATTGCATGGACAGAGAGTGTTAATAAATATAAAAAAGCCCTATTTAAAGCTCGCTCAGAATACTATTCTACATTAATAGATAGCAATAATAAAAATCCTCGGGTACTGTTTAGAACAGTGGCTAAATTAACAAATGGCAATTCAGATCAACAGTGCAAAATACCAACAGATATTAGCAGTACAGACTTTATGAACTTCTTCAATGAGAAAATTAAAAATATAAGATCCCAGATCTCAGCATCACAGTACAAACCAAATACTAGCATAGCAGACCCTGCCGCACATTGCATTCAGCACTTTAGTAATTTTAATCCTGTAACTGAGCAGGAAGTCTTAACTTTAATTACTAAAATGAAGCCCTCTACTTGTTCCCTAGATCCAGTGCCAACAAAACTAGTAAAAAGTGCAATAGATGTTCTTGCAGCACCTATTCTAACCGTTATCAATAGTTCATTACTGCATGGCACAGTACCTGATGCACTAAAAGTGTCAGTCATTAAACCTTTACTTAAAAAGTCAGACCTAGACCCACACATACTAAATAATTGTAGGCCTATTTCAAATTTACCATTTCTCTCTAAAATACTTGAAAAAGTAGTCGCCAGTCAGCTTCAGTCACACCTTACGCATTACAATTTATTTGAGAAATTCCAGTCTGGTTTTCGCACTGGTCATAGTACAGAAACTGCACTAACACGGGTTGTAAATGACATTCTGATATCCTCTGATGAAGGAAACTCCACTGTAATTATGTTATTAGACTTAAGTGCAGCATTTGACACCATTGACCATTCTATTTTACTGCACAGGCTAGAAAATGATGTTGGTCTTATAGGCCCCGTGCTCGCTTGGTTCAGTTCTTATTTATCAAATCGATTCCAATATGTACAGAAATGTGCTAACAGTACTCCATCATTATACACAGAAGTTCAATATGGTGTCCCACAGGGCTCAGTACTGGGACCTTTACTGTTTTCACTTTACATGCTTCCACTGGGATCTCTCATTAGGAAACATAATGTTAATTTTCACTCGTATGCAGATGACACCCAGTTATACCTTTCATTTAAATCAAATGAAGTTTCTCCGATGTTGTCTTTAATTAGTTGTGTTAGTGAATTAAAGGAGTGGATGAATGAGAACTACTTGTCTTTAAATACAGATAAAACAGAGATGTTAATTGTTGGAGGGAATGACGCTGATCACAGCAATATTTTGTCGACATTTAACTCAGTTGGAATCCCAATTAATTTTACTGAATCAGCCCGCAATCTAGGAGTTATCTTTGATTCTAGCATGTCATTTAAAGCACATATTACAAAGTTGTCCAAAACATGTTTCTTCCATCTTAAAAATGTTAGGAAATTAAGGCGCTTTCTAAATAAACAGGATTGTGAGAAATTAATTCATGCATTTATCTCTAGTAGGATTGACTACTGCAATGCGGTGTTCACTGGCTGTTCAAACTGTTCTTTATACAGCCTCCAGTTAATCCAAAATGCGGCTGCAAGAATTATTGCAAGAACAAGAAAATATGAACACATAACTCCAGTTCTTAAATCCTTACACTGGCTCCCGGTTAAGTTTAGGGCAGATTTCAAAATCCTCCTTTTAACATATAAAGTATTAAATGGCCAAGGTCCGGCTTACTTGTCTGAACTTATCATGACTTACAAACCTGAGCGCACATTAAGATCTCAAGATGCCGGTCTGCTTATGATTCCAAGGATTAATAAAATAACAGTGGGAGGTCGAGCTTTTAGTTACAGGGCCCCTAAACTGTGGAATGGTCTTCCTGCTTCTATAAGAGATGCCCCTTCGGTCCCAGCCTTTAAATCCCGGCTGAAGACTCACTACTTCAGTTTAGCATATCCTGACTAGAGCTGCTGATTAACTGTACATACTGCATCTCTGTTGTTAGTCATTAGCACTAAAACATAAGTAACATGATAATTATAATTGAATACTAACTCTCACCTATTCTGTTTCTGTTCTCGGTACTCAAATGTGGCAATTGGTGCCATGGCCCACCTGCCAAGTTGTTTGCCTGCCTATGGTAAAGTCATCCCTGGTGGAGGATCACAGGAATCATGGGAAAGAGGGGCCCTTTCATCAGATTGGCTGTCCCAGCACTGTTTCAGCCGTGGAATGGCCAAATGGGGAGGCAGCTTGACGGATGAGGTCTCCAGCACTCTAAAAATATCAAAATCTTATTATGTGATATCATCTACTGTTAAATTCTGCTCTGTACTTCTAAAATTTTTATTATTATGCTGTATTAAGGATTTGTTCTGTTCTGTATACTTGTATTGAACCCCTTCTTTTGACACCCACTGCACGCCCAACCTACCTGGAAAGGGGTCTCTCTTTGAACTGCCTTTCCCGAGGTTTCTTCCATTTTTCCCTACAAGGTTTTTTTGGGAGTTTTTCCTTGTCTTCTTAGAGAGTCAAGGCTGGGGGGCTGTCAAGAGGCAGGGCCTGTTAAAGCCCATTGTGGCACTTCCTGTGTGATTTTGGGCTATACAAAAATAAACTGTATTGTATTGTATTGTATGTTCTATCCAAAGGGAGACTTGTTTGATTTGGCTCACTACCTTTTCCACAAGTCAAAGCAATCCTAGTTTTGCTGAGCCTGATGTACAATATATACACGTCTGGAGACAACCATGAGTAACTTTTGCGTAAAATTGGTTGGGAACAATTAGATGGCTCATCAAGTCTCACATTTGTAAACCAACTGAATGTTGGCGGTGCTTAAAATAGGGGTGGTGATTCTGAACTGTAGTGAACAGTGATGTTCATGTTAAACTGTCTATAACCACAAAATCTCCTAAACAGACCCCTGATAAACATATAAATGAGTGTATAGCACATTGCATAAGTTAAAATAAACATAACATTTCTGTACGATCAGATTATACATTGGCATTCAAAGGCATCACTGGACTAGTGGCAAAAGTGAGCGATGTGTTGTCATTGTTACCCACAGCTATGTTGATAGTGTTATAGATATAACCCATATGTCTATTTACAAAGTGTTTATGTTTTGTATTTCATTTTCTTAATTAGATTTCTCAGACATTTTATTCTTAATACTATATCATTATATTAAAAAAGATAGTGTCAGATGTAAGGTTGAAAGATTTGGCAGCTACGTTCATGAAAATATGAATTGAAAAATGTGCATTCGAAGTAAACTGTGTCCCACTCCATTAAATAGGACATGAAAATGACAACAAAGATCCACTAGAGGTGCAGATTTTGGTACTCAGCACAGCTTAATCAGTAAATTTGACTAACAACGCTGACACTGGTCCTGCAGGAGTACAGACAAGGGGCCTCAAAAGTATTGCGTACACCCATTTCCACACTTAGTTGGAGTATTTTAACCCATTCTATCTGTGGTATCAAGGCTGCCCAGCAAGCTGATTGGAAAGTTCTACAGTGGGCTGTGTTGAGAGCACTGAAGATTGGGATGAGCCCAGGATGACATTTACATCACATGCTGCAGCCTCAAGGAAGACCACCAGCATTTGCATGGATTCCACTCAGTCATGCCACACTCAATCTGACAAACACTTCAGAGCCTTTCCTGCTTGGACCTTGAGGTTCAGAAACAGTTTCATCCCAAGAGCTATAAACACATTCAATCAGTTCATCAAGTGCTCCCAGTGGAGCTGTGTACTGTATACTTAGAATTACAATTATCTCACTTTAAACTTGTACTACAACTGTAATATTGCATAACCTGAGCCACTTTATGAACTATTTGACTTATCTGCACTATATGTACATGTATATTGTTTTTATGCTTTCATATTGTATACTTCTCATTGTTTTTATCATATTATTATTTTTTATCATTTTATTGGAAAATTAGTTTATGGAGGAGTTGCATATTGAATCTCATTGTGCCATACAATAACAATAAAGCAATTCAATTCGATGGAAGAGAACATGTATTTATAAATGATTGTGACAGGCTTCTAAGTTGATTTAGATTTCCAAGAGGAATCCTCTTGGAGCTGTGCATTGTTAGAATATTAGGATGTATACTTTATCATTTTTATGATGAAGTGCATTAAAGTAAGTATATTACATTTTACAGATGAATTGTTAAATTCTTTTAAATGATGTATACTCTTAATAATTAAAAATGTGAGGGAACAGTGCCCCACAGTAAGGGGGGGTTACGTCCCGGGTATCCCCTGCCTGGAGTTTGCACATTTTCCTGGTGGGTTTCCTCCGCATTTCATTCCAAAGGCATGCAGATTAGGTGATTTGGTGATGCTAAATTAATGCTACTAGTGTATGCATGTGCTTATATTTACCCTGCGATGAGCTGGTGCCCCGTCCAGGGATTGTTCTCTTAATGCTTGCTGGGACTGGTGCGACCCTGGATGAATGGATGGATGGAATAATTAAACATGTATAAACTTTCGAAGAATCGGCATTCTAAGCTTACAGCTAGATTTACATTTATTACAGACGCTTATTGTGTGGTGATTGGTTAGATGGAGAAAGGAAACAGGAGGACAGGAATTGGTGGTTGGCATGTCTGACAGATGCAGTACTGCTGCAATAAATGATTCTATCCATGGTTGCCTGCACCCTGGCAAGCACCTTGCAGGAGGCAGGAACAATCCCTGGACAGGGCGCCAGCGCATTGCTACCGCTCCACCACTGTCCCCCACATGTTTAATACAATGTTCCGAGAGTTATAATATCATAAATGTAATATATTTTGTGTGGCAATCACTGCCTGCACACTCCTGTTTGTGTAAGAGAAATCCCGTTTAAGAAACACATAGACATTAATGACTGGGTTAGGGAACATTCAGAATATGAAGCATTTAAAGTGCTACTTTAGTTACGATGGGATTTGCGAAACTAGTAATTTAGACATTGATGAGGTTTACAACATTCTACTGTAATGATAAAATAAGCTACAAGATTAAAGTTGACATTTTAAGATTAAAGTCGACATTTCAACTTTAATCTTGACATAGACCTTTTTCTTCATCACTGTGTCCCTATATTTTTTTTCCATCTCTGTGGCCCAAATACGTTTCCTTATGACACTCAGACACTCGCCTTTTCATGTTGACTTTGATATCTGACCACTTCTTTTTTGTTTTGGCCACTGTGCAACTTTCTGAATTTGATGAATGTCCAAGTGTCTCGCTATGCTGTAACACTCCATTAATTTCCTTTTATTTCTTCTGCCACTGCCTAAGCCACAAAATAGTACATTTTCCTTGCCTCCACTTCACTGAGCAGCACCTCAGTTTCAAAATGCTGAAATTCTTCTTTTTTACAGGTGCTTTTTGGTATTGTCATTTAAGAAAACACTGAATGGAAGGTGCTATTTATATTGATTTGCATATTCAAATATACACAATTCTGGGAGGAATTGGGGTGGGGCTGTAGGCACATGCATGTGCTTTAAAATTCACATTGTTTGGGGTTTTTTTTTTATGCATGTGAATTGTTTTTGTGCATACTCACATTTCTGTTTTTGTCTGTGGGCCATGTTTTAGTGTGAATTCTACACACAGCTTTATACACGAGGCCCAAGGCTATAAAGCATCTATCTTCTGCTGGCACGTCTGAACGAATAACTAAAATAAGTAAACAAGTAAACTAATTGGAAATACAAGCATGCCCTGCCAAAATATAGTCGCAGTTTGTAACACAGTGCATATCTGAACTCTGTTTGCTGCTGCTATGCCATATAGTAGTGCAATAGTTAGAAAAATATTGTAATAGATAGAAGCACTTGTCAGACATGTGACGCAAGGTACCCATAGTTGTGTACATGTGTCTGTTTCTTCTATCCCTGTGCTCATTACAATGAACAAATTCATTTTGGTTACCTCGTGCTACTGAGCTCCTTAATTGATGACGGCAATCTTACTTTATATTTTTCTTAGCGTCAAGTCTTCGGTTCGGTATCTTTTTTTGTCACACTGTCTTTCAATAGTTGTTTTACATATTATTCTAATACATCAGTAGAACTGGGGCACTGCAGCCCAATTTATTTAAAGTGCACAGACTGGAGGAAATTGGGGGCAGGTGTTTAAGAAGTAGCCCTTTCGGTTTATCCTTTGCCAATCCGCCACAATTCATGACAGATGTGTTAACGCATTGAATCATCTTTCATGGATCACGTCTGGGCCCGTCAGACTAAAGCACTCCGGAAAGATGCCCTATGGAAGTGGGCAGCTCATTCCACCAGCTAGGAGCAACACATGTAGAGTCTGCACTGAGATTTGTACATTTTGTGAATTTTTTTTAAGAGATTGTGAAGATTCCACGTAATGTACTTCAAGGATAATAACTTGGGAAGAGGCAAGTGGATCTAGATATCCACCTCAATCATGGGGGAAATGTACCTGACAGAGACACATGTGTTTAAAATTCTCATCAGAGTCCACTTGATGTCTTATTGGGTGGACGAGAGAACAAACACCACAGACATCAGCCTTTCATTGATGAGAAGTGCAAGCAGACATTGTGACAGAGAGGCTAGGTGTATGCCAATTACTGATCTTGTCCTCAAGGGCACATTGATGGCTATAGTCATCCTGCTTCAGGACTGCTCTGAGCCTGCACTTTACAGATTTTGTATTTTCTTTAATAAACACGTGGCCTAAGGTACATTTAATATGAAACAGCTCCCTTTTCTAGCTAATTGAATAATTAGAATAGAGAGGTTACAAGGAGGTCAACTTAAATCAAAACCAGAAGCACTGGATACCCTAAGGGGGCTTTAGAGTAATCTCATCTGCATGCACTCATCGACATTCACAATCTATAGGTTGATCCAGTGAGACTGAATGGGTTCTGGCCAAAGGCATTTACACCTCCCGGGGCAAGAGCTTCAGGTACCCACTGGAAGCAATTGCCAAAAATCACAAAATAGTTGAGAGGGCTCAGTCCCAGATGGGATTTAGAGTTTTGTCAGTGAAACTGCTGTACCCCTTCTGGTCATGTTACAAGCAAAGCATCTTTATATTGCTTGCCCTTGCACAGTTCATACATTGTTCATAGCTCCCAAGGGGCAAGATGGCAGTACAATTTATTAATATTGCCAGAAGAAAATTAAAGGTAGAGCCTTTACTTGAGAGCAGTCTCAGAGTCACCGATGCAGAGGAGTAACCTTCATAGTCCTCAGTGGTAGAAAAAAGCCTGTTGAAATCCCACCTAACAGGAGGCACAGTGATGTCAGGGTACCTCATGTAAATGATTTTTCAGGTACATGATAAGAGTCTTTAAAATGTTTCTATTATGGGTCTGGCTGCAGCCCAGTCCCTGAAGTGTGTTAGAAAAACTCTACAGAAAAGAGAATAGGCACATACCAGCTACAAGGAAAAGCAGCAGAGACTAGACTGGAGGAACTACAGTACATCAACAAACCTGTTAGCAAGCACACAGGAATCTCCACGACTATGAAAATGAAGGCCTGAAGAAAGGCAATCGGCAGGCCCTGCGCTGCAAGAAATAATGCGGTGCAGAGAGAAGGTGTTAAATGAGGAGGAGAATGTGTCCGCTAGCATCCATTTTATACATGAAAATACATTCTCAGTGAAGAAAAGGCAATCACGCTGGAGTTTGGAAAACTGCTGATTTGATAGAAACTTCAGAAGGCACTCCTTAACAAACCTGACGATGGCCTAGCAGTGCGGTGTGGAGTAGCACTCTCTGAGAGCCTAGATGTCAACTTGCTATTCACTGCAAGCACCAGGTGAGCAAGGAAATAGAAGATTGTGCTTCATCAGCAAGTGGCACTCCCAGTGGGAAGGCAAAGCCCATGGTAGAGAAAGGTCTGCACAGTGTGTTGGACTTTGGGGTCCTTAAAATCTGGACAATTGACGTGAATAGGCTTGTTGGGCGGAATGCGCTGTCCTTGTCATAATTGTTCAAAAGTCACTATTCTCCATTAGCAGCTAGCCTCTCGATGCTTTAAAAAATTGACTGCTATGTGCAAAGGTGACCCTTCACAGAGAAATTACATCTTGACATATTAAGTGCTTCTTACTTTAGGGCAAAACTGGTGTCTGATGTGCACAACAGATGTACAGTATGTAATGTCTTCCGGGATAGGCACCACACTGCTAGGTGCAATGTGTGAATAAAAATAGAAATGTGTTGCATTTCAGAAGGCATATAATAAATAAAATCCAAGTGTATTTCTTGTGGGTGCTAGATTTCATAACAATGTGCACACATGTCTCTGGTGTTCATGTAGAAATGAATGTTGACTACACTGGAAGCTCACAACTAAGTTAAACTTCCAATTTAGAGAGATCAAATAATATTATGCAAATTAACAAGCTAATAATGTCAAGAGCCTTCGATTCATTGCTTTAATTACACAAGGAGGATTCTGGGCAACTCGCACATTACTACCAGTAAAGCATATTTGAATATATTAGTGAATGAGCAACGTCTGTGCTAAATTTAAATAACAAACAGGAAAATCATTAGAGTTTGTCTAAGCTTTCTAATTATCAATAAACACTTGGCTTTTCTTTAATCAAGTCAGTTGTTCATTAAAGCCACCCTAGGAGAACGGTACTGCACCCTTTACATTTTGCTTTGGGACAGATTTTATTTAGTCGTAAAACACCAAAAGGCTTATTTTGAAGTATTTGTTATTCTTTATACCATGATGCATTCAAGCTGAAAGCATTTTTTAGTTTAATGAGATGATAAAAAGTTACAGTCTGATGCAGATCCGCCTGGGTAGCTGATAGCAAGCAGGGCCAAGAATATCTTTGTGTTGAGCTAATGTGAGAGTGGTAGAAAGAACAGTTATTATTAATTGTCCAAAAGTGTCACAGAACACACAAAAATGTCCTAGATCAGAAATATCTGCAATGCCACCTTCAGCATACTGGATGAGTACTTTGGAGTGTGACTTCAAAGACTTTTGAAGGGTAGTAATTTACAGTATTTGCATGACATGTTTGCTAGTGGTCACTGTCATTGCCGTCTCAAGGGTGTTTTACAGGGCTGCATGGTTATCTCCCTACTACTTCAACATGCCAGTAGTGAGGACCTAATGCGGGACATTGTGTAATGACCACCCTGCACATGAACTTTACATATTTGGCAGCTTATCCCTTCCTTCATGTTCAAGGATCACATCTTCAAACTTGCCTGTTCTTTTTTAATCACAGGAAAGAAAATAAGTCAGTTTTAGAAGAAGCCCCCCAGTTCCCTTTATCTTTTTATGCTTTGCAGATTCTTTGGCACCCATGAGTGCCTACTTGTGCACAGAATGTTTAAGAGCAGAAACCTCAGATAAGGTGAAGTCCTTATGTGGAATGGCGGCCTAATGACGACTGGCTCTTACTTCAGCCAAGTTGGAAACAGGCTTATCAAGGCAGGGGTGAGAGTGGAATACCAAAGAATTTGCTAAAAATATTGAACAACAAATCAGAAGCCAATGGCAAAAATGAAATATTTACCAACGGTAAAAAGTATCAAAGAAAAGTAATGAACAAAAACAACACCAATACCATGATAGTAAGAGATTGAATAAAGACATGTTTACAACAGGCCTAAATGAAGCACTTGAGAGTACAACCTTAATTAATAATAATTCATTGAATTTATATAGCGCTTTTCTCACTACTCAAAGCACTCAGCAATTGCAGGTTAAGGGCCTTGCTCAGGGGCCCAACAGCGCAGAGTCCCTATTGGCATTTACAGGATTCAAACTGGCAACCTTCCGATTTCCAGTGCAGATCCCTAGCCTCAGAGCCACCACTCTGCCTAAATAATTGTACCATTCCATGATATGATTAAAAACACAGTACGTACAACGGGGCAAAACCAGCCTTCATGAAACTCGTGAGCCATGCAAGCAAATTTCAAGTTGAGAAGCCACCCTGAGATCAATAAAAATGTGTCTTCTGAAATGGAATCTTCATATGTGCAGTATGATAACAGCACAGAGCAATTTGATTAAAAGGATCTGCCATCTTTTGAAGGGAGCTCCTCGCATGAATCATGCAGTTCGTGAAAGGCTTACTATGCATTCTCTTGGAAGACTAATCTTTAAGATTCTTCAGACCTTTTGTAATATCCTATAAATAAATATTTAAAGAAGGAGTTGGTATGTTCAACAACGCCCAGCACCCTGGAAGATAGAGGACACAGGATATCACTGGGACTGAGATGAGTTGGAATCGCCACCTCTCCCGGCACATCTTTTGTAGGTCACGAAGCAGATCCTCCGATGCTTTAGCAGGGGCATACTAAGTGAATTCAGTAAAAACCCATGGCCTACTAGGTACATTTAGCAATATGCAGAAGAAAATAGTAGGTTAAAATGACCTTGTTTGTTAGAGCTTCTGCCAGAGCTCGTGGAAGATGGAGTTCTCTAAAACACCCACCAATCCAAGCTAATATCTAGTAAATGGCTGAAAGGCCTGCTCACATAGATTCCTAGTTTAGAATTCTGTTGAAGAATTCAAACAAATAAACTAAGCAAATCCTCCTGCCACCTTCCAGTGGTGACGATTTGCGTTACTGCACTCTGAGTGAATCTGCGATGTCCACGGCTGGGTTTAGCAGCACTCAGGCTGTCAGTTTAATATCTACAAAGACCCCCTGAAATTAACTTTTGTCTGGAGTGGTTTTGATTTATGGCCCTACTCTGTTCTACAGTGTTATTTGTCTTTCATTAATACCGTTTTTCTTTTTCTTCAATTAAAAGGCCACTGTGGTCTTTCTGTACACAGGTTATTCTGATGGAAGGCTTGTAACATGCTCAGTTCATCCCGTCACTGAAGAACAGAACGTCCATATTTGGAAAATTGCTCACATGATGACTGAATGTGAAGTAAACTGAAGGTATCTGCAAGCTGTCAATAACAAACTAAGATGCGTCTTCAATGTTCGGTGTGTTTTCCAGGATTAGGGCCAGTGACGCTGAGCAGAGGAGAATCATTTGTAAACTGCATTTATGTCTGAGCAGACTCAAGGCCTCAAAACATCAAACATAATTCATCATCACAACGTAATCAATAGCATGTGAGCTTGGTGGTATAAATCTTCATTTTATCCGTCAGGTTCTGCTTTCACAGCTCCCAGACAGGGATAGCAGGGAGATGAGGGCTTTTTTGGCAGCAAAGAGCACAAGGGCAGGAGCCACTTACTGTATTTTAGTGATATCTTACCTGTTCACACGTGTTGCTCCATTTTGGAAAGACGGTGATTATTCTTGAAAAATTACATTTGTGTTGCCCAGCCCATTCTGTGGAAATGATCAAGGGACTGTTGTCACTAGCTGCTAAAACATGCTCAAGTAAACTCAATTTATACTTTTTCCCCATCCTTGCATTTTATTAACCTACTTGCTTGAGTGCTAGGCTGTTAGAAGATGGTGCCTGTCCAGCAGTGTTGGCATACAAGCTTCATTAGATTCTTACTTTGTATTACAGTGGACAAAAATGAAATCTGTAAAATGGCTTACTGTTAGAATAGATGACCTGCTCTCCACAAATCAGCTAATTTACAAATGGGTTTGAAAACGGATGGATCATTAGAGAGCAGCATGAAATTTATGATTAAAAATGCTAATTTTAGCCTGAATGTGAATTGACGAGTGTCATCCACAGCTCGCATGTTGTGCTAATGTCATCGCATCTGGGGTGTGTTGTGGTTTCTCAGTCACCACACCAGAAACGGCTATAGGAGAGTCAGAAGCTGATGGAGCAACAAGGCCTAGGAGTGGATGGTATGGCCTAAAATCTGTATCACGGTTTCATTAAATTTCTGACCATTTCGCTAGTTGCTGGTGTAGCATATTTTTTCAGTCTGAATCAAATATGTTAGTAATTAATGTAATAATTAATGTGATTACCACACTGTTACGTTCATGTGACACAAAAGATATGATATGATACGTGCAAAAGTTCGCTGATGACACTGCTATTGTGGGCTGCATCAGGAGTGGGCAGGAGGAGGAGTACAGGAAGCTAATCAAAGACTTTGTTAAATGGTGCGACTCAAACCACTTACATCTTAACACCAGCAAAACCAAGGAGCTGGTGGTGGATTTTAGGAGGCCCAGGCCCCTCATGGACCCTGTGATCATCAGAGGTGACTGTG
>JANRMT010062838.1:970424-1022986 GCA_026402145.1 Polypterus bichir lapradei
TTTTTTCATTTTTATTACTATTTAATTTAATATTGTTTCTTTGTATCAGTATACTGCTGCTGGATTATGTGAATTTCCCCTTAGGATTAATAAAGTATCTATCTATCTATCTATCTATCTATCTGATATAAAAAAACATGGGAGTGAGACGTGGTCAGAAAACATGAGCCAAGGGTGAAAATCACAAAACTATCTTTCACTAATCCTAAATGCTAACCAAAAGTCAAAGTACGTCAAAACAATCTGGGATTTGGTAACCATAAATCTTTAAACAAAAATAACCACACAAAATGTTCTTGGAATCGAGATCTTGGATAAACAGGAATCTCGGGTAGCAACCTAAATACCATTGCGCTGATGACATCAGCAGTCGTGACCTCCTGGTGGATGAAGGGAGTGTTGTCACAATAACAACTGCTATTACCTTAAGAAGGTGATGACCATACAAAAACAGGCCCAACAACAATGTGTTCTTTGCATGAAAAGACTACAGGAAGGTGGAGAAAAAATCACGAAAAGAAGCTACTCCTAACACACACCTCTTATGCATTGAAATGTGTAATAACACTCTGATAGCGTTGATCGGTATGAAAATTTTGACTTTGGTATTGATTTTGGAGCCCAGTACCAAATGAGTAATAAGCAATTAACATAAAACTTCAACTCGCAGCAGCCTGCCTGGTGTGCTGCACAATCACATGCCTGTGCCATTTAATTCAGAAAATACAAAAAATGAGGTTTCCATACTATTTTAAAAATTGTGTGTTTTAGTACCCTTTTGTTGCCAGTGCCCCACCTCACACCATACTCTGAGAGGTTTGACAACAGGTGTCCACCTCTTTTGAACCAACAAAATTACCGCTTCTTTTTCTCTATTTCTTTCTCTCTTTCCTCCCATCACTTGCTTCCTGCCATTGCTGCTGCCATGCAAACACAGCACTAGACTCTGCTTCTTCCAGTTCTCCCTTCCTTTTTGTACTGACTCTGTGCTCTGGGTAATTCTCTTAAAGGACTAGGGTTATTACCATAGTTCTCTTGCAAGTCGGTACACAAAGACTTAGCATCTAGGACACAAATGCACTGAAACAAAATCTTATTTAACATTTTATGTTTAAATGTTTTTGCAGGCTTTTCACTCATTTGTAGCAGAGAGGTAAATCTATTTTCTCAAAATTCATACCAGAAGAATTTCCTCTATTATACTAGATCAACTGGTATATTGCCCACTACTATCGGAACCTCAAGCAGTCTCCTCTTGTTTTTAACATCCATGTTGTTTACTTCTTCTTCTTTCGGCTGCTCCTGTTAGGGGTTGCCACAGTGGATCATCTTGTTCTGTATCTTTCTGTCCTTGTCACCTTGCTCTGTTACACCCATCACCTTCATGTCCTCTCTCACCACATCCATTAACCTTCTATTAGGCCTTACTCTTCTCCTCCTACCTGGCAGCTCTATCCTTAGCATCCTTCTCCCAATATACCCAGCATCTCTCCTCTGCACATGTCTAAACCAATGCAATCTCGCCTCTCTGACTTTGTTTCCCAACTGTCCAACTTGAGCTGACCCTCTAATGTCATCATTTCTAATCCTGTCCATGCTCGTCACACCCAATGCAAATCTTAGCATCTTTAACTCTGCCACCTCCAGCTCTGTCTCCTGCTTTCTGGTCAGTACCACCGTCTCCAGCCCATATAACATAGCTGGTGTCACTACCGTCCTGTAGACCTTCCCTGTCACTCTTGCTGATACCCGTCTGTCACAAATTACTTTTGACACCCATTCCACCCTGCCTGCACTCTCTTTTTCACCTCTCTTCCACAATCCCCATTACTCTGTACTGTTGATCCCAAGTATTTAAACTCATCCACCTTTACCAGTTCTACTCCCTGCATCCTCACCATTCCACTGACCTCCCTCTCATTTACACACATGTATTCTGTCTTGTTCCTAAATTGTATGTGTTTTGTATCTGCCCCAGTCGTTACCTTATACACATAATAATAATACATTTTATTTATATAGTACCTTTCCCATGCTCAAGGTGTGCTCCCTTTCCCTGCTGTGGATATGGCATTCTGGTTTGTTGCAGTGGACCATCCTATGCAATGTTGTTTCCCTGTCCTCTTTTGAGGAGTCACATTCAGTAGTGGGCAGTTACAGCGGTGCTGTCTAATTAGGCTTTTTGTTCAGAAGGTTAACCCTTCAGTTGCACATGTGTGGCACAGTTACACACTAATACAATCTCATCACCAAGGTCTTACTATGGAAAAGTGCACCAGGATTTCATGATGTTAATTTAAAACAGGGCTCTGAAAAATCACAACACAACTCGGGAGAGAACCATCAAATTTTACTCACAGCCATATTATTAAAATCTAAAAATAGTCTCCATTGATGGGATGAGCTAATCTTGAGAGAGACAGAAACAGTGTCGTAAATTTTCCCGCTGGCTTTCCAGCAGGCACTAAAACACCTTTTCAAGCTCTCTTGACAATGCAGAACATTTTGAAGACGCTGGAGAATAGCACGCCAGGAACGCACTAATCACACAGCAGCTTTACTTTTTCTATGAGCAAACGCAGAGCCACCTCCTCCTGGGGAGGGGGTGTTAGAAACAGGCCAGTGCCATCTTTAGGGAAAGCCAGTCTGGCAGGCTGAAACCAAGACAGAAAGTAGGCTCCTGGATACCAGTATGTGAAAGGTTCCCTGGTCTTAGACCACCTGAGAATGTGAGCGGCAGCAGACACATACGAGTGGAAGTCCCAGGAGGGCTCTGGCCATAGGCAGTGTACTGTTGGATAGATAAGGATGCCTTGCATTAAACTAGGGTGCTCTATCGTTTTAGATAATTTTCTTTTTTATTCTTCATTGTTTCAGTCAGATCTGCTTGGGCAAATTGGATACAAGGTAGAAGAAGTGTAGAAAGTCCAACACTAAAGCCACGTGAAACTGACTGTCTAAAGCACTTCTTTTCACTGGCCATTTTGAAATTCATGAAAATTTCCTATTACATCCTGGAGCCTCCTGTTTGTTTGAGGAGGTGTGCAGGACTTTAAGGTAATTTAGTGTATTCTATGCCAGTACTTCTCTACCACTGGGGTGCAGTTGTCTGTGGGTTGTGATTTGCTTTTGTTTACCGTATAAGTCGGGTCTTGAAACACGAAAAATCAATCATAAAATCAGACCCTGACTTATACGCATGTTCAAAAATGCGACAATTATTATTATTTTTTTTACATCTTCTTGCCTCCTCCAATCTCATATCAGTTTCTCAGATGCATCAAATTTTGTTGCAGCAGTGCAGTTACCAATTTATTTCAATACTTCCACAACATTTAATTTAAAACCAGCTTCATATTTTCTACTGATCGAACGCTCCATTGTAGATAAGGGATGCTTTTACGATAAAGGTGTATGAGGGTGTGAAAATTGCAAATGTTGCTTCGGAATAGTTTAGGTATTACCGCATGGTCACTTAGGCACAATATAGGCAGTCCCCGGGTTATGTACGAGATAAGGACTGTAGGTTTGTACATTAATTTGTATGTAAGTCGGAACAGGTACATTATTTTAATAAATGCTATTTTGATCGACTGTAACCAAGTGCTCTGCCAATGAATGATGAAGTTTCACCTTTCTCTGAACTTTTTATTATTTCTACTTTATTTTCAATGGTGATGGATTTTCTGTTCTTTAACTGTATCACCAGCACTTGCATCAAGAATGTCTCTGAAACACAAATCTGAAGGGTGAAGACAAAAGGTTAAGATGAGCTCTTCTGCACAGCACTGTACACGCTATCACAGCAGGAAGGCACCCGTTGTCAACACGTCTGATGTACTGACAAGAGACAACTTCCTGCTATGTGCGTAACAGAACAAGCAGGCTTGCTATTGAGAATGAGTGGGGCCGGCGATGGGTGGTTCACCACCCACCCACCACACAGTTACCTCCACTACAGTATGCTGGCTGCAGTGTCTGCCCACCGAGAACAAACACAGTGCGGCCAGAGGCGGGTAGTGAATCGCCCACCACTGCCCCCATTCACCAGGCAGCCACCCGAGGCACATTACAATGGTACCCCCTGCCGCCCCGTTCAGCCACAACTGGGTCACTGCTTGCAGCATCACCAGCCGCCCACCAAGAACGAACGGGGCAGCCGTGTGTGGTGGGTGGGCAGTGAAACGTCCCCCTCCGCTCCATCCAGACAGCGTCCAGTCAGGTGCAGTATCTGTGGCGGTGTGGTGGGTGGGCAATGAACCGCCCCATCAAGCCTCCATATTGTACACAAGCGATAGCTGTGGTCCCGGTGACTAGGGACCACGGGTCACCGCTTGCCGCCAGGACACTACACTGAGCCAGCTGCGAAATCGCTCCCCTCCAGCCTACCGTCCAGCCACCGCTTGCAGCGTCCCAAGGCCGAAGATGACGGAGCTGCAGTTACTGAGGCGCATGCGTTGCAGTTGCGGCCCTGTTCGTAAGTTGTAGGTCGGATGTCCATAACTTGGGGAATACCTGTACATAAAAAAAAAAAAAGGCAGTGTGCTCCGTGGTTACTCTCAGGTGGGCGTTAGCATATCATAATCTCTTGGAACAATAGCGTGAGTTTTCCACATTCGACTTATATGACCGACATTATAAAATACCAGAAACTATACGGTAAAATCAAGTCCCAACTTCTCCGCGAGTATATATGATATATTGAAAGTGGATTGTGATGGGTCATCGCTCTGACAAATGCACTCGATACCCCCACACTAAGATGATCACATTTGATTCACCAATGAGGACAACCTCTGACAATCGCGCTTTAGTCATCAAGGGACATCAAGCCTAAGACCAATGTTCCCTCTAATATTTTTCCCCGTGTGCGGGGAAAACTTACATGCCTGAGCAGTAACACATGGGAGCTACGTGAGTTAAGAAACTGATTTTTATTTACACAGGGTGTTGTGTGTTCTATTTATGTCATTTTTAAATTATAATTTTTAACAGTGAGAAAAACACTGAAAATGTAATGTTTTTCACTCACTCACACACACACACACACTGCTATATGAGGCTAGGTTAATTGATGCCAAAATTTCAAATATGGACAGTTAACAAGTTACAACTTATACTGTTACAGTTTTCAATGCCTGTCCTTGTGCGCACACCAACGCTGATGAACGTGATCCAAATTGACTGTTCGTCCAGAGTTTTGATACGACTTTATGCGCATCTGCATGTCCAAATGTTCTGCCTCAAGGCGGTTACGAGATTTTGTCCTGATGGAATTCATGAGACTGAAACCACATTCACGATTGGCACTTGATGCTTGAAACGTTGCACAGATATCCACGTGGCAAGCTAGCATCGCAATTTCTTCTTCTTTGAGTACTTATGGAACTATATCAGCAGGTTTTTTTTTCTTTTCTTCAGATACAACAAATTGAAAATTGTGATAGTGCATCATCACTGCCTTTGACAACTCCTTCAGCTCAGTTGATTGGGAGAAGGAAACGACGGTACCTTTCAACCAGCTTTGAGATTTCTGTTTCTCCATTATCAAAGTCAACTGTGCTGGAAATAACGGTGCCTTCAAACAACCTCCAGTCTATCGATTCATTTACTGGAAAGTGAGCCTCCATGTGCAAACAGATACGTTCAACTAACTGGACAGTAGGTGCCACAGTGTATTCCTTATCGCCATTCATAAAGGCTTTTGCTTCCTCATTCAAGTGCATGTTCTCGCCAAAGTATTTAATATTTAAATATTAAACTTTAATATTCTTGCCTTCACAAACTGAAACGCTTCAGTTGGTGTCAAGTTGCTTTGCTGGAATAATCTCCTCAATTTAACTAATTCACCAAGCACATTGTCGAATATTATTAATGCAGCTCAAATCTGCGGGTCAGCCAGCTGCTTAATGCAGTATTTGCTGATTGGATCACTATATTCTTTGACCTACTTCTTACAGTATTCAATCAAAACGAGAATATTTCTGCTAAAAGCTCTTAGTGCCTAGAAAGCCATCACACTTCATTCAGTGGCCAAAGTGAAACCGAATCATTGTCTAGAACTGCCACCAGTTCTGTGAATTCTGTTTGTTTCACCTACGACCTGCTAAACATCGTATACACTGTTCGCGGTAGCATCTCAATGTCCTGCATTAACTGAACGTGCTTGCAGGCATCATCAATGGTGAGGTCTTCCCGGTGTGTGACACAGTGATGTTCGAACAAGTGTGGAGCAGTCATTATTGCCTGGCAATTTTTGGCCAAGTGTGCAGCCATGCTGCTGTGCAGCTTAGAGGGATCGTTGCCATCTGACGATTGTACATTAGCCTTTCTTGCTGGGCCGTGAAAAGACTTTCAGGGAAAATTGGGTCATGGAAACAAAAAGGTTTTGAAAAAATGTTCTACACCCTTCATTTCCTCTTGTTGGCTATTTTAAATATTTAGCAGTCTCTCAATAAACCATGGTGGTTACAAAGGCACCAGGCTAGTTGGAATTAATCTATATATATAATTCACTAAGGCAAGACACCCATGATTCACTAAGCTGCCGACAAGTAAGACACCTATGGCGCACGCAGGAAGGAGCCACGCCCACCAACTCCAAGACCATTGGATATGACGACAACTCGCAGAGCCACGTCCACCAACTTGGACGCGACGACACAGAAAAAACGGCGTCATTTATATTCGTCTGTCATAGAGGCCACATGCATCTCCGAGCCATGTTGACTGTTCATAGAGGCATGTTTCTCGCGGAGGTGAATTGCCATATGCAGCATGTAAAACGGTTTGCGAGGGGTATCTCATGGGATCCTTAAAACGATCCTTTACAACTGAGGTTAAAACACAATGAAGTAAGCAGTCTTTAAAAACCGAGTTTTCGGTTATGACACACGACCGCGTGCACCATAGCAAACTGTTTTATACGCTACATACAGCAATTCTCATCCGCGACAAACATGCGTCTACTTAGATGCTCCTGCAGGAACACGAAAGACGTTTCCCTGCCCACCAACACTCCTTTTTCACCGGCCCGCGTCTACCCTCGCTCTCTAGGCATTCACACTGCCTGCCCATGTGCCTGGACGCAAAACTCACCGACCACCCAGTTAGTCCCTTTCATTTGTGCTAGGAGTCCACATGCACGTCTGAACCACATTGACTTTTCATTATTCTTTTCGGTTTCGACACCCGACCGTGTCCACCATGAAAAACAATGCGAAAGGAACAACGAAGCCCCACCTCGCTACTATCGTGGTCGGGTGTCTTGGTGGATTATATATAGAAAAGCAGCCACAACCGCACAGAGCAATGAAAAGTCTACGTGAGTCACAGGTGCATCTGGACTGTACAAAGACGACAACGACTAAGTGCCGAGTTGGAGGTGGGCACATGAGCAGTCACTGCATACTGAACGAGAAATTCAGTCACAGATGATTGTGTGTTGGTTCGTTCTGTGCATTGTTACAATGTCGCTTTTCTTGCTGATTTATTACATTACTGATTTTTCAAATGTTAATTTTCTCCCTGTGCTTAAAAATCATTAAAAAACTGGCCTGATTATGCGGCGTATGGTACGCCGCGGGTTGGCTAGTAGTAAATATTTCCCAAAAAGCTTTTGATTTTACTTAAAGATTGTTTCTTTTTTAATAGATACATGTGTCAGTGAACATTTTGAGGTCATGTAGATTAACTCCCTCATTGTTCTTCTGGAGAGTGTTACATATTAATTAGCACATGCTAGTGACATGGGACAACACTGATGTGGCACCAACTCACCTGTTCTTTAATTTACCACACCTCCTAGAGGCCCCCTGGACCAGTTGCCAGTGGCTTTGTTCCATGTTTGAACTTACTGTAGACCTGACTTGATTCCTAGCTGGGCCAATGTGGAGTCCGCTTGTTCTCCTCTTGATGCTGTGAATTTCCAGCAAGATCTGACAGTTCCAGTATGTTAATGAGTTGCAAAGCCTTCATTAATCCCACACGGCATGTAAGAAAATGAATGGTCAGCTGAATGGGTGGAGCTACATGTGGCACATTGATTAGCACATGCAAGTAAGACTGTCACTGTAGTCTGTACATGTGAGAATAAGAATAATATACTTAGTGAATTTTACAGTTTATTTTTGAGCAAATTTATAGTGATCACTACCGCTGCCATTTAACTGGAATCGTATTTGACTTATGAATCTGTGTATGAAGATGCTTGGTGTGTAAGGCACTATATATAAAATAAGGAGGGGTCTCTCAGATGATTAAAATGTCTGCTGCATCCTCCTCTAGTTTTTCTGGGTGATTATCTTGTCCCTCGTAAACCGGACTTGTGGCAGTTAAGGTCTCTGAGGCCATCCAATTGTCAGCACGCTGTATTTGCCAACACCAGCTCGATTCAGCTTTCCAAAATGTGGAATGTGCTGTTTCTTCCTGATTGACAAACATTTGTGCAGCACTGGAGCCGAGCAGATGGCTCTGCAAGTGCTGCCTTGGGATTGTGGAAGCATTCGTTCCAAAATCAAGGCCTTTTCCTTCCATTTGTACATGACGGCAGCAGAGCTGGTCCATGGCAGGTGTGTGTGAGAATAAGACAGAGTGGCTGTATAATTCAGGAATCATTTGAAAGATAAATCAAAGGTTATCTGTCATCTGAAATGGGGGCAGGGATGGCCAGGCTTCAGTTTCTGAGCAGCCCTTTGCTGCGGCCCTTCTGATGACCTTCCAGTGAGCTAGAGCTGAACTTCATTTAGCAGCCATGAGCTTTTAATCTAAAGCAGCTTTACCTGCACATTTGGCCAGATGAAGAATAACATGGGCTTTCACTGTGGTCCCCAAGCTTCAGCCATTCATTTGTAGGGAATATATATATATATATATAAAATCATTCAGGAACACAAGCCCAGTTTCTTTTGGACATGTGCAGAGGCTAGAGGAGTGCTACTCGTCATCTGAATCTGCAGGTAGAAATCACATGATCGCAGGTGTTGAATTGTATGGCATAGTTTGCAGAAATCCCAGCCCCATTTCAGTCCGGAACTGCACACGTCATGCCGAGGACCCACGGCTGGGTAGTGAAACCACTTGGACACTGCTTTACCACCTGAGGCCACAGGTCCGCCACGCCCTCGATCCTCTGCAGTTCGCATACCAGGAGAAGGTGGGAGCGGAGGATGCCATCATCTATATGCTACACCGATCCCTCTCCCACTTGGACAGAGGCAGTGGTGCTGTAAGAATTATGTTTCTGGACTTCTCTAGCACCTTCAGCACCATCCATCCTTTGCTCCTTAGGGACAAGCTGATTGAGATGGGAGTAGATTCACACCTGGTGCCATGGATCATGGACTATCTTACAGACAGACCTCAGTATGTGCGTCTTGGGAACTGCAGGTCTGACATTGTGGTCAGCAACACAGGAGCGCCGCAGGGGAAAGTTATTGTCTGTTTTTACATGCATTTTTATTACTCTTTAATATTGTTTTTTTGTATCAGTATACTGCTGCTGGATTATATGAATTTCCCCTTGGGATTAATAAAGTATCTATCTATCTATCTTAAAGATGTGGCATCACTGGCCACCACACCCATCCTTGTCCAGCTTGTAGAGCCCAGACAAGACTCCCTGAAAGTGACACACAGTCAAAAGTAGCCGAACAAGAGTTTTCAAAAGGAAACCATCCAAGCGGATTCCGCATCTCACCTAGGTTTGCATTTTGTGGCCTGCTTGTAATTACACGCGTGAACGCACTCGCAGCACATCTGCTTGCAAACTGCACAGTCTAATCTGGTGTCGGACGAAACCTTTGGCTGCTTGTGGTTTCACACCGCGTCCGCGCTGACTGGACTGCTTTGATAAATCTGTTTGCTGAGGCCAAATTTCTATCAGCATTTTATGAAGACAAGTTGCAAGCAGGAAATTTTATTAGGGTGGAATATCATCAGCCAGCTAATTATGCCCTGCGAAACATCTCCAGCACCTGTTTTCAGATTTCCTCAGGCTGTCCTTGGCATAACAAATGGATCACTCTGCTGTAACCCGCCTGCAGTGCAACACCACCCAGTGCTTTCCTCATTTCTCCTTCAAATAGCTCGCCAACAAATGTGTAGCATGAGATCTGATAAACAAAAATCTACAACACTGCCAGCTATGACACCACCCTCAGTAGAATCTTCTGAGGCTGAGCATGCATGGAGGAGATGAGGGCTCGAGGCAGCTTGAAGTCAATTCTGCAAAGGACTGATGACAGCATTAAAGAACAATAGGTCCCATCACTAACCTAAGGTGCTCAAGAATTTGGTCACTGGCACTTAGGGTCCATGTAGGGTATCACCTTTCATCCAAAGATACATCTTCTAAACAACTGGCCCATTGTCAGTTTGTCTGGCTGTGCGGATGTGATGGACTGCTCTCTTTGCTTTTCTTTGACAGCTTGCTGACAGGGTGGGAGCTACAAGCGACATGGAGACCAACAGACTAATAAGTAGGTGTGGAAGGGTGTCGGAAAATCTCTGACAAGACAGCTGGTTAGCTCAGCAAATTAGAAACCCTGGAGAGTATCAGTCTCGAGGTGTGTTAAGCGAGCTGTGAGAATCTAGCATGTGGCATCTTGAAGCATGGAGCCATGAAAATATGTGCTCTGGGTGATATGCGCCTACCATGGAAGATTTTGGAACAAAGTTAACAACCTGCTCTCCCTGTACATTCAGGGTGTCTGCTGGTTACACCTCATGGATCCATAACGGCCATTTCCACAATATTGGTAAGCGTGTCCTGCATTAAGGGAGGGACCCTCAAGTCCTTCAGTGTGACGATATTGCAGAACAGCAAGGGGCCACCAAGTCTATGGCCATACTACTAAATTTTCATTTAAAAACCCAGACATTAGTCTCTTATTTCACCTTTTGTCCTCACTACCCCAGCGTTTTTACTCCCTGAAGAGAGAGACTTTTGATAACACTCTCCAGACCTGTATTTGTCTGAAAACACCAACTCAGTATTGCAGTATGGATGGGTGAAAATGGAGAGTTTTGAAAATGCAAACTCTAATCACGCTGTGATTGTTTTTTACTTATTACATTGCCATACTCTGATTAGATCCTCCAGAATACAGCATCTGATTTCCTGATTGGTCATGCTTCGTTGAAGAAAACCATATTCAAACCTAGCAGATGTAGAAGAGTTACATTCCATGGTAATCTCTAAGCTTCTGATCACAGTTTGTACAAATTTAAATGTGTCAAATAATTTACTGGTTGCGACGTGTTTTGCTCTCAATAACAATTCTATCTCATTGTCAGACCAAACAAAACTGCTGTTTTTGCCATTTGTGTTCTACATGTGTAGACCTGAGCTGCAAAATGAATGTCTAGCACGAAGGACACTTTTTCCTGTTTCTGCCGATGCAAATATTGGGCATGCACGCAAAGGATTGTGCCATGTGTAACTTTGGTCATTTCAATGTGGGCAAAGGTGCATTTGTAGACAATGTGAAAAGTCTAGTGTGGACAAATGTTGATCTGTGCAACTCTAAATTTTGACAGGCTGGACACAAGTAAGGTATGGATGTCACATATGCTGAATCAATGGTCAAAGCAGAGTTCTGAAGTTTTTATGTTTTATGTTATCGCTGGCATTTATTTACTGCC
The DNA here is from genome assembly GCA_026402145.1 of Polypterus bichir lapradei. Classification (NCBI taxonomy): domain Eukaryota; kingdom Metazoa; phylum Chordata; class Cladistia; order Polypteriformes; family Polypteridae; genus Polypterus; species Polypterus bichir. The sequence goes on from JANRMT010062838.1 coordinate 982,068, forward strand.
TGTGCATAATGTGCAGTTTCAGAATTGTTTTCACTGAGACAAATAATTTTCACCTGTCGTATGTTACAAATCTTTCAATAAAGGGATGAGCAGTTTACCGATACACTTTGTTGGAGTTCAAAATGTTGTTTTTCAGATGGAGGTTTTGCGGTAGGATAGTCCTCCTCAACTAACAATGGTGCTTGAGAGTGGCGAGATACTGCATGTTGATTAGCACATGCAAGTCAGAATTTCACTGGACTTTATTTACATGATGCCCCCGTTAACCTATCTTTCTTTCTATAGTGCCTTTCAGAAGATATGTCCTCCTCACCAATCTTGGCACCAGAGAATGTGGATGTGCTGCCTGTTGATTAGCACATTTAAGAAAGACTTTCTGTAGTCTGGGCATGGGACAGAAAGGGTCTGTTATATAGCACCTTTCACATCCATCCATCCATCTATCTGACTCTCCTTTATATAGCATTGTCCACGTCTATCTATTTACTAATCATAGCACCAGAGAGAGGAGATGTGAGCATGGGAAAGGTGCTATATAAATAAAATGCAGTATTGTTATTACACCTTGATTGGCACATGCAAGAAAAAATTCCAAGTGCCACTTAGCTCCCTATAAGACGTTCAACCTGTAACTGAATAAAAACTTCAGGTAATAAGAAAGCAGTCTGGAAATTCCAGTGGCAAAAATCTAGGAGGAAATGTCTCTTTAAATAGACTAGACTGATAAGGTGTTAGGGAAGACCCCTGCACACAGATCAACGGTACTACAGACCATCAATCAAATACAGAAGATGGTGAGGCTTGTGGCTTTGTGACCATCGCCAGACACATGGATGCAGCGACCACCACACCCAACCAACAGCTTGTCTTGAGTCTTGGATTAGAATGTGCACGATACACAGAGGCCTAAATGGGATTACGAGATTAATCAGTGCCTTTCATTATCACCGCTAATGGCCACTTGCATCATTTGATGAAGGGCTGCATACTGATGCAACTGTTGGTCAATAAGGCACTTCATTAGTCATGCCTGTGCCCAGTAGCTCTGTAAACTAAGCCTGCCATGATTTCACATGTGCCTAGGCTTGACAGCTGACAGTGGCAGTGATTGTCGGTAGATGGAGTCACAGTCAGTCCTGGTTCACCAGACACATTCTGCAGTCTTTCACTTTAATACATAACACCTTCAGGATTAGAAATTGCATCAAAAATGAATTTCACAGAGATCAGCCAAGGAGCTCTGCTGCCTCACATCTCCAGTCCTGACCGGTTGCTTACTACATGAAGGTTGCCCTTTTTCCCTGTGCTCCCCTGCTTTTCCTCCCTCATGGTTAAGTCAATTTATGTAACTCCTTTATATCTCATGTTTCAGGGATAGGCTCCAGCCTCTCACAGTGTTGGGCTTACTGGGGACAGGTAATTAAATGGAAAATGGATAGACAGAAAGGAAAATTTGGGTCAGAAGCTGGGGATATCACCATACCTTAGCCATTAGGAAAGCTGAGTTCAAAACCTTAGGAGATCTGGCATAAAGAATGTTCAGGAAAAGCACACTCTCAGCCTGAGCCATCTCTTATTCCATAGATTGAAACCTTTAGCCCCCTTTAAGTACGAAGGACTGGCCACTGACGTGTTTGACCTGACAGCTGACGAGGATGCAGTGTGAGGGCATCCCTGCTGTTGTGACTTGCTGCCACTCCATATTTTACATGCTTTATGCCTAATGCCACACTTTAACTGGCATGAAGGGTATAGCTGAACATCAGAGTGTCATCAGCTATACTCCACTGTGTCAGGTTTCAGCAGGACTGGCACATGTGGGAATGTGTGAATCAGTGCTGCCCCTCTTTACAGCTTGTAGCACAGCCACCGTCTCATTGGTCACTGGCCCTGCCCTCATAGTATGCATTTTTCTCTCTCTCTATCACACACACACACAATTTTTTTTTTTTCTTTTAGCATGGCGCCAAGTGACCGACCTGAGACGAGGCAGTGCGGAGCAGGAGGCCCGGCTAGGGAGAGGCACTCAAACAGCTGTTTACTATTGCATTACAGACTCTCATTAAATCCTTGCCGCCTGACTGCTTTGTCAGCCAGTCCTTCCAGCAGCAAGACACGCAAGCCTTTCATTGTATCGCCATCTCTAAGTCACTGCTTCAGAGAGCGACCGCACTTGTCATCTCTTGAAGAAACAAACAAAGCAGGAAGTGTTGTGTGTCTTAATGAACCTCCAGTCCTAAAGCCAGTTGGAGGTTAGGCTTCAAACTTGACAATAGAGCTAAAGCATACCAACAGAGCTTATTAGCTCAGAGAAGACCTGGCCCTCAAAATCCTGTAGCAGGCTTTGCAGCCTGCACAGACTTGTGGGATTTGGGTTCTCTCTAATTTTTTGTTACCTTTTCAGTTGGTGAATTTTGATTCTGCTGATGGTTTTGAACAATGGAAATATGAAACATTGCAGTTATTTTTATCTGCCAAGGCTTTTTATTTAGGTTAGTTATGTTTCACATCTTACTACAATATTGTTGTTGTTTTCCTACCTACACTGCCATATTTGTAGTTTTGGCATAATTTGTTTGCTGTGGCGATCCTAATCAGGAATACTGGAAGTGTGCAGCAAATGATGTCATCAATGCGACTGCATAAAGGTCAGTTCTGTCCACTTCTTAATCGTCCAAGATTGTGGATTGAACCTTCAACACACTTATTTTTTTCTAGGGTGTTCTCACAAATTAACATTTGCTTTGAATTCTCCAACTACAGTAAAACCTTGGATTGCAAGTAACTTGGTTTGCAAGTGTTTTGCAAGACAAGCTAAAATTTTTTATAAATTTTAACTTGATAAATGAACGAGGTCTTGCAATACGAGTAGTGTGTATACGCTTTGTCTGCCGAGCGTCACGTGATCACAACTGAGCTGATGGTGGTTCTCTCTCTCTCTCGCTGTGGGATTGTGGGTAATAGTCTCCCGTGTTTGCTGTCAGTTGGCGTGCCTCACTTGTATACTCAAAATCTGTACGAGCGAATACTGTTTAGCATTGTGATCATGTGTGTGTGTTGTAACATGTGAGTCCCTGTCTTGCACCCCAAAACACGAAGCTGAGTCTGAGTACTTTAGCAACACCAGCTTTATTCAGCTTGAAACAGGAACAGCACGGTTATATTTTTTGTAGCTGGATCTGCCGCTCTCTTATACACAAACACAGCAGTCAGGAAGGGTCATGGCCAGGTTAGTGGCCAAGTAATCCTGTGACCTGCATTTATAATGTTCCTTATATCAGCCATCGACAGCGGGTGCTTATAGCATGTCCGCTATCTTTTTGGATTCGCTTTTGCAGCGAACTGCTACAGTGCTGGGAGCCTGCGGTCGCTTTGAGACGCTCTTCCGCGTGTCCTGCTGGGGGGAATCCCAAAAGAGCTTAGAAACTTTACAGTGCGTAAAGCATTTTTTTAATTTTGTGTCCAAGTGTAGTGACTCTTCAGGCAAAAGCAACTGTCATTGGATAGGTACCTTGTTAAAGTTGCAAAAAAAAGAAGATTCAAGTGAGTCAACAGATAGCAGTGACTTCGTTAGTTAGAGTGAAAGTTGTCCTACACAATAACCCTCCTCTCTTATCTCCGTCACACCAGCTATGATCCTTTTCACAGATAAAGTGCAGGTTAATTTGTTTGATGTACTTTTACTTTATATTTTGTATTAATCATTTTTATATGAATAGTTTTGGGTTGTGGAATGAATCATCTGAGTTTGCATTATTTCTTATGGGGAAATTCGCTTTGATATACAAGTGCTTTGGATTACAAGCATGTTTCCGGAACAAATTACGCTCGCAAACCAAGGCACCACTGTACAAGTTTTGGTTTTTGACTTTAAAAAAGAACAAAGCTAAGTCCACAATCCTAATAGCAAAACCTGAAACAAAAGCAAGGGTTTAAAACTGAAGAATCAGAAGATGAGTGTACAGCCAGTGAAACCGAAACAGTGAGAACGACGAGTTGAAATATAATCTGAGAACAGAAACGAGCCAAAAGCAAAAGTTAATCCTACACTGAAATGTCAGAGCCAGAACACAAACTGATAATCATAGTCAAAAGGAGAAATGAGAATTTGAGAGCAGGGATAAATAAGAGAGACACAAACGCAATGAGTTTTTTAGTTTTGTTATCCAAGTTATGGATAGACAGTGACGCAATCAGCTGCTATTTAACCCGTTGCAGAGATGTTGTTTGCAGTTGCGATGATCATAACCACGCCCCCTGGCAACAGCATCTAGACAACAGATCCCACAAAATGGCTGCTTTCGTAGAATGTAACAATACATAAAAATAAGAGAGAACAGTGATCCCTCTCTATATCGCGCTTCGACTTTCGCGGCTTCACTCCATCGTGGATTTTAAATGTAAGCATATCTAAATATATATCACGGATTTTTCGCTGGTTCGCGGATTTCTGCGGACAATGGGTCTTTTAATTTATGGTACATGCTTCCTCAGTTTGTTTGCCCAGTTGATTTCATACAAGGGAAGCTACCCAATCAGAGCACGTATTACATAATAAATAAAACTCCTCAATGATATACGATATGCTTCCTGCGTGGTGCTTCGCACACTTCAAAGCTCTAACAGCCCGTATTGATTTTTGAATGTTTGCTTTTCTCTGTCTCTCTCACTCTCTCTGGCATTCTCTGCTCCTGACGGAGGGGGTGTGAGCAGAGGGGCTGTTTGCACAGAGGCTGTTTGCTTAGAGGATACGGACGCTCCTCTAAAAAATGCTGAAAGACTACCTTCACATTGAGCCCTTCATTGCGGACGCTTTATCGTGGTGCTTCGCATACTTAAAAGCCCAACAGCCCTATTGATTTTTGATTGTTTACTTTTCTCTCTCTCTCTGACATTCTCTGCGCCTGACACGCACTTCTTTAAAAAGGAAGAGATGTTTGCATTCTTTTAATTGTGAGAAAGAACTGTCATCTCTGTCTTGTCATGGAGCACAGTTTAAACTTTTAATTAAAGGGTGTTATTTCATGTTTAGAGGGCTCTAATAATGTTAAAAAAACGTATTTGGAAGGTCGTAAACAGGTTTTCTATGCTCTAACTGCAAAAATATTAGATTTATAAATAAAGAATCCTACTTTGTGGAATTTCATTTATCTGTCTGGAGCAGATTAACCGCGATAAACAAGGGTTTACTGTATAACTGTGCGGAGAATATTTATAAACAGTGTGGGAGAGTTTCTAAGGGCTTAAAATATATAAAAATAACCATACAAACATATGGTTTCAACTTCGCGGATTTTCACCTATCGCGGGGGGTTCTGGAACGCAACCCCCGCGATTGAGGAGGGATTACTGTACACTAAACCACTAGTGCATTGAAATAACAAGGCTGGAAGCGTTCTATAAACCTTCAAACCAATATGTCCATACTCAGACCCTGGGTAAGACCATTTAACATTGCACAATAGGTTTATTTCACAGAAAACACATGACACTGAGCACTTAGGAAATCCACAGAAACCAATAAGGGTCAATCAACAATAGCAGAGCATCTTGGAATTTCTGAAGAGCTGATGGTTGTCTTTAAATTGCCACATCTGGGGTCCCTGCCCCATTAAGTTCAATATAAATGAAATAAAGGAACACAAGACAAAGCGTAACCTAAATTGAAATATATAACAAATATGTGGTCATTCATAAACCAGACAATCTACTAAAGGCAGGGTCACCTCTATGCACCATCTACCACTCGGGCACCCTACTGAAGTCTCACACGTAGTGTGAGCGAGTGGACAACAGAGCCCCCAGCCTTCCAGGGAGGGCACTAACTAGCTTCATGGCAGACTAGCTGCCCTTTTTGCACCCTGCACTTATCAACATGTGCGTGGCCACAGGTGCACGGATAGGTGCAATGTGAGTCATTAATGGAGATGAACTGATGCACATTGGTTTCTCAACAAGCACAGTCATGGAAGAAGCAGCTGAAGGTCTTTCCAGTATGAAATGGATAAGGATCAATGGTAGGATGGGGAGAACTCTTAAAAGAGGCTCAGCTGTAAGGGATCACCCCATTCCTCTGGTAATGAGGGTCAGTGATGCAGCATGTGCAGTGGGTCCATCAGCGTTTCCCATTAAGCTGACTTGAAAACAGGAGCACCAATGTAGCAAACATATTTCATTGAATCTGATAAACTTGGTATGCATTCAATGAGCACACTGATACACAAGATAGCTTTTTTTATACTAGAAAAACTTTATGAAGGACAAACAAATATACATTTCTTGATGTTCTTTTGTGCTATCTCCTGTTTATCTTTTTTACCAGACGGTCGTAAACACCCTCGCTTTCCCCGTTTCATATATTAGGAGTGTAGTGGTATGGTGTGATGTGTTTTAGGAAGCTCCCACTTTTGCTGCCAAGTCACTTTGAATTGTGTCTGCTATCTGCCCTGTGATCTCAGCACAGCAGGTACTGTTATCATATGTTGGGTTAATGTCTGTGCCATCCTAACAAAGCGGCGGTCAGAACTCTATAAATGGGAGCTCTTCAGGCATGATGGAGTATGCAACACTGAACTTTCATTTTCAGACTACTTGAGCTGTGCTTGGCGTTGTATCTGTCAGTTACTACAGCATGCCTGGGTGGGCTCGGCTGGTTTTAGTCACAAAGAAAGCTCTGCAAGTTGAATGAAGACCAGCAGAGCCTTGCTATCCCATCGTATAGGTAGTGGGTACAGATATTGAACTCCCATATGCAGAAGGTGAGCCTTTTACTTGGGAGCAGTGCATCTTCTTACTTCTGGGTAGTTTAGCTGCCTCCTCAACCAAACATGCTGTGCCCTTCTCCGCACGTCTAGACGTCTGCTGCATTCTCAGGCCGAGTTTCTTTTTCACCAGATGAAAGTATCTTCTAAAACTAGCCACTGTTGAACCAGCAAGCTGTCACGCTATGCTAGGCTTCAGCTGATAAATCTACCTGTAGGTTAACTTACAGCAGAGCAACTCTCTTCTCGCCTACCAAAATAGTGCTGTTCAATGTTTCCCATGCCACATTTTAATGTTTCTGTTTACGCAGCTTTCACATGGGAGCTCCTAAATCCAAATTCTATCTGAATTAAAAGAAAGATCATATGTGAGCAAAAGGCTCACAAAAGGCACAATTATTATACATGGGAGAGCTGAAGAGACAACACTCACTGGGGTGCACAGACCTGCAGTACGAAAGGCACTAGCAGCTCATTGGCATCATAGTGCCCAGCCATTGATACACGTTTTTTAGTTCAAGAAATGGTAGACACAGCTCAGTGGTTCTCCAGTTCAGTCCTGGTGGCCCCCAGTGGCTGCACTTTTTTTTCTCTTAATTGGAATCCTACCTTAATAAGGCAAACCATTATTCTCCAGTTTCTGCGTTTTTTGCATCTATCCATAAATTTCAAACCGGTTATGCTATATTTTTACTGAATGAAGCAGGATGTTATATGTGCTGGATGGGTAAGAATTCATTTTTTTCCCTTTTAAATATTTTTATGTGTTTTAATGTTCTGGTTATTTAAACAATTTACTAATAAGCACACAAATAGGTAACACTGAAGTAGTTGCTCCTTTCTAGGGATGTATCAGTACTAAAGTTTTGACTTTGGAATCAATACCTGCTTGCAAAGCTCAGTACCAGTACTATAAATGGTTCATAAGCAAATAACGGATCACCCCAAACCCTAGTGGTCTTACTTCAGCCTTTCAGTGTGTCACACCATCATGCTGCACTACATACCGATTCCCTCTTGACAGTCGTGAAGTCCCGATTGTGTTGAACCAAGAAGTGGGGGAATTCATGGGAGATTGAGAAGGATGCTAACGTTTACGTCTGGTACTAAACTTTGTTTTTTTGGTACTTCTCAAGTATTGGTATACCGTGCAGTCCTCGGAGTGAGTCATTTGCGCTGGTGTCTGCTCAAATGTCAGTATTCATATACTATTAAGAAAGGAGTCCTCAAAAAAAGTGAATGAAAAAAATAAGACAACGTAAGCATTTAAAGAAAGAAAAAAATGCAGAATGGTTTTAATGTCTTATTAATGTAAACCGGACACTTCTGCACTTTTCTAAATGCAAAATAAAAGGAAAAAATGGGTCAGCTATGTAATTAAACAGTGAGAGCGTTAAAGTGAACAAGGAATAACTGACTGAGAAACTGATTGGAACAAAAACCTACAGCTGCAGAGGCCTCCCAGGACAGACCTTGAGAACAATTGAACGGTGACATGGCTGGCCACAATATCGAAGGTACTGCTTTTTGCACACACACCTTTTTTCTGATGGCTCAACTTTCCATACTTTTTTTGAAGTAGTCCAACTCCCAGGGTTTTAAAACTCCAAATGTGGGTCACATGACCTGGAGGTCTGCAGCCCCTAGTAGTTGTCCACAAGGCCCTCAGTAAGGTACCATGTGAAATTAGGATGAGCAGAACATTGGAAACATTTGACAAGGACAGGCCATTCAGTCCAACCAAGCCTGCCAATCCTAACCATCTCTCTTCTCCAGATTAACTTGAAATTTAGTTTTGAAAGCCCCCGAAGTCCTACTGTCTATCACACTACTCAGTCACTTATTCCATGTGCCTGTGATTCTCTCTGTGAAGAAAAACATTCTTTCATTTAGGATGTTTTCATCTGTGTCCCTGTGTTCTGGTTGCAGAATTTACTTTGCAGTAATAGCTGGGATCCACTGTGCTACTTCCCTTTATAACTTTAAACACTTTAGTCATATCACCTGTTAGTCTCCATCTGGTTAAGCTGTAGAGATTCAACACGTTTATCCTCGCAGTCCTGAATCGGCCTAGTTGCTCACCTCTCTTTCTTCTCTAGAGCTACTTTGTCTTTTTTGTAATATGGAGACCAGAACTGTGTACGGTACTCCGGGTAAAGCCTCACAAGTGCATTATAGAACTTAAGTGTGACCTCCCATGACTTGTATTCCACACATCAAGGTGCTCAATAACCCAGCATCATATTAGCCGTCCTGCCGGAATGAGGAGGCGAGCAGCTGCTTGAGTGGTACAAATGCAGACATGCTGGGAAAGGGGCTGACGAAGAGAAGTGCATGTTTAAAAAAAGTAAAACAACAAAGGCTGAAGGAAGAAGCAACATGGCAGAGCTGAGCTGCCCCGCATGAGCGCCATTTTTTTCTTTTTTAACAATGCAATTAACACCAATAAGACAGGCGTTTCCTGCAGTGCTTGAATCTCATTAAGTTGCAGCAGGTTGGGCCGTTTAATTGTCACCTCACTCGCCTGTGTTGTAGTATTTCACACTGTCGTGTGCAGGCCATTAAAAGTCGATTTTTCAAGTGCCTTTAGTTCCTAACTTCAGCCTGCTACACGCTTTTGGGGATTATGTGAAGTGTGCTATTTTAACCAGTGAGCTGCTGCAGCTGACTGACTCTCTGTTGCTGATGTGTCTGCCGACGTGGAGTCCCACCGTGCCAGCCTCCCTCCTGACAGCTCTGATCACCAGCTATTAATTGCAGCGTGTAATCATGAAGTGGGTTTGCATTTCACAGGGTTGCCTGCATGCTGCCAAGAGTAATTATCCTCACTGGCTTTGCACAACGTTTGATTCATTTAGGCGACTGACCCGACAACATGAAAGCTTTTCAGGGATGAGTGTGAATTCATTTCCTCTCTCCTTGGCATCACACGCACCTTTTTTTGGATTCTGTGGAACTCCTCATGTGCAAGGCTCCACATTCGTCTTGAGGTGGCCTGAAGGAGACACTCCCAACAGATGGAAAGCTGCCCAGGGGACATGGCTGGGGTGTCTACATGTAAGGTGCCTGCTGGTCAGCTTTGATTAATTTTACATTGAAGCAACAATAAGGGTGCCAGAGCCCGTTGCCGGCAACAAGTCATATGGTGACAGCACGATGACAGCAGATCACAGATGAGTGATAATCCTTTGTTGCTAAGTATAGTATGGCCATTACTAAACTGTGTGAACAGCTAACTGCAGGGCCACTGCGTTTACAAGTCCCTTTATCAGTGTGCCCACTCTCTCACAATGCAGAAGGATAAACTCACAAAATAAGAACTTTAGACTGGAGTCCTTTAGGAACGGTGCAATGAAACTGTGAAGCCTTTTATGGTGCTGCAGGGCTGTAGTCTAGTTTGACTCTGCCTGCTCAGGTCACAACAAGATGGGAGAAATGCAATCGCTCAATGGCCACAACTACCAGTACGACCAGCTCCAGGCACAGAGCCCTGCCTCTGACCAAATATCTGCACACCTGGAGCTTCTAGCCACGTGATGCTAGGTCTTCATCATGCTGCATTGTAAATTCTCACTTAAAAAGAGCTGACCAAGCCAAAGAGGTCACTTGACAGTCCAGGTCAGGGCCCAGCAGCACCGGAGTGCTTCCCTGGCAGGAATCACAGAAGAATGACAAGAAAGAAAAGATGCCATATTATACTAGACACAGAGTTTACCTGACCTTTACGGAAGTGCTGTGAATTTGATACAAGGGGTCGAACAATCACAAGGGGAAAATCCAGTCAGACACAAAAGGTCACGCCAACGGTGCGAAAAGAGAGCGCGAGGGGGACCACTGGAATTGAAAGGCAGGGAAGTTATCATGGAAAAGCACACGCTCACGGCGTCCAGCTGGCAGTGAGCGAACAGACTGCTGACACAGGGAATGCAGCGCAGAGCAGCTCACATGACGGCCTTCACCAGTCCAGGGCCCGTGTCACGTCATACGTACAACAGAGATGCCTCTACGACTGCAGCCGCCACACTGGAGGAAAAGAGCCTCCGTGAGTCACACCCAAAATATAAAGTATTTAAGTTATTAGCTGAATCAATTATTAAGCACTGGAACAAAGGGGCTGCGGCAAACTCAATAAATGTTAGCTAAAGCTATTTATTGATCTCCTTTCACTTCTCTGAGCGTATGGGAGGACTGTGAAGATAGTTAAAAAAAAAAAAAAAGACCTCATTTACAATTAGAGAGCCTACAGACAAGGGGGTGGCCTAGAAAGCGGTGACAGGGAATCACACAGAGAGCTCTGCTTCACACGTCAAGAGAAAACAGAAATTTTAGTGATTGGCAATAATGGATATAATGAGGTTATTAGATATAAACTTGATGCATTAGGATTAAAGGTCAAGACGGAGGTAAAGAATTTAGGGGTAATTCTTTTAAGGGTTATTCATGTTCTTTTTCTGGTTTTCTGTGGTGGCGATCTGCGCCACCACCACCCGATCAAAGCACTGTGATGTCCTTACATTCATGGATTAAAGGCCAGAAGTCCACATGACCACCATCATCAAATTCTTCCATGAGAACCCAGAATACAATCAGGACTGATTGAGGTCATTGATGTGAGGTAGAACGCCTAGAGGGGGCTGGGTGGTCTCGTGGCCTGGAACCCCTGCAGATTTTTTTTTTTTTTCTCCAGCTATCTGGAGTTTTTTTTTTTTTCTATCCTCCCTGGCCATTGGACCTTACTTTTATTCTATGTTAATTAGTGTTCCCTAATTTTAATTATTTATTTTGTCATTTTTCATCATGTAAATCACTTTGAGCTACTTTGTATGAAAATATGCGATAGAAATAAATGTTGTTGTTGTCATCAACCTCCAGAATGCATATCCATAGACATGAAGTGATGGGCAGTTCAGTGGCATCTAGGTATGAAGCATATGGCCTAGTGACTATCAGAAAATCTGTTTAGCACCTTAACCTTTCTACTAAAAGTACACCTGTGTCACATGCATGCAAGAAAAAAGAAAAACAAAACATGTGGAGTGTATGGGCATCTGCACAGGCAGAGGAGCCCCAGTCAGAGATGCAAACAGAGCAATTGTGGTCTCTGACAAGAAGCATCATACAGAAAGAAATAGAGGAGAGGATGATGTTATGCACTAAAGGATAGATAGATCGATAGGAAGGGTACTCTGTAACAGATAGATAAATAGGAAATGTACTTTACCATAGATATTTAAGGTCTTATAGACTAGACAGAAAAGACACTATATTAGATGGACATCCACCTCCTAGCAGGTGGAACGAGCTGCTACCTCCAGTTTGAAGTCAGACTTCCTCAATGTGTTTAAGAAATATTTAAAGACTCACGTTTGGTGGATCTCTCTTTCTTACTGATATTGGCTTTGCTAAGTTTTTATTACCTAAGAATTATAACTCACTTTTATCTATGTCATGAGGTCTTCACTTGTGGTAGTCAATTTTGTCACCTTGTCTTGACACAGTTGTTTCCAAGCAGTTCCTCAGATTGATGTTTACTCAATTATGCTTAGCCCTTTTGTAAGTCACTTTGGATAAACGTGTCTGCTAAATAAATGAATGTAAACATGCAAGCCAGTATATAATAGACAAGTAATGTACTATGCAATACTGTAGATAGATATGAAAGGTGCTATAGAAGACAGTGAGTGATTTCTCCCCTGTCGGCACACACAAGTGGCCTTCACAGCTGTCGTCCACAGTACTCTAATCTCCTCAAAACTGGAGGTGCTACTCTCATTATACTTTTATACGTAAGAGTCACTTTTGACCCAGTTGCCCACATCTTTGTACGACTTGGCCTTGAGGATGTCTTCAGTCCGTCACACAACGTTTACTTGCTTTATAGCAAGTCATTTTCAGCCTTACATATGCCTGATGCATTTACTCCTTCATTGCTGTCTGCAGTTGGATGTGGCATCTCTCATAATAAAGAGCTGGACCCAACAATCTTCTCTACATAAAAGCTAGACTTAGAAATCCTGATTTAATAATAATAATAATCATAATAAGCTCCCTTCTGTTTGGGACTTGTGGCGTCTTAGGAAGACTAGCAGGGTTATTAAAGACCTCAACCACTCTGCACAGTTGCTTTTCAGAGCCATTGGCACTCGCACCATTCAATTCAGAGTGGCTCACACCGACGACTGCATGCTTGTTACTTATCTTTGCCATCTGATATTACCCTTGCTGTCCTGCTGTCACTATGTCTTGCTGTAAGGCTTTCATTGTGCTGTGTACATATGACAGTAAATATGCATGTGATCTTAATGCCCTTTTTGGTCATATACCCTGATAGTTGTTTCTTTATTTTTTGATTCTTTAAGCCATTTCTGTGAAAAGCCAAGTTATGCGTGACCATCTTGCTCGTATGCCCAGTGACTGCACAAGTCCAAGGCCAAGCAGTGAAGTGGGAGATGCTGAGCCCATTGTGAGGGACCCCATAATTGCTGTTAAGTGGAGCCAATGGGCACACGCGGGCTGCTGCATCTCCCCGCAGAGTCAATGGAGAGTCACATCCTCGACCATTAGCTGCTTTTCATTTGTGCTGCATTTGCCATTTCTGTTGCTAACTATTGTGAAGCTCATAATGTTGGATTCAATTTGAGTTACACAAACGATCTCCAGAGGTGGCTTTGTTTTACAAACTATGGCACATGCTCATTAACCTAACAGCAGCAGTAATGGCAGGTGAGTAGCATCATGGTTGAAATGTGCCATCCGGGTGCCCCTTAGCACCTTCCTCCTGAGTGCTGCTAGATATTTTTTTTACAACAAAACTATCACCCTGCACACAGCATTTTCCCATTTTCCTCTTTCTGCCCATTGGAGTTCTGGTAGAGCTCATCTCAAGCTTCAGTGGCAAAGTGATGGGCAAGAAATGGAGCCATCATATGTGGCATGCGCCGGGATACTGACTGTCAGAGCTGTGTGTTCCCTGCCTGTCAGCACTGAAAGAAATGCACACTGCACATCTGATACTGCAACAAAGCCAAGTGTGTGACACCCAGGAATGATTGTACAAAATGCAAGACCAACATGAATAAGTATTATAAAAAAAAAAAAAAATTGTCTTGTATGTGGACAAGGTGACACAGTGACAGGTCCACCCAGGCACTGCCTCTATTACATGTCTGTCACACTGGCCTGTGCCACCCAGCCAAGCTTGCTGCTCTCAAAGTACATGGCCAGAATCAGAGTATCCCATTAAAAATAAATGGGACGAGGTGGTTCTTCAGTTTGATGCCTTTGGGGAACCAGTTTTGGCTTCCAACAGAACCATCCACAAGCAGGTTCCACAAATACCCCTTAATTTATTTTGATTCAGAACAAACTCTATAAGTAGCCATTAGCAGATGATAATAGATTTGTGAAATACCAATGGCCTCATGATTTTAAAAGCCCCCTCGCTTCATACAATCACACATACTAAGCTTTCTTTATCTGTCACTGGCCTGGTAGGCTGCCTATGACACATGAAGGATTTTTTCTTTTTTCCCCACATATTAAGAACCTTTTTAGAGCCAAAAGATCCAGTTTCACATGCAAAGACCCCTACCCAGAACAAACTGCTTCTTTGTCCAGCTACAAGGAACCACACAACCCAGTAAAAGTGCCATTGTAGAACTTTTCTATTAAAGAGTGTAGCTGGAGGTGTCACTCCCGCATAATGGGCACTTGCACGGAGAGAGGCGGGTTACACTGTAGAGGGTACTCTCCATGTATACCAGGGCAGCACACAGATGAGACCCCAAAACTGAAAGCCGAAAAGGACTCCAAATTCTGAGTAGGCCCAGAAGATAAAAGCCACACTGGCTGCATCGCCAGTTCTTTTCGTGAAAGCCGCTGACAGATGGGCCATTCCTTGCAGTAGGTGGTCTTTCTGTTTCCTTCTAAGAGGCTTGCAGGTTCAGTGAGCCCACCTAGGGCTCAAATGTAAGAAATACAAGGCAGTTATACAACAAAACTTTTTCCTCTCCCTTGTGCACCCCAGAAGTGTCCATTTTGGTAGCTGGTGTAGGTGAGGGGTGCAAGTTTAGTCCACCCTGGGTTTGTTTCCTAACCTCAGCTGCATACACTGCACTCAGATACCTGGGTCTCCTTTACAATATCCTGATTAAATGATCTAAGGGTGCAGTTAGCACACCTTCCTGGATATGACACTGAATCCATGCTGGGTGCGTCTCAGAGGAGCAGCGTCCTTTAAAAGATGTCTCCTCTGTGGAGTCCTTCTGAGTAAAGTTTGATTTCACAGGAAATGAGGCCATTTCATCAGACAATTTCATTAGTGACTCTCTGAAATGGTGAATGTGACACTGGGAGTGAGTCTGGGGTTAAACCAAAGACTAACAAGATTATGGATATGACATTAATATGGAAATGGCATTGCTTTATTTTTAAGAGTCCCCCCATAAAAGTGCTGGAGTGCTTATTCAGAGTGATGGTGTAAGGGAATCATTTTAATTTTTCAAAAGGACCACCCAACCTTAGCAGGCTCCATTAATAACTAAGAACAGATGATGACAGGTTTGTAAAACACCGTTGGGGTTCCTGATTTAAATGGACTCTCTTGTCATTCTCGTGCAGTCGCACAGGACAACTTCAGGTTTTCTTGAGCTGCCAGTATGCTGCTAGGTTTCCATTTTTTGTATGCAGATTAGGAACATTTTCAAAGCCCAAGGAACTAACTTCATATGAAATGAAATGAGTGCCATATGTGCTAACGAGGTCACAGGTCTGCTCCATCATTGTCAATAGCAGAAAGTGTCTTGTATCATTGAAGCGTAATCTGAAGGCAATTACTATACAAGGTGCTGTATGAAATTAAATGTGTGTGTGGTGTTGGAGATGACGCGGCTCCTTACCGTTGCTCCCCAGAGGCAACTTTGCTCAATTGGATTTCTGCTGTTTCCCGCTGACAACCTTTATTCCTTCTAAGCCTGCACTCACACTAATTTATCAAATTGTTTTATAAAGCACCTTTTGAATCCGCCACAATCGCAGGGTGTACCACACGTGGTGCACAGCTTACTGAACTACAATACAATAAAAGGGGGCTGTAGGGAAATGGGCTGTGCGCTGGCGCGTGGCCAGCAGTGTTTCCAAACACCATCGGTCACTTGCGGGGCAGCTTGGCGCCTGCTGGATGGACTGTGGCAGTGAACGGACTCCGTCTCCTCCGTGGCGTCCATTCCCGGCACCATGCCAACTTCTGTAAAGTGAGATTGCCCTCCCCCCATGCCGTGCCAGCCGGCCGATGCCCGTGACCCTTCTCCCTCGACCACGAGCCGCACACGCGGGAATTGGCGCAGCCGCCGCTCATCGTGTTTGTTTGCTTTTATGTGGAATCACAGCCATCATTAATAAACCCAGAATTGAATGCTAATTGCGCGCCAGGCTGAGTTGTGATCTATTATTTATTCGACATGAATATTCTTCAGAATGATAAAACGGCGCATGAATTACCGCTAAAATATGTTGGCGCCACATTAAGGAATGCAAACTCGTGCAGATGGAGCACACGGCACCCCGGCCACACGCACTTTCTTTTATGATATGCGTCTTTGGACCTCCTTCAGCCTCGTTTTAAAGATGAATGCCTAGTGCTGTTGGTGCCGTTTAGTTATGTATTTATTTATTATTCTTTAAGTCTAGCAAACGGCGAATTGCTCCAGAAGCCCCGATGGCCGGCGGCCCCTTTCCCGACGTGATGCCTTGTTCACTATACTGTACATTGGACTCTATTGTGAGCTGCTCGCTTTGCCCCTTCACTAAAGTTACTTGGAGGAGGTACGTAGGGGATTTATAAAAATATCAAAGCAAGTACGGGAAGACACCACGATGTATGCAGTTATGTCGAATGGTAAGCCCAGTCGGGCCAGATGGCCACTGCCTGGTTTCTTTCTTTATAGTTAAGATTTGCTCATTTTGTGGCCCCACTGTAATGACAGAAACAGGCGACCGGCAAAACGCACTCCATTACAGCACGAAGATGACAGCAGCAAGCCGAAGAAGAAACGCAAATCACGTACATACGGGCTGACAAAGGCAGTTACTAAAACGCAAAACGACTCCCCTCCGAGACTGCCCCGGGCCATTTCACGCTGTCGTCTTCAGCTGAATAGAGTAATAAATGCACGAGTGACCCGAACGTTTGAAGTCCTCCGTTGTCATTCTTTGAAACGATGCATAAACAAAAGCGGTGTAATGGCCAACGCGAGAGAAACAGGAGTGGGTAGAACGGCGATCAGACCCCCGCATGCCACCCCCATGCCCCTTCAAGACCCAGGCGAGCGTGTAGCTGAGCACATCACTGCGAAGAAAACAGAGATGGTATCGTTCGTGAAAGGTGCTATATAAAACAAAGCTAGACCGTGCCTTGCGGATATGCGCACATGGTCATATCATTGCTATCTTAAAAACCTTCAGGCGGATAGAGTGACTGATCCTTGCACTGCACGTCGTGTAGTTGCTGGTCCCACGTGCATTTTAAAACAGAAACCACGAGAAACAGATTTATGTTCTATTTTCGTGCCACACAAAACGCGAGACGGAAATGCATGTGTGAGACAGCAATGTCCACAGAAGACTGTCCGACTCTGTGAGGACACCGAAGGTGGCGCTGGAATGAACCCACTTTGTATGAGGGTCTTCTGCTCATCTGGAATGCACCCTCCTCGCCTTTTCGCGTCGCTTACTGATGCTGTTTTCTCGTTAAGGGTGCGCCCCCTAGTGACACTGACGTAAACTGTGGGCGCTTGAAGCGCAAATTGATCATAAAAGTCTGGAGTGCGCAGAGCCAGAGGTTAGGCTCACTGGAAGACAGCAGGCGGGCACACTGCCAAGCGTTCCACTGACTTTCCTGTGGATGGTGACAGCTTGTTTTACACACCCTGCGAGCCCGCTGCGGTCACGTGGCCTGTTACCTGCGCAAGTAGCCAGGTGTGCACTATAGCGGGCTACAGCTCACCTAACCGTTTTACCCCTTGGTGAGTCCCGAGGCCTTAGGCTAGTCTGGGAAAACGGGTATGCAAAGACACAAGACATATACCGGCAATCTGTGCACCAGTGGCAAATGTCCGGCCAGACCTGGTGGACCGATGGCGCCTCCGTCCCACAAATCCAAAGCTCCTGCCATCATAATACAATTGCTGTTTTCAAATACATTTGAAATAGGGTACACAGCGGCGTTCCGTCCGGGTTAGGGTTGCGGCGCCATGTGCCATATCTCATGGGACACAAGCAGACGGCGTCAGACACCATCGCCACCGCCGTTCACTGTATGTCATCCAGGAATAAGAAAATTCAAGTGAGCCGGGCACACGCTGCGTCACTTTTCTTTGCAAAGGCAAACTCATGCCATACAGCAGCCTACACACGAAGAGCAAGAGCGAAAGAAACGGCGACAATCGAGCAAGCTGTACACTGAACCGTATCTTACCTTCTTCCGGGGCTGCCATTTCATCATATTTGTAAATCAAAGCTGTATAGCATCAAGATGTTGTAGAGGCGGCGGACTTGAGTTCAAGCAAGCAGCATCTGCCAGTCATACTGCCCGCTCTTCTTTCAGCTTCCTCCCAGCATTATGCTCCTGAGACGCGAAGGCGGCCGCGTGAAGTGACCCTGCAGCTACGAAAAACTCGGCCAACTCTCGGACATGTGTGGACACGGCGCCCGGAGATTCCAGCGTCTGCGTCTTCATTCGCGTGTAAACTTAGTCATCGCCCTCGAGGTAGTACCAGTGCCGCCGCCGCTGCTGCAGTGTTGAACCCTTGCTCTGCTATCCCCCCCGGTGCCGTGAAACCAGGAAAATTCCGATGGGGATGCCGCATCCCCTCGCCTCAAAACGATACTGGAGCAGACACAAGCACCACGGAAGCGAACCGATCACAACTTGTGCCTTTGTGCGGTTACTTCGCTTTGGGAAGATTTTTTTTTTTCAAGTACGATCCCAGCGATCCGCTACATCCATAGAAGAGGACCCGCACCCCTTCCTCGGGCGATCCGCGGCAGTTTCTTCCGATCACTACGGGACCTCCTGAAGGTGGTACTCCTGTAGAACGTAAAGAAAGGTACAATCCCAAGATTTTGCGCAAGGAAAAAGCTCCAAGGATATCCTGCAAGAGCAACAAACTGGACTCGTCTGTGCTAATGACTTCCTTCCCTTCAGAGCGCAGCGCCTAGCAGCCCGCGCCGCGCCGCTTAGCTCTTCTCTTCTCTCCGCTCCGCTCCGCACAACCTACCGCGATTGAGCGGCCGCCGGGTCCTAGCGCCGTCCTCAGCCGTTTGTGGAAATGCGCACAGGGAGCTTCCAGGAGCTGCCAGGTAAGCACGCGTCGTCCCGAAAAGTGAAACGCGTCAAACCCCAATAAGCCGAGGGGACAAAATGTCAGGTAGCTGTCAGGGTCCAACTCCACTTCCTTTAAACTGGATACCCCTTAAGAAGCGATTCCACGACGTCTACAACACTGCAGCTGTCTCATTGGCTGAACTGAGTCCAACAATTTCACAGACCTCCAACTCTAAACCGAGTTTCCTTTTTCTCCTCAGCTCTCTCCAACCCGTTTTCAAGTCTAGGATGATCACCTGCTAGCTAAAAAGCTTGAAATGCCCCGGACTAAATCAGTAAGCTCCCGCAGCGTGCCAGTCTGGTCAACTGATGCTGGTGACCTTGTTATACCCCAAACTGACTAACAGCCTGCGTGGTGTGGGTGACGGAGCTTTTAGAGTGGCCTCCCTAAAGTCATCACATCTGCTGACTCCTCAGAAAACGCATCTGTTCAGCAAGGCATTCTGGTCCTTCTCACCATTCACTGTATGCAGTATGTACAGGTGTGAGACACCACACATAGGGTACCTGTTTATGGCATTTTATATAATACTCCAGCTGGAGTTTTTTTGTTCTAACCATAATGTTTTCTTTCATCTGTTTATCTTGTATTTGATGTTTAATCTTTCACACTAATGTCTATTCATTGTTATTTATTTGGCTTTTGCTGTAATTCTGTTCCTTTTCTCTCCTTTTGAATAATTATGAAGCACTTTCAGCTCAGGGAATGTGCTATGTACAGCGTCTTCAAAAAGTCCTCACACCCCTTCATTGTTCTCACACTACATCCTTCGATGCCTACAATTATTTTTTTTAATTAATCAAGCAACACTCAACATTCCAGAATGATAAAGTGAAAATAGGATTTTTGAAACTGTTGCAAATGTATTAAAAATAAAGTAAAAAAAAAAAATAAAAATTGGAATATCATGTTGTCACAGGTGTTTGGACCCTTTGCTTTGAGATGTTCCTATACCTTGTTTGGAGTCCACTGGATATGATATGATTAGGAAAGGCACACACCCATCTACAGTATGACTCTTCCTAGGGCTGGTCACCTGGCCAAAGTGAGCAATCGGGGGATAAGGATCTTTGTAAGAGAGGTGACCAAGAGCCCAATGGTTGTCTCTTTGGAAATGGGAGAAACTTCCAGAAGGACAACCACCACTGCAACATTCTGCTGATCCAGGCTTTATGGTGTTATGAACTAGGAGTCCTGTAACACACAATCCCAAAAACACTTCCAAAAATGCCCATTAGATGGGAATATTTCAATCAAAACCCGGCTAGTAATAAGAGCAAACACAGAGTCTTTATAAATGATTTTGTTACTGTTACTATTATTATTATCATCATCAGTACAACTTTTGTTTTCCCTACAGTTTGTTTCCAGGACTCCACCAGAGTCTGGAGCGCTTTTTGCAGGATATGTGCAAATCCCAGTAGCCCAGTCTTTGAGCTTTCAGTGCTCTTGGTTTAACAGCTCTAAGCACTGGCCATATCCGTTCTTGATAAATCCCTGTGAACCGGTTAGTGCGGGCACAGTGTTAGCTTTAGTGTTTTCATGTGTGTTGGATTTCTATTTAAAGATCTTTATATTCAGATGTCTTTTTGGCATCTTTGACTGTGACGTTGTGCTCTTCAGGTATGGTGACATGTGCCCAGCTGGCTATTCGGCTGCATCTGCGCATCTTTACTGTAGCTGCCAGGGAAGTGCAACCTGTTGAAATGTGGTTAATGGTGTCTTCAGCCATATTGCATATTCTACATTTGCAGCTGACTTGGCTCTCGAGGGTCTCGTGCTGGTGGTACTCCATATGGAATGCTTAGGCTTATGTGACAGTGGTTAGGATGTCTGTCTCTACCTTAAGGTTTGAGGTTTGTGTTCAAGCTAAACTAGCTTTGTTGTCTACAAATAGCCCATCAAGGTCATTTCAAACTACTAAAATGGACGTTTTATCAAAGTTCTGCTGTTTCATATCTGAACCCCTCTTTGATCTTGATGTGGAGTAGACGTTTATTATTATTATTGTTAGTCCTGTACTCACAATATAAACTACCACTCTCCCAAGGTTTAAATATGGTAGCCCACCTAACCGTCTGGAAATCTAAATGTACCTGAGGAGAGCCTACATGCTGGGGTCTAGGTAGTCTGGGGTAGCAGCACTAACTGCCAGGTCATACTCATCAAACATCATTCTTAATTTAACTAAACACACACTAGTAAAATGGCAGCCATGTGTGGCAGTGATGAGGGTAACTGAGCATGGGGGGTATCCACTGGAGGGCCTGGATACTTCACAAAGACAAGCGCGTATGAAATCCCAATGTGAATGTCAGACTAACATTCCAGACTGGGATAAGTGAATACAAAGCACTGTGAGGAAGGACAGATAAGAGAGAATCGGGGATCCTGTCGGTGTACTTGTTTCAGCTCCATTTAATATTCCCACTCCTCCCCAAAGAGAGCCCATGTTCTAACAGACCGCCTACTTTTGCTGGTATTAGTGGGGACATCTTAAATAAAACAAGCTGTCAGCATCTTTGTAGCACCAGAATGGTAGCATTGAAAAGTGAAGTGTAAGATATTACATGGGTTGATGAACAGATAAGAAAGGCGCTATACAATAGATAAATACATATGTACAAACACATGCTGTCATGGAAATGTGAGCATAGAAGTACAGTACCTTTATTTAATGTAGCGTCTTCAGTGGCACACATCATCACAATAATGATTATGGATGTGTGCCCCCGTGACCTCACATCCTCATCCCGTTTGCTCTGCTCCCTGAATAGGCCCGCTTGTTACACCCTCATTTTCAATTCTGGGATTTTAAAGCTTCGACTTGTGCCATTCTGTATGCAGCCCCACTACTCATTCATAAATAAGAAAGGGGGGTTGCTGAATGACAGGACACGCAGAGGCAGTGGCAGGCTGAAGAGCGATAAGCAGGCAGTAAATAATTATTGATGTCTTCTTCTTTAGACCAAGCCCGTTCTTATACTGAGACCAACGCCAAGCAGGTGGGCACACGTGCCTTCTTACAGTCCTCCCAGCCTGGCTTGTCTTATTGTTATTTCTTTAACCCTGCAGTTGTCGCTTTTTCATTTCTTTGTGCTTCTTTCCCATTATTCTCGTGTTTATATTATCCTCATCCTCGTTCAGAGTGGTGTGCTACACAGATGGGCAAGCTTTTAGCGACTGCTGCCCACTTTTTAAAGTGTCCACTAGGAGGTTTCTGAAGCTGGGAGCCTGGGGGAGGTGTGTGCAAAGCAGAGACACCGGCATGATGATGTCCAGCTGAGCGGAGCGTCCCTGTGATGCCCCCCACAGAGCTGTCTATAGTGCCATTCGGTAGAGGGCAGCTGGTGGGGCCAGAGATGCTCATGAATGATGGATGACCAGCAGTCTTAAGCACAGCGCCATGCCTGTCTGCTTGCAAGCACTAAACACCAATCTGAAATGCTGCCAAGTGCACAGGTTTAGGGTGGGGTATGGCACGACAGGGGGCACAAGAGGGTTCCTAGGGATTTGACTGCAAGTTTTATAATAATTACCAAGTCTGTCTTCTTGAGGTAGGAAAAGCGGTAAAGTGGCCTGAGAAAAGCGGCAGAGCTGGTGCTGACTGAAGGCCGGTGTTATGCTGCACAGCATTCATTCATTCATTCTGATATTCTGACAAACGCATGTCTGACAAGTGACACAAGTGCAGTATTCTTACCATCTGAAGGGTACAGCAGAGACAAAAGACGTGTGGGGATCCCCGGATGTCAGCCTGTAAGTGCTTGCTGAAGCAGCCAAGTACATTGACTGAGCCCCCGTCTAATCGGAAGCAGGGCAGAGTGCTCATGGCAGGGAGAAAACTGGAAACTTCAACACTCAGGCACGTTTGAAATCTCTAATTGGCCTGTAAATCAGATTTCTATATGTTGAATCTAGAAGCGAGCACATCAGTCTTGATGCAGAACAGGGTTTTGGTGGGCGCTCAGAAGTCAGGAGCGGGAAACCAAGAGAAGAAGCATAAAGTTTGTAGAGAAGCCTTCAATTATTTTTCTGATCTGCTCATGGCATGTGGAAGGGCTTGCCTGAAAGAAATCGCCTGCTCCACTTCAAAGGCGTTTTGACCATACCAGCCTCAAAAACAAAGAGAACTGAAAGGAGGACTGTCTGAGGGCTTCCGAGAGTGCCGCTCCCGGCCCAGTGACTTATGTGGTAAGTGGTTTCCATACGCATGCCGTCCTTACAGGCCTCACCAGATGAGGTGAGATAAGGCAGCTGGGAATGATTTGGGCTGCACAGTTGGGTTAAAGTGGGTCAGGAGGCTGGAATGACCAACACCTGAGAGTCACGATAGGACTGTGGAGCAGAGGGCGACAGGGCATGCTGACCCAGATATGGAGTGGAGGCCCTTAACATAAGCCCCTTGGCTAAACA
Organism: Polypterus bichir lapradei; assembly: GCA_026402145.1. Lineage (NCBI taxonomy): Eukaryota > Metazoa > Chordata > Cladistia > Polypteriformes > Polypteridae > Polypterus > Polypterus bichir. Next base: position 1,005,628 of record JANRMT010062838.1, read on the forward strand.
GCAGCTGGGATGAAGTGGACTATAGTTATTTTGTGCCAATTGCAGGTCTGGGTACACACAGATATGGACATGATGAGCCCAATATCTTTTAATTCACAGAAATGAATCCAGCATGAGTTCATGTGGCACACGGCTCCACAGACAGAACATTAATAGGCTTTGGAGAAGGAGATCAGCTTCTGATGCAGCACATGTGAACAGCAAGATTTAAAAATGGTAAAATCGTAATGAGGGGCTTGGCCCACAACTCACCTGCCTCATAAATATCGTGATTGTTGGGCTCACGCGAAACTCCAAAAGGGGCTTCAAACTGAAAATCAGAGTAAATTGAAGAACCAGGCTTTGTGGCCTACACACCCAAAATGGGGCCAAGGATTATAAATCTCAAAAAGGGCAATGGAGATTGGCCCAAGTGAGAAAAGAGGTGCCTCTTAATGATGAAAGGAGTTTATTAGATCAAAAGGAAGCAATAGCAATAAAATCAAAGTGATCAAATAATTAACAGCAAGAGGCAAACGAAAAGAGAACACCAAGTCCAAAATCCTAATACCAAAATCAAAGATGTGCAAAATTTCCAAAAACTAAAGGACCAAAATAAACAGAAAAAAAGCCAGGAAAAGAATACTTGGCCAAACCAGGAAAAAAAAAAAACAAGGAAAAAGCGACACAAACGTCAGGAAGTGATAACAAAATGGTAGAGCGGCAATGTTACCAAAATAACAATGACGATAAATCACACATGGAAAAAAAGAACATATTTATACAAAATGGTAACATTGCAGCCTGATTAGCGGTTTGAAATAGTAGGATTCATGACACTTGGCAGGACATCAGGGAGAGGAAATGCCCTTAAGCCAACACCAAAGTACAGTGCAGCTGTCCAGCCGCTGTCCGTGTCTATGCTACTTGCACATGTGCTAAAAAATAGGTTGTGTTTGTACATGTTGTGTCCTTGTCACCTAAAATTACCCAATGTGCTACCTGGCAGCGACTCATACAGAATTAAGGTGAGTCATTTGCTTCTGGACTGCAGAGAGCCTGGAGCTGGGAAGTGAGGATTTAAAGCAAATTTAGCATTTCTGCTGAGGTGGATATTTTTTTTGCAATGAAGTGTTAAAGAATAATAAAATATGCACAAAGTTTGCACAAATAAGTTTGGCCTCTATCAGTATTGTTCATATTGCATTTTGCTCAGTTGTGGTGTGCTTTTTAAAAGTAATAAGAGAAAATAACAAATAAAGAAATCCCAATGGGCACTACCTTCAAAAGTCAAGGGTATGATGCTGTGGTAATCACTGAAATACCCATTAACAGAATTCAAGTCGAATGAAAAAGAACAAAAGTGCAGGAAAGTTAAAGCTGAGATTTTTTTGTAACCTTTGTGGCAAGTTGTTTTTTTCTCAGCCAGAGGTTTGATCTTTAAGGTGTGCAGCACCAATTGTCCTGTTTAGGAATGATGGCGGACCTGAGCCGTCTATGCATACTCATATTGCAGACTTGTAACCGCCTTTTGTTTTCATTATGTGTCTTACTTTCTGGTAGGGATTCCATTGTTTATTCCTTATTCACCTCTGATCTTTACTGCAGGATTCAACGAGCAGCTCATATACATGGGCTTGTAGCCGAATGGCAGACTTGAGCGACAGTCAGGAGTGCGAGTTTAATTTGTACAGTCTGTGCAATTGACCGAGTTTAAACCTCAAAGCGCAAGCTGACATTGTTGAGTCCCCACTATGGACCCGCTGTGTGACACGCTCCACCTGCTTGGGCTCACTTTGTAAAAAACAGATAAAGAACAAGGGCACTGTACATGAACTATGAGGCTTCTAAGTCACTCTGGATGAAATATTATGTTGTGGCTGTACAGAGATCAGAGTGAGCACTAGTTCAGATTTTCTGAATCACAGTTTTGTGGAGAGCTGGAGACTCCCACCAGCAACCAGCATAAGGCAGGAACTAACCATGGATGGGAACAAGTCCTTCACAGAGCACCCTCTGGAATTTCTTGTTAAAAGGTTGACATGAAATTTCGGTGTGGGCACAATGCAGACACTCCAAGGTCAAGTTAATCAGCAGAATGTTATCTTGATACAGTTCAGATGCAAAATGGATGTTACTGTCACACGAAAGGGGGGCATTCCATTCATCCATCTGCACATTTTCCAAAAGCTGCTGTTTTCTAATATAGCATTGCGGTAAGCAACAGCCTGTTTTAACAACATGTAGGCTGGACCCAGCTTTGGGTGGGAAATCATTTGGTTAGTATGCCCTCTTATGCAGTCATCCAGTTAATAATGCTGCTTACAAACAAACAAATGCCTGTGATTAAAAAAAAATAAAGCACCATTTGTATATGTACATTGATATTGACATGGGGGCCACGTGGCAGCCCACTGCAGCTGGAGTAAGTCCAAAGAGTAGTGCAACACAGTGGAGCAAAGAACAATGGGAGAGCACAAAGTAATGTACCAGACTGAATGTAAACTAAACCCTGTTGCCCCTCTGGGCCTGACATTCCTGCCTGTCTTAGTTGCCCACCGCCATGGTACTGTCAGACGCAGTCCTATCCACACCTCTGTCTCTTTTGTCTCTGCTCAGCCCTGTTGAGGCTTTGGTGCAAGTGTTGGAGTCGGGAGTGTAACTTCAAGAGTGGCCTTGGCTGAAAACTAGATGGCTGCTGGTGGCTGATCCCACAGTCTAAACCCACTTGGCCCACCTTGCTGCTTACAGTGTTTTTGTTGTACATTTAATTACTAAAAGAACATGGGCACCCTGACAGTGTTCTTTAGGTCCCTTTAGTTCTCCACGGTTTGTGGGACATCAGATCTTTAATGCTTTATGCGGCGCTCACTGAACACAAAGCATTGCCTCTGAAGCTTTCAATACACAAAGAAAGCCAACATATCAGAAAAGAGCAGAAGGCCACCACTAAACCCAGGTCTTGAAACTTTATGGCATCCTGAGGAAGCATTTTTAGTGTGGAGAATCCAAAGCAGAGCAGCTATAAGCCATCTTTTTTCCTGTGGCCCATCTTGGGAATGTGAAACTGAGCCTACCAGCCTGTTAAATATCTGATAAAATCTGGAATTCCATCTTCCTGGGCATTTTCTTTCTTGACATGTCTTTCTCAGGCCAAAAGAAATTTCTCCAACAGAAACTGCACATGTGTGAACACCCAGAGGGTCTTAAAGCAAAGTGCTTTACACAAAAGGTTGTTTGCCTAAATTTGAAGAGGCTGATCTGCGTCTACTTGCTCCCCGGCAGCCCCAGAACTGCAGGATTTTGCAGCAAGCTGCCGTGTATTGCTGCTGATTTGTGCTTGTGGTCAGTGCGTCACTGGCGTCGGCTAAGGAGGAGAAGGTATTTCATTGGTGGCACACGGAGAAGAGCAGCTGGAGTCCCACCTACTGGACAGACCCAGTACTACGCCTGTATGGAACTAACACAAAGCAAGGCACAATTGGGGGCGCTGAAGTGAAATCAGCGGCTCTGAAACAAACTCATCATCTAATTAAGGCGCAATAAAAGCTTTGAAGAGAAAAGAGGAGAAGAATGAGGGAAGCGTGCTGCAGAGGAGTGCTCTTGGGTTTTCCAGTGGCTTCATGGCATTCAGCTGAACGCCCTTGAGTACTTTCCTATTAATTCCTGTCTAAAGACAATTAACAGCTGTGATCTCAGCCAGACCAGGAAGGGTGAAGTAAAGCAGACAGATTCTTTTTAGAGGTGGCTTGCCGTGGGGTAAGGTAAAGTAGGGTGGGGTGCATTACCCTATAAAGCTTTGAAAACTGCAAAAAGAAGACAGAAGCACTGCAGGTCACGTGATAACCGAGACCGAGGTGAGATTCTCTGGTCATGCCATTTGTCTCCGGCCCTATTAGATGGGACAGGATCTGTCAGCCAAAGCCAGCATGAGTTCAGACTGAATCTGAGTGCACGTCTCAGGCCAGGATGCTCTTCCTCGACACTCACTACTTCCTGTGTTCTGTAAAGGGAGACCTTTGAGCGGATCATATTGGAGAGTCGCCTTAGGTGGTTGTTTGAGGCTAAGTGGATCAAGAGGATTAGCAGCCGCACATGCACACAGGCACCCATGGAGAACTTGCCTGCTGTATATTAATTGTCTTCTGTCTAAAGCTGGCAGGCCAAGAACACCAGCATGGAGAAATCCATCCATTAAGTGAATTTGTAAAATGAAGTGGCGAGCTGGCCTGCTGCTTTGAGTCACCACTATTGTCCTTATGGAACAAAGTGAATTGTTTGATTTGAGGATCTCGGCATGCAAACCAGAGCCCTGGAGCAGTGTGGACCAAGCAGTATGCCGAGTACGATTAGTCTAGTGCTATGGATTCATTTGTTTTTTATTTCCATATTGTTTCCATTTGTCAATTGTTTTTCAGTTTACTTTGATAAACATTTGGCCATTTTTATTGTTTGCAACTTTGTTTTTACCTGAGAGAATCAATTCAGTGGGGGGTTAGATTGAAATTTGCATGCTGTGCGTCTGCAGGACAAGGACTGTGAAGAGGAGACAAGAGGATGCGGCCATAAAGCACACAACGAGTTAGTGCATCTTCCATACATCTTATAAAATACATGTTGAGTTACTGGTGTTGGGGCCGTCTGTTCAGTGAGCAGGCCATTTTAAACTCTGGATCAGGTCCTTCACAAGGCCTTATAAAGGCAGGTCATTTACACAGCCTGCTGGCCATTCCGGTGCTATGTCTCACCCTGGCCTCACATCGGCGTTCTTTGGATTAAAAATGTTACTTTCTAAATTTACTGTATGTGTCAATTCTGCTTTCAGTTGTATTTTTTTCTATTTTGTGCATGTAGTATGTAACATTGGGATGTTGGTACACAACTGTACTTACAAAAAATGTTCACATTTTTCTTAACAAGGTATCGTATACTGTTGTCCGACTATATCTGGACAGCTTGTCGCATTTAACAACCACAGTTGCTGAATCTCAGTGCCTCTGATGGTGTCCATCCAATTATATCACTTTTGACCTTTGATCACACTTTCAAATCTTACATTACTCAGCAAAATGTAAATTCACCTCACGATCAGTCAACGTAGAGCCGAGCAGTGGAAGTAGAGGAGTTACTGTACAAATGCAAACCTGAGACTTTGAGCAGACATCTTCGTAGACTCAATAAGAGTCTCCTCCATTTACGTAGTCAGTAACATGCCAGGTCAAAACCCTCAATCAAGCCCACCCTTCTACAAAGCCAGAGCGTGGACCAGTCAGTGACGCCATCTCTCGTTAGTTTGCCAGAAATCCTACACGAGACTGTCAAGAGACCCCGAGTCACTTACGACCAATGGCAGTGGCAGCTTATATACATATGGTTGTGCTGATGATGTCACACGACCTGGCTCCTGGGACAGTTCACCAGTATGGCGATTAGTATTCAAAGACCAAATAGAGTTGTGTTCAAAACTAAAGTATAAAAAATAATTCAATTAAGAAGGCTAAAACAAAATTTCAAATGTAATGGAAGATGCATATTGATGCGCTGTAATTCAGAATTGCAGAAAAAATATATGTGAACCAAGAGAAAGGTTAAAAAAAAAAAAAAAGTGTGTAGCACCCAGAAGCCTTCACGCTCGTCCTTTGAGGACGCCATTGTTCTTCACTTTGTGTTTGCTGTTGTTGATGGCTCCCTGGCAGACTCAGACTCGTCTTGCTATGATGATGTCACACCTGTTTAATGTTGTTGTAGTGAGTTATAGTGCACTGTGACCGAGTCTCTGTGCACGTCACACCACACAACTAATGTTGGTAGGTAGGCCTCGACTTAAAACAATTAGGAGAAGTCATGCAGTGTGATGTCTGTTTTAGCTAGCTGCACATTTCACACCCTGCATCTGGCAGTCCCAGCTGATGGCTCTGCCATATTCGTCTGCACCGTCTTTTGTGTGTTTCTGTACGTGGAGGGCGGAGTAGGGTTTACAACACAAATTACACTGACAAAGAAACTGGCCACATGAAGATACCCAGAAAGGAGAAGAGGAGCTGTGTGCCTTCTGCCTGTGTTTGTGTTCCTCTGTCGACATTTATTCCTTTCTGCCGTCTGGTTTGTTTGGCACGTAGGTAAGTCCTAGATGTGTCTGTGTGCCCAGTGATGGCCTGGCACCCAGTGTCTGCTTATGCCCTCATTGTATCTAACTGCACGCTTCTCTGAGTAGATACAAAGGAATGGCGTGTCCTTGAACATGTGCAGCTAAAGAAAGAATGTGAGGGGTCATTAATTAGCAAACCCTGACTAGTGGAAAAGGACCCTCGGCACGTCCATTGGTGTTAATTGTAGAGGTGGCCATTTGCAGGGGTGGCGATACAGAGACACGTGTCAGTTTTCTTGCACAAAATCAGCAGGGGTGTTATAACATCCTGAGAGATGCTCCAGTCAAAACATGTGTCAGGGTTTCTGTGTGTGTGTTTTGTACTCCAATTCCAGCTATCAGCACTTGCCTGAATTTTCACCTTTTGTTCAAAAGAGGAACGCCTGCTAATGAGGCGGCAGCAAATACAAATCTTGCGAGACAAATCTAAAGCATCTCATCCCTAGGGAGCTACATATGTGTCTGATGGAAAAAAGGTGCAAATCACAGCAATTCAGCGAGTGGCAATAAGTTTCAGGAGCAGAGACACCGATAAGCAACTATCTGATAGAAGGCGAATTAGTCCACATTCACAGGCTCTCATTGGTGATATGAGAAGCAAATCCAATTTCTCATCTTTGATATGAGAGACAAATCTCATTAAGCAGGCTGTTGTTTTTTCTACCACAAGACAAGTCAGCCTGCAGCCACGAGAGCTGACAAGGTGCACTACATCAGACACTGTGCGGCACGCACACAAAAAGCAAGGGGGCCTGATGAAATGTTTTCCCTGACGCTCCCGTTCCCAACATCTCCTGCCACAGCTGCAACCATTAAGTCCCAAAGAATGCATTTATTTGCTGCGCTTGCAGCAATTGCTGCGATTAAATCAGATAAGAGCATAAGGCGGAGATTTGATGAGTACAGGCCGTTCAGTGTAAAACAGCCGGGCAGTTGCCATGCGTGTCAGCATCTGTACATCTCCCGGGTGTCACAAGCCTCCTACCAGGAGTGACTTTGTGAGGAAGAAGGCAACATTTACGCTACAGCCCCATTCCAATTATTTAACTCCTGGGTGGCACAGATATGAACTTTTTAGAGAAGTATGAAAAGCAAAACAACACACAACTTTTCAGACAGGATTAAGTGATAGGTGGTGTTAACAGGGCTGTGAAGTCAAAAGCGATTTATTGGGTTACAGGAGCTGGAGTCGGTCAAAATGTATCGAATCCGCCCAAATGTAAATCGTCATATTATGTGCTTAACTAATTCAATGAAACTATTGTTTAGTCTCATGTTTATTGTTACTCGGTGTTTGTAAGCCACCACATCAACATTGCTACCGTCTTTACACCCAAACATTAGCAGGTAAGGCTGCTGAAAAGAAACCAGATAATTCACACTGGCAGTGATGAAGTGCTTTGTATGTCGTGTGCTTTCAATCCACATAGTAATTATGCAAGTCTAATTACAAAGACGGGAGTCGGAGTCGGTGGTACCAGAAATGTTGGAGTCGAAGGTTTTGTGTAGCGACTCCACAGCACTGGGTGTTAAATCCAATCCTGACACGCATGACCTGAAGGTGGCCCGAGTCTGAACGCTTGAATTGGAATTCCCAGGTTATTTTAGGTCCACATGTATGCAACGTTTGGCAGTCTACATTTTAAAGGTGGATTACTGTACTGAGCCACTGGAGCGAAAGTGAGATAGTGAACTTGAGAAGCATTTGGAGCGACACACTGCAGCTGCTGTGTGTGTTCTGATGGTGTAGTTCTTGGAGAGGGTCCTGCAGAGAGATGCCGATGTAAGTAACCATGCATCCCTGACTGAGCTTTCAGAGCTTTAGATTAAACCCCCCCATGTTATGGTCAAGGCAGAGTTCCTCCTCTGGCTTGGATTAAGGGCTTCTTTTTGTCATCTTTGTGCTCATTTCGTCATTGTTCGTTTTTTTTCATTGTATTGTATAATATTGCTATGCATTGTCATGATTTGTCTAGTTGCTAATTTTTTCTTTGCTTAGTTTCTGTGTGTGAGAATATGTCCTGTCATGTTCCTTGTATTTTGTGGGTGGATGCGCAAGAGGTGTGGTCACCTGTCTATCACCTCCAATGGGCTGTCCCTGGCACTATACAGGCTGCTGGGGATTGAAGTCCAGAGGAGGTTTATTTGAAATACATGCTGGAGTGCTGGTGGCATTGTAAGGATTGTACATTTTTTTTGTTTTTGAATTCTTCTCATTATTATCTTTTGATTTTGGTCTCTGCTATGGATTGTGCTGTTTGGGATATTGTTTTCTTTAGCAACTCCTTTTTTGTGCTTTTAAAACCTTGTTTCTGTTTTGCTCTTTTTTTGGAAATTAAACCTCCTCTTCCTAAAGATTATTGGCCGCAGCACCCAGTGTTGCCTGGGTAAGTAATGAAGCAGCTCTGTTCCTTTTGTCCATTAGTCTGGCTTCAGTCTATTAGTCTGTTCTGGTGTTCTGTTTGCTTTGAGCCAGCAGCTGGCACTGTCCTTAGCACTCACTGCAGTAAAACAAAGCAAAAATCAAAATTTTGGGCTCCAAAGTAGTCTCTGGTCTCTTCCTTACAATGGGACATGTATGTGCAAAATGTTGTTGAGATTAGACCAAGGGTGTGGAATTGTATAAAGAACAGACACACACACATTGAGCTTTATAGATTAGATTTGTGGACTCTTCTCTTCTTCAGCCAGCATTTTCACGGTTCTCCCTCTGGTGAGATATAATACAACATTTCTTTAGAGACTTTTTGCTATTTTTTTGAATACAAAAGCCTTATCTCCCTTCTGGGGCCTGATCAGGCTTGGGATCAGGCCTGCCTTGACGTGAGATTAGTGTAGTGGGCTATTTTGGAGGCCTTACCCCTTTGTTATTTTGTGTTGCCAGAGCAATCCCCACCATTCCCAGCTCCTCTCTGTTGTCCACAGATGCAAATATGGCCGTGATAATGGCTAGGATTTTTCTTCATCTTCAATGTATTTTCCTTGCCATCATGTTTTGAAGAATTTGCTGACATCCTGCGAAGAAAATAGCGTGTAGGAGTACAGAAGCCCACATGCCATTGGTGTTCATGGTGGTCTATTACATTGCATCTCCCTGGCAGGTTTGTTTTTCTTAAATGTGCTCATGGAATACACATTTGCAATAGATGTCTGTAAACACTCCCATCAGGTTTGGTCACAGGAAAAGGGCATTTGATCAAACAAAGAGAATGGAATGTGAGACACAAATTGGTTTGGTGTCACTTGTGGTGGCATTGTGAATGTCGCCGGTCTGGGGGCTTCACACTTGAGCGTTTTGTACGGTGTAGTTCAAGGTCTTCTCTTCAGAAGGCTTATCTGTATGTGGCAGTAAAAGGTTATCTTATTTGAAGAACTAATCAAGAGTACTGAGGATAAATATGGGGAGATGTAAATGTAATTGTTTATTTCAGCAGTCTAAGTCACTTCACTAGCAACAGCAGCCCATGGAAGAAGCAGATATATAAGGTATGAGTGATTTTTTTTTTTTTTTGTATTTAGACAGATGGTGCATTTATATCTAAACAAAACACTTTAATACAGATGGTGGCTATAAATAACAAATAAATAAAAAGCTACACATTGAAACTGCTTCTAAAAATGAATGTTCAGTAAATGGCATGGAGGGTGAAGCATCACCGGAGAATTGTGTTTGAAGTGTGTCCACAGATTGAGAATTTAAAGACTGCCCTTTTGAAGCCATGTCGACTAACAGCCTCTTTTAAGTTTTATGTCTCTCCTCTTTCACTGTTTGGTTTGAAATTCAAACTAGTCCAAAGGGCAGATGTTACACTGGGCCTCCACACAATACCCATCTTCGCTCTCATTCCTTCTTTTTATTCTTACATATGGTTACTCATAGGGCAGCGTCCTTTGGTTCTGAAAAATCAGCAGTATGATCAGAGGCAGAAACTGTCCAGTCTGTTATCTAATGAGGTTGTAAAGCTTGTGTTGCTCACACACGCACAGCGCTGCTGGTTCTGATTGGTGTGTTCTGGTGGCTTTGCTGACACCTATACATTGTCTATTGTTTTAGTGTTCATTATACTGCCGCTACTGCTTGATTATGTTTAAACAATGCAGGGTGCTGTGGTTTCTCTGATTCATTGGAAAATGTTTGCTGTCCAAAAACAAAAGAAAATTGTGTGGCTAAGTCAGATTTGACACAAGTAAGGGATTTGTCACTAGGGCCTAATAAGAGTGAAATACAAATCCCACATTTAAACCAATGGGCATTTATACCTGGTAATGCTTCTAATGGTGCTAAATAAGATATCATAAAGTGATGTAAGAAATGATATAAGGAGAGCTGGCATATAGTAGACATCAGCTCTTGGGGTCCCATGGTCCTTTGACTGAGGCAGGCTGTCCACAAAGCCCCTCTTTGCTAAACAGGCTAAGCTCTGTGATTATTATGGAATCATATGATAGCGTAACCACAGACCTGTCAGCACTGAGTCCGGTGTGTCTTATCAGCTTTGATGTCCTGTCAGGTAGCAGTGGTGCCGAGTGACACACTGCCTTGCAGCCTCAGGGTCCTGAGTTTAAATCTTAAGCCAGCAATGTCTGGGTGCAGTTGGCATGTTCTCTCCATGTCCGTGTCTGGCTCTCACAGCCTAAAGATGTCGATGACTGAGTGTATGTGAGTGTGCCCTGTGATAAACTCTGCCAAATGTGGGCCCAATCATTTCACTCTGTTAGACAGACCGCTGAAGTAACTGAACAAGGTGAAAAGTGAAGTGATACAAAAGAGAAACAGGGAAGTGGGACTAGCAAGAGCTACCAGGTCAAATGGCACAATAAAGCCAAACAAAGCCTTAAAATGTTGGTCCAGAAAACAAAACCGAAGGATTCTTAGCCACCTTTTAAACTTTTCCCTGATTAACTGCCATGGCCCACATACGCAGATTCTGACTTTGATTTTGACCTCGATTCTAGGCTTTGGTTCCTGTTAGTTGTTCTGGTTCTTGTCCTTGTTTTGGTTTTGGATGACATCCTTGTCTTCCATTCAGCTCTGTAAATCTTGTGCTTACTGTCAGTAAGTACTCTGAGCATGTAGCCATAAACAAAGCAGCGAAGCTGAAGATGCAGTGGCAAGTGAGAGTCTCGTATGGTCACAGTTACCCGACAGGACTATAGCGGCCACAGCAAAGAGACAGTAAGGACTTTTAAGAACCAGACCATGAGAGAGGACATTAACAAAGCTGTGTTGTAATATTGCCAAGTCAATACTTTATCAAAACCAAAGGGGTAGACCCCAAATCTCAGTCAAAAACATACAGCTAATGGTCTTGAACCAGAAACACACCACAATAAAGATTGCTAGAAAATCTGCAGTTTTTAATTAGTCTTGGACACCATTGTATGGAGCTGACTTTTATAAGCTTGATCCCTTAGCAACCCTTACAGGAAATGGCAGCACCCACAAGAAAAACAAAATAGGAGCTCAGAAAATAGAAAACATAACAATAGCAAATAGTAACTGCACAGAAAGATTATGAAAATAGTTGTAACTTTGGATTCCCTGATACTCGAACCACCACACACTCTGCACACTGTCTGCAGTAAGAAAAAGTATTACAACAGTCAAAATTTTTTAAAAGTCCCGAAACCATAACTCCAATATGTTTGTTGGTCATGAACATCTCTTCAGTTGTTATAGTTGACTGAATAAGTAGAAAAGATAATATGGTGAAGTGTTTAAAATCATGAAGGGAATCAGTATGGTGGGACCCCACTGTTAGTTTAAAATTAATTCTTTAACAAGAATGCGAGACTTGTCGAGGGAAGATTTCACACAAATACCACTACGTTTGTCGAACAGAGAACCGCAGACATGTAAAATGTGTGATAGAGAGTAGGACTTTGAGGTCCTTAAAATCTCAACTTGATGTTATTCCGAAGGAACGAGGTGAATAGGATTGCCGAGCTTGTGGAGCTGTCGCCAAGATTGTTCTGTCATGTCCAGGGAATCAGTGTAAGGAGCTGCTGTTTGTGTGGCACAGAACAAGACCCAGGAAGTTCACTCTTCCTAAAGAAAGCAATTGCAAGGCTCCACATTTGTGCTACTGAGTGTCACTCTTCTATCAAGGGTCTACATACACAAAGACTGGCAGGCGGCCTGTAATCCAGCAGCTGTCCAGTTACCTCAGAAGATTCCTGGGTGACTTCCAGCACTCTGAAGCCCCTGAGTCCACTTTTCAGTATGTTCAGCTGAAAAGGGGAGTAATGGCTGTTGTTTACGCACAGATGCAGTTTCCAAACTCGCTGGACTGCCTTTACTGAGCTTTAACGTGACCCCTAGGTAAGTGTCATTCTACACCAAATTTAGTCATTTTAGAACTCCAAAGTTTTTGGCCATTATGTAAATTGTTGAGCCGCTAAATGCTTTTGTGCTGAGAAGCTGCTTCCAGTGAAACAACGCGAGCCAAGTAAGGTATGTAAAAATAAGAATCTGGCAGCAATTTATTCAATAATAGATGTTGGGGTGCCAAGGATTATTGACACAGCCATGGTCTTTGTGGCAGTGAGCGCTGCAGGAGTTACATTGGTGGGGCAAAGCCTAAGATAGCGGTGAGAGCCAAAGTTGAGACTTACTGGATCAGAAACAAAATAGCAAAGAACCCCAAGAGCAGTGGCCTGTTTTTCATAGTTCATGATCCTCCACAGATACCTTCCATAGATGAGTGAGATAAGGGCCTGAATTTGGCTCGTTGATGGTGGCTCTTCAGCTTTACCTACATGTAAAGGTGCTCCTCCTGTTGGGAATTACAAAAGAATGCAAAGCAAATGTCAGCTTTCCATGCCTTAGGCATGGAACATTGTGGCCTAGTGGTTAAGGAGCTGGACTATGAGTCAAAAGGTAGCCATTTCAGCTTGTGCTCTGACTCTTGCTTTACCCCTGAGGAAACCACTTGACCCGACTTTACTTATTAATACTGCATAAGCACTAATAGTGTAGATCTGGTTTTGTAAAGCACTTTGGGATGGCAGGTGAGCTTCATGCAGGCACATCAGGCAAGGCCCTGCAAACAAGCAGGTTATGATAAAGAGGGCGTGTGAAGTGCAGGATGGAGGGCCGAGACAAACGTCATGTGTACTTGAGTACCGGAGCATAGTGGGCAAGGACACATCCTGATTTTGAAGAGACTCTCCTAACAAGGAAAGGGGAGTGGGCAGGAGGCCGAGAAACAGGCAGGCGAGCTAGCAGTGCACGTGGAATGACTTTCCTCCCTCCATGTTACAACTCCTCAGGCACTGTTACTGAGGTCACTCGAAGGTTAGGCCGGCGAGTTTCCAGGAATGGAAGCGGTCGTCATGCCAGATATTGGCCCACCTCCCTGCCCGAGACGCCATGTAAACAGGCTGTCATCCATGTCAATCGGAGGTAAAAGCCCATTAGGGTTATCAAGAGAAATTCTGAACCATACTTGACCCTCTGTGCTCCATGGCCTGTAGATAAAATTCAGTTTTATAGGAGTGGACACACAATGCTGCACTAATTCTGCTTTCTTACTGTATTTAACAATCTATTTTTGTTTTACTTTGATATCAGCTTTTGTAAAGTAAATGTATTTCTGTAGAGTACGACAGCTTCAGTTTCAATCTTTGAAAATGTGCCTTGTCCTTCACTATGTCGCCACTGCCCTGCTGGGTTCTCAGCCCGACTTGCAGGTCCTTTGACTCAAGCAGCCCACTCTTGTTGTCCTGCTTAGCCCCCCTCTCAGGTCTTGTTGCACCCCCTTGAGACGCATTGTCTCTCCCTCACTCCTTCCATTGTGACTTTCTGTCATGTGCTACTTTCTTCCCATTTCAGATGTTTAGTTCTTCTCACCTAGGCTCTGCCATGGATTGCAGTGAGCCACAGCGGTGTTACAAGATGCAGTTTGGTAGTGTGTGTTTATTGACCTGTCACATTTCAAATTTCTGCTGTAGTTTTGCTCGAATCATATAGTTCTGAAAATTTGTGGATATCTGTAAATTCATAGTTCTGGATTATAAGTCAAGGGAGGATATGCTCAAGTTATAAGGCCCACTAGTGAGGCCTTATCTGGAGTCCTGGGTGCAGTTTTGCCCTCCTTATCACAAACTGACAGAACAGCGCTTTAGTTGACTAGAAGCATCAGACCTCCTGGGGTCCCTTTAAAGGAGACATCTCATTGGGTCTCAATTAGTTTGAAAGCCGTGATTCATAAGAGGACAAGGACGAAGCTGTCTCCTCGTAGATCAGCAGCATTATCATCTTGAAAGGAGGTGATTTATTCCTCAAAGAATTTTGTAAAAGTGCCAGTCAGTTTGTTCTGTTAATGACTCCTCTGGCTTTGTCACACACACACACAAACTGTTGCGCTTCATCACCCTTTAGCATGCCGTTACATTTGTGGAAAACACGTGCAAATTAAGCCATTGACTTTTAAACCCTGAACTTGTCAGAAAAGCTGTAATGAAGGGTCTGGAGAAGCATTACAAGAAGGGGCAGAAAACCAAGAGGGAGATGTGCTGGCTTTAAGAGCAGACTAGCAGGACATCTGCAGTGACCACACACTCTGGCTAACAAAACATGTCTCCTTAGTTCTGCCCCGTGTCACTCGCTATCAACACAAAAGCACAAGGGATGGAACCGTAAGCACGTTAAGAGGAGCGTGAGTGTGGGAGCCCACCAAAGCCTGCTGAACTTCACATTACGTCAGCTCCAGACAGACCTCCATAGGTCCTGACTGCCTGTCCGTTCTGCACACAAACATACATTTCCTTTCTGAAACAAAGCCAATTAAATCTCTCTTTAAGGACCGCGACACCTGGTGGGCCTAAATAAGTGTAGATTCTCCCAAGTAGTTTTATTTTCTGTACACCACCACAATTCTGTCTTAAACGTGCCTTTTGTAAAGCCAGAGGAACAGTAGATATTCACAGTGTGTTAGCGTGCAAACATGCATGTGTACACAAGTAAATTAAGTATCTGTTCTTCAGCAGTCCTTCGGTGTTGACTCGGTGCTAAAGCCTACTAGTAGAGGACACAGGCTAACATGTGACAGCTGCCGCTTGGCAATTGAAGCACATTGCCCAGGAAATCTGAAGCAGTCCATCATCTGTGGTGTCATGGATTTGTTTTGTGACTCGCAAGAAATCCAGAGACCCTGGCATTTAAACTAACTGACACATAAGGCACTGCATCAGTATAGCCCGTCAACCCCCTTAAGACGACCAGGTTAAAAGTGGATCCATTAGAGCCGGCCATGTTTCTCCATCAGTGTTTCAGGAATCTGATGAACAGATGTTGCCATTTCCACCACCACCACCAATGTGCAGCAGCCCTTTTGCGCCACTACCCTTACCACACATTAGTAATTAGGTGGTGAAGAGCTGACAAAGATAGACAGGAGATGATTAGGAAGCCAGAGTCACCAGGCCGTGATAGGCAATTTAGCCAGAACATCAGGACACACCCTACTCTTTACGAAAGATGCCCAGGGATCTTTTATGAATGGACCTTGCTTTCAGATCTCATCTGAAGGACAGAGATGAGGATACAAGATGTGAGATCTCGACATCTTAGTAATGTGTGGGGTTCTATACAGTTTTGGATCACATTCCAGAAATAAAACATTCAATGACTCACAATAAAGAACTTTGGAGGTCCTATGAGTGACATTCAGTATTTGTCTGGCTGACCACAATGGAATCCACCACAGCAGTACAGACTGACAACAGACTGTGGAAACTCATGGGGACAAGCTGAGGCTTGGTGCAAGTTCCTGAAATCTCCAAAATCCTAGGATCCCTCGCTAAATAGTTCTTGATTGATGTAATTGAAAGAAACAGTGACTGTTATTCAGCTGCATGATGGTGGTGAAGAACACATTGTGTCGACTATAGAAATTATATGGGGGGTAATTCGTCTTTAGACTGTTTGCTCGTCTAAGCTGCTGTGTCTGTTAATTGTTACACTATTGTTAACGTGGACGTTCCCCTTTCCACTTGCACCACAGTGGAGCAGCATGCCATGACTTGTTTGCGGACTGGAGGTGCATCAGTGGCACAGATCCATTGTCAACTCTAAGCACAGTTTTGTTCTAGTAAAGTGTCTAAATATGGATTGAAAAGTTCAAGAGTGGCACATTGAGTGTCACAGATGAAGAGCAGTCAGGTTGCCCGCCTGTATCCACTATTGCTGATAACATTGAATGTTTCCATGACTTGGTTTGTCAAAAAAGGCATGTGATTGTTGGACTAAGTGTGTTAATAAATCTGCTATGGATACGTTTTGACTTAAAGGAAAACTCCAATGATATATTTTATAGGTTACTCTAACCATGTGATTTGTAGAGATGGCTAAAAATATTAGTTAATGTTTTAATGAAAAATGAAGATAGCAAAGTCTCTCATAAAATCAACGTCTATGGAGATGATGATAGGTGACGGCAAATGGAATCAAAATGTTCTTTGAAAAAAAAAAATCTTCTGCTCCTCATGTCTCATAATCCACACATCAATTCATCCCATCCCAAACACATGGGCTTTTGCTAAAATATTGTTAAAATAACCCATTTATGCATAGTCAAGAAAACCAGCAGGCCTGGCCCACTATCACAAGCTCATCCTAAAAACTGAATTGGGTCAGAAATGGAGAAACTAACACTAGCATGTGTTGGGTAGGCTGAAGACTGAGCACGAGGTTCAGTTGAAACAAAGCACAGCAAAATGCAGCGGAAAGCAGTTCCTCTTTAATATTATCATCAAATATCCTACCATGACATGATTAGTAATTAAGAAACAAATGTGTGCTTTCTGGATACTTAGAGTAAATAGGAAACGTGGTTAATTGCAATTGAAAATAGAATAAGAAAGTATAGGTGTTACAGTTACACAGAAATGCAACCAAAATTATTGGAGTGGCCAGGGGAAGAGCCATAAAACAAGTAAAGAATTGTAACCAGAAAGCTATTTAAAAGGTAGACAAACCCAAAATGTAATCCAAATATCATAGTAGAAACCCATAAAGCAAAAGTCAGAAACTGAGGAATCTTTAGGGTGCAATTTTTAAGAAAGAAAACCTGCAAAGGTTCTGGGAGGACATTCAGGTTATCTGACTTTCTTCACCCAGGATAAAGGATGAGAGAGACATTCTGTGTCTCTGTGTGTGTGTGTGTATATGTGTGTGTGTGTGTATATATATATATATATATATATATATATATATATATATATATATAT
>JANRMT010062838.1:1023386-1090557 GCA_026402145.1 Polypterus bichir lapradei
TATATTTACAGGGTCAGTCAAAATTATGCTAAAATTTGAATGACAGAAACAATTTATTCACAAAACATATTTCATATCTGCAAGATGATTTACAGGACTATCCCAACCTGTTCGCCGTCATGTTCAACACGTGTACCATATGTGGCACAAAAATTGTATACAAGTATATACATAGCAGTACCGTTAGTGTTAATAATAATAATTTTGACTCACCATATTTATGTAGATATACAGATATAGATAGATAGGTAATATTTACAGTGTATATGCATACAGCAGAGAGAGAGAGAAATAACTACCAATTCAGAGCCACTGTACACAGCAGGAGCCCCCACAAGAACATGTAACTACATCTACAACAATGAAGCCATGTTGGTTTACCCAGAACACGTCAGTCTCACTCAAGGGGATTCCTGCTTGTACAGGATTTTATTTTCTTTTTTCCATTTCTCGTCTAAAATGCTCTGCAGTTTGCTCCAAGTCTTCTGTCGCCCACCTGACTCCTCCTGATCCTGCCTGCCCTGAATGGTCTGCCTGTGTTTTATCATGCGGACTCTTAAGGAGGTGATCAGAGAACCACAGAAGATGGGCCGTCCATTGTGCTTCATTCACTTCATGAATGTTCTCTGGTCTCATCTGTTCATTACCAGCTGGCATGGCCTGCTGTTCTGTTTCAGGTGGGGGTGATATAATAATAAGTGTCATATTTGTGTGATCTGTAGTTAGCATATCATAAATGAAAGGTGCCAGAGATTGTTAGGGAAGGACTTACTTATAAGTTAGAATCTCATTGCTGTCTATAAACTTGAGGCTGTGTGCGAATTCACAGTCCTTGCTCTGACACCAGATGTGCTGCCGGCTCTCCTTGTCAAAGTCAACAAGTCCTGATCCTTGCTTACTAAGCATCACGTTTAAATTAACAGAAGAGGTCTCTCTTTTTTTCACAAGTCATAAAAATGTTAGAAAAAGAGCCAATCACCTGGCAATGCCACAGCTCTCATTATGCAGCTCAGCATTTTACACAATTTAGTATTTCCTGCAGCTGGACAGTCCGAAAAACAAGCTCTGCAGCCTTCACGTCACGAGGGTCCGTCGAGAATTAATGTGCCCTGAATAGCAATTAGAAAACCTTGGAAAGTTTCAAAGGGGCAAAGAAAACTTAAATTCATTGGCAGGCTTTAGGAAGGGTTTAAAACAGAAGGGTAAAGCAAAACATAACAAAGAATTGAGCTGAATCTTTTTTGACGCTCTCCTTCATTTCTGGTCTATTGCACACTTTTCACCTGAAAAAGAGGGCAATAAACGGGCTGATGATTTCTAGATGCCATAATCTAAAGTACAGCATTGTGCTCTGCGTTGATATACTGAGTTGTTCGCATGTGAAGCATGCACCTCCTTGTTCTTTTGGGCTCCTTGAAATTCAAAATTCAGAGTTTTCTCAAAAACTACTCCTTAGGGCATCAGTGTGTCAGTGAAGCCTAGGAAGCAACTCACTGAACATAAAGGTATAAAGCCTATTAAAGACATCAAATACTATAAAGGGAGTTGGGAGCTGTGAGAACCCCCGGAACAAATGACCAAACCCTTGTCCCTTTATATTTGAAGATTAACAAAGAATCAATGAACAAAGCAAGAGTAAACGTTGAATCACATAGATGTGCCTCAAAGTTTGAGATTCAGACATCTTAGTCTTTACACACCAGAAATATTTAGGAAAAGACCACGTGGAATCCACTGACTACTTCAAAAGAGAGAGCCGAACAACGGGAGCTTTCAGTAAAGCCGCAGCGATTGACTGACTCCACTTCACTCCACACAAACTAAAGGCTGCTGTTCTCTATGTGTTGAGACCATTGAGGCTGAATGCGCAAAACACAGGGGACTTCAGACACAGACTTGGAAAAACAAGGTAATAAACAAAATATTCATTAAGAAATAATACACAAAAAAGAGAGCAAACGCATATTCAGCAACAAATTTTACAACATAACATTAAACGATACAGTTGCATAAAGGAAAACACACTTTGGCCAGGGACTAAGGTCTGGCTGTTCCCTTACAGACTTTATTTGTGAGATTTGTTCTCGTCCTCACTGTACCCCAGTGCCTGCTTTTCATTTGTCTCCTCCTTGGCTGTTCTGTCTCAGCAAGAGTCGGTGAAAAAGAATTTAATGGAAGAATCAGGAGATGAGATGTGGTTGATAAAATTCACATAAGGGTCAACACCAAAGAAACAAACCGATCTTTCACAAAGTCAGAAACATAGAGCAACAAACAGGAACCATTTAACAAAAAAAGTCAGAATACCGAGATGAGAAAGACAACAGGAATTGCACGTCACCTATGCTTAATACTAAACAAAGACAGATGAGAATCGCAACAGCCAGAACATATAGGACACACCGATGATGTCACATGTCACTCAGTCCCATAGAACTCTGGGAGTGTTGGCTGAGTAACAGTGGATGTTCCTATCCTGAAATAGCACCGCTTATGAGGAATCCAAAATGGTATTGTGGGAATATAATAAAAATGATTGTTCCTCCATTGTAAAGCTGGTCCCAAGAATGGATAAATCGGGAGGGTTGGCATCAGGAAAGGCATTTGGCTGTAAAGATCCTAATCTGAATCCTATAAAAAGCGTCAACCTCACATTTAGAAGTTGGAAAAGGTGAAGAGGAAGTTTCAAAAAGGAGTTACATACAAAAAACTAATTTCAAGATTGGATTCCATGGGTATAAAAATCCCAGTTTACCCATTTAGATCACTCTAAAAATACAAAGGGAGAGGCACATAAAATTACCAAAATGTACCAAGCGTAGCAGCCTGCTTAGGACTCGGTAATTGTTCTTGTTTACAACCCTTATTCAGGTAATGATCGCAGGGATCCAGTGAAACCCAACTAGTGTAAAGTGACACTTTCTCAGAGAAGCCACCATAGATGAGCCCACCCACCATTGCAATTGAAGGATACAAACACAGAATGACGCAAACCGGTGACTGCAGTCAGGCCGACTTGAGGGCTGAAGAAGGAATTCAAGTCACTTAACTGCAGTTGTTTGTCCATTGCAGTGTGAGATGTGTTACATTATTGTGCAAAAATCAGGGCACAAGCTGTTTTACTTTGGATTTGTCAACCTATATGTGAATCTCCATATATTGAAGTGGTACGAAATCTTGGAGTCAACAACTCACAGCAATTTTAATGCCTGGGAGAACTACAAGTCTGAAAGTAGACACCTTTATGATGAGACAGCTCCGTCATGTAACACATCACATCGAGACAAGGCTGTCGTAATGAATGGGACTTGCCTAGTCACCTTAGCATGATCAGAACAAAAAGTGGTACCTCAAGTGGCCCTTGTGCTACATGGAGCAAGAAACAGTTAATAAGAGGCTGTTGAGCGCAGGACCCAACCCAAGTGACAGCGGCCCCATTGGTAACAGCATGTGTGGGTGAAGTGATGTGCAGCCCAACGTGTCTTACAGTTCACCCAGTGGATGAAACAAGAAGATTTAGTAAATGCTATCACAGTTCTAGAATCTTACAAGTCTGTTAAGTAAATACATAAAAACAGTGGAAGGTGGTCAGACATCAAAACTTACAGAGAAGGCTTTACTCGCAGTAGAAATGCAGGCAGCATTGGTCCCTTTATGGAATACTGTATATGGACCCTTGCTGGCTGTCTGAGGCTATCTTGCTGATCCTTGTAGATGGGAGCAGAGGGTAAGGAAACTGGTGAATAACGCTTGGGGCACCATCAAGTAGCTCTGACCCTGAAAGTGACTGGATAATATCCCCCAAAAGTGCTCCCTGGTCTGAGCCATCAGTGAGTGTGGGGGTCCAGGAGAAAGAAAGAAGGATAAGTATGTGACATGCAGATGTTAGTAAAAGAACCAGGAAGTTAGAGGGTATGTATGTTGGGCTCTGGTACTTTGGGTGGGCAAGACAGTTGAACAGGGGATAAAGGTGGGCCCAGAGGGGATGGAGGGTTGTGTTTAATTTCTAATTTGTGTTATCCCTGCGTTTGATCCCTCCCTGCTACTTATTTGTTGAGTAGAACTCTTATTTCAGGCTTCTTGGCTTTGATTGTGAGTTATAGGATGACCTCAGAGTGCTCCCTTTCTACCACTGCTTAAAGATGGACGATGCAGCTTTTAATGAGCAGCGTCCAGACTGTA
This sequence comes from Polypterus bichir lapradei, assembly GCA_026402145.1. NCBI lineage: Eukaryota > Metazoa > Chordata > Cladistia > Polypteriformes > Polypteridae > Polypterus > Polypterus bichir. The sequence goes on from JANRMT010062838.1 coordinate 1,027,569, forward strand.
AAGTGCACCAGGCACGTCTGCAGGAGATAACGGCAACCCATAGCAAAGCGGGACCATCGGCTCTTCACGGTGCACACATTAGATTTGTGAGCATGAAAGTCTGTGTGCGGACATCATTTTGAATGTTGTTTCCTTCAGCACTTTGTCATGTTGCATGCTGATCGCAAAAGCACTGCTGTTAGCCAATAATATGACTGCTGGGATTTGCCTCGACTCCCCACTGACCCCGATCTGAAGAAATCATTAGAGCAATGGGCAAGGAAATGAATTTGAGTTTACATGCTAGCGTTCATTAAGAGCGGACGGCACTCTTTGATCATTACAGCACAAAATAAATCTGCGTGTGTGCTAAGATAGTGGGATTTAGCTTCAGTGCCCGTCTTACAGTCTGCTCAGCATTGCAGTGTTTTGTCATGAGACATAGACTAACGCCTCCTTAATCGAGCAACAAAAAAAGAAACACAAGAGGTCAGCTTGTAAAGTATTTGACTGGAGGCAAGTTGGTGCAGCTGCACGAGGCCAGCTGTACGTCTGCTCAGATCTCAGCCTGCTCTCCCACCGAGTACGCCACTACATTGTAAACCACAAGTGTGCAGGTTCATTTCCCACCACGTCACTTCACTGGCTTGGGGTCACAGTGCAGGACCACTGAGTCACACAGTCAGTGTGCACCCCTGACTGTGTCACATGACCTGCACACACGTCACTGTGGTCAGGGCCCACGTCAGCAGGTGTTATAAGGCTTCCATCTTATCCTGCCCCCAGCAGGCATGATAGAAGGAGACGCAGGCGAGAGTCCCTTGAGTTATTACAGGCACGTGGGTATAATGGAAGGACATTGGTGGGGGGAATGCACAGTAAAAGCTTCTACATTCCTATTCTGTCACCGCATCGATGAACAGACTGAGAGGGAAAAAGGACCAGGAAATGAACAACAGATAAACATGGCTGTTAAGTACTAAGATCACAAAATCGAGTTAACAAAATGCAGGGGGGAAGCCAAGAATCGATTTTAGAAAACTAGCAGCATCAAATTCTTCAAGCTGGACATGGAGTAGCCAAAATGGCTGACATTACTATTATCTCTGTTTTGAACTAGGAGTCCCAAGCACAAGAAGTTCCCAAGCACGTGGGTCCAAACACTTCCCATAATGCTTGATGTGGGTATCACCATCAAACCTTGGCTAGTGGAGGCAGCGTGTTGCCAGACGTTGTGGTGGATCCTGGTCTGTGCCGTGTTTATGACAATAGCTCGATTACAGTTTAAAAGAGGGCTGCACACACAGTCAACATGTGCTTCTCTCTATTTTCATTCTTGGTTTTCTGACTTACTCCACCGTTTACGATTCTGATTGTTGTCTCATGTTTCTGGCCTGGCCAAAGATCAGGTTGTCTCTTTGGGTTTGACTCCAGCATGTACTCCGTTTTGTTTCCATTTCTTCTTCTGATGCCAAAATAAAAATCATTCTGCAAAGAAATGTCTATCTTTCTATTGCAGTTGTGGAAAAACCTCTGTTTCTTAGACTTCACAAAGTGGAACTTCAAGGTGTGACATGAATGGAACTTCACGGCTATCAAGTGGTAATTATGCGGCCCATCGGGCAGGCTGGTGTGAGACGGAGGGGTTTGGAGTTATCTGTTATTTGCTTCTGAACTGTTTTGGTACTGGTACGGAGGCCCAAAAGCTGGTTTCGATACCAAAGTCAAGATTTTAGTAACGATCCAACATTACTTCAAAGTGTATTCACCCTGTAATGGTGTGACACTGACAGTTGATCTCATTAAGATTAAAATCAAATAATTGGCTCAGTGTTGTGATCATGTTGTTTATTGGGGCAATGTGATGCCTATTTAATGCAAGCAGCAAATCAATAGTAACCTCAAGTTTCACTCCGATGAAGGCTCAGACCATTGGCGGCACATCATAACTCATAGCTAGAGCTGCCATGAGTTAGTCAAAAATAAATGCAAGGACTGCAGCTGGGCTACAAACAATATGGCAGGCCTCACGTGCAAGTGAGCAGACCAGGGGCCTCATGTATAAACAGTGCGTATGCACAAAAATGTTGTGTAAGAACATTTTCATGCTCAAATCGCGATGTATAAAACCTAAACTTGGCGCAAAGCCACGCACATTTCCACGGTAGCTCATACTCCAGCATACGCAAGTTCTGCACTCGGTTTTGCAGACTGGCGGCACCCAACGTCAAAGCAGTGCTACTGTTCCTGTGTGGTTTCCTTTTTTTTTTTTAGATCCACATCCCTGACGTGGCTTTTTTATATACACTGAAACTAACCGCATATTGTTTATTAGTTTAATGCATCTGATTGTAATTAACCTGTAACAATATAATGGTCCACAGAATGGTCAAACTATTCTAAATACCATAGCTGCTTTAGCGTTGTTACTCTCACTGCACCTTCTTCTTCTTCTTTCAGCTGCTCCCTTTAAGGGTTGCCAAAGCGGATCATGTTTTTCCATATTACTCTCACTGCACCACTTGGAGTATTTATATCACTATATCTGAGTGGGGAATCACAGCTCTACAGCAGCTGATCGGAAAGAGAATTATCAGAATACAGCATCAAGCACACGCTGCCTCAGCCATGCTGTCTATTGAACTGCTCACATACGGCAAACGCTTCAGAGCCTTTCCTGTACAAACCTCACGGTTCAGAAACAGTTTCATCCCAAGAACTATAAACACACTCAATCAGTCCATCAAGTGCTCCTTGTAGAACTGTTTGGACTTATTAGTACAATCACCTCACTGTAAACTTGCGATACAGTTATAATATTACACAACCTGAGCCACTTTATAAAGCGTGTATTTACATATGATGACAACGCCATTTTTAAGATGAAATGCAGCAAAATATGTTTATTACATTATACAGATAAAACTTTAACTTCATTTAAATAATCTATATTGTTAATAATTAAACATGCCAGGATACGGTGCCAGCACTAGCAAGGAGCTGGCGCTCCATTCACGGATTGTTCCTGCCTCGAGCTGGTGCGACACTGTAAGGATAGATGGATAGAATAATTAAACACGTACTACGAAGATATTTCAATGTTCCGTAAAAGTTTTGAAGAATCGGCGTTGTAAGCTTACAGATGGCTTAACGTCTATTACAGAGCTGATTGTGTCGCGATTGGGTATGTGGAGAAAGAAAAGTAAGGACAGGAATTGGAGGTTTGTACGTTTGAAAGAGACAGCACTGCTGCAGTAAATGATTTCATCAAAGGTCGCGCACGGCACAGTAAGCATCTAGCGTGAGGCATGAACAATCACTGTGCCACCGTGTTCCCATGTTTAATAACATGCTTTAACTCCTGTCATCATGAAAATGATATCACGTACACATCTCCGTATTTTAATTATTCAGAGAGTTGTAATATCACAAATGTAATGGATTCTGCGTCCTGTCGGAAGAAGAGAAAGCCGGTTTAAGAAGCACGTAGTGATTCACACATACAGAGCACATAGAAGATCAAAATACAAAACAAAGCATTTAATGTGCTACTTTAGTTACGATGGAGTTTGGGAAACTAGTAAATTAAACGATTTAAAGATGACGTTTATGATGTTCTACTTTAATGACAAAATAAATTACGTGATTAAAGTGCAAATTTCAAGATTAAAGTTGACATTTCGTGTTTTTTTCCCACTGTGTGCCTATTTGTTTTTCTCTGTACCCATATAAGGTTTTTTTATGACACTCAGACAGTGGGCTACGACTTGCCTTTTCATGGCGACTTTGATATCTGACAACTTCTTTTTTATTTCGGGCACTGTGTGACTTTGTGAACTTGAGCTTTCGAGTTTCTCCAACGCTCTATGTGACTCGATCAGCTTCCTTTTGTTGTTTATACCACTGTTTAAACCAACAAATAGTATGTTTTTCCTTGCCTCCACTTGGTATTCGCTGAAATTGTTCTATTTCCCTCCATGCTTTTGCCATTGCCTTTTCACAGAAGGCTGAGCTTAAGGGCTATTTATATTGATTTGCATATTCAAAGAGGCGTAATTCTGGGAGGAGTTGGGGTGGGACAGCAGGTGCTTGCACATGCGTTCCTTTTCACGCTGACTGGGATTTATGGAGCGGAAGAACGTGGAACGCACAGATATACCGTATGCATCTGGATTTTTCTGTGCATACGAACATTTCTGCTTTTGTGCTTATGCCATGTTATAGTGCAAATTCTACGCACTGCGTTATGCATGAGGCCCCAGGAGATGAAACTTTGGAGGTTAAAGCCATGAAGACTAACCTCAAACTCGTAGTCAGAAAGGAAAGTCTCTCAGTCCCTTAAAGTCTGAAAGATAGCAACGCTCACGAACCGTTAAATGGGGTATTCTCCAACTTGGACACCTGTAAGTGTCACTTCGCCTTCTTATGTAATAGCAACTGGCTGATGTTATGACTTCCAGAAACCATGAGATAGCAATGGGCATTGTTATCCTCAATAAAATACACAACATGGTGCTGCTTGTTGCCAAAACTTAGAGCAGAAAGTGGCACAGTGGTAAACAAAACCAAGGCGTGATAAACAAACTAAATGTACAAAACAAATCAAGAAATACCGTCAACTTAAACTGCAAGTGCGAGTCTTGCATGTGTGAGTGCAATGAGGATGACAGCTCTGACATGGAGCTTCATGCTTGCTGGGCTCCCACAACTTAATGTGTGCACCTCCGCCACCCCCTAAGGCAGCCAGGAAGGACCAAGAAGGACTGAAGGCGTATTTGCGTCCAGAAATATGTTGCCACCAAAACAGCAGGTAAAGCAAATCACGTGGGGGATATGTAGGGTGGTGGCAGAGCACTCGAGCCCGGAGACTGAGCCACTGAGCTACTCCAGCTGTCTGTGCGGCAGTCTTTGTGTCCTCTCTCGAGGTGACAGCCTGTGAAGTTGCAGTTTAGCCTGAGGGCTTGTTTTAGTTGCTGCTGGCAGCAGCCGATTCTCCTCATCAAGTACACACGAAGCTGGCTCATCTTCATGAGATCGGCCACGCTAATTTTAACTTTATTACTCTGATCCTGCAGACGTGCCAGGCATGGTTTCATCTCGGCACTGAAAAAACGAGAGGTGCTTTGTAGGATAAAAATATAAAAATGAGATTGCTGCATGCCTTTGATTCTGGCAGAAATCAGAACTGCAAGGCAAACACAAAGGAAATTGGACAAGAGAAGTAAATCAAAGTAAACTGTCTCCCAGGTATTTTGTATTGATTTGATCAGCTACAGCCATGCCTGCGTGCGCTGCCTGTATCGCACAACTGGAAAGGCTCCAGACGATGCCGGCAGCTGAAATTGAGCAGCAAGCCCCACGGAAGGCTTAGTGGGAATGTCTGAAGGCCTGCGCCCATGACTACTTGGGGCCGTGATATGCACTGCTCCACCACTGCTTGTGTTGCCACCCTCTTTCCAGAAGGGCTTGTTAGGCTACTCTAAAACAGACTATTGTAATGGAGCTGGGACAGTCTGGGACAAGATGGTTGTGCTGTGCTGCGCTGTCAGGACAAAACTCAGAGGTAGCCTGTGCTGCTTGTGTTTTGTGTCACAGATGCCCATTTTATTACTGCGTTGTTCACTTCAGTTCAACAACACCAAACCGTGTAGTTATGTCAATATGACACCTGGGAAGTCCTCATACATAACCAAATGTACAGTCCCCTTATAAGCCCATCATCGACCAGATCCTGGAACACTCAGCCTCCATTTACACTCATCCTTGACCTCCCGTTAGCCTGCATATCTGCCCACCCACAGAACGTCCGCCAATACTCACAGAATCCGCAGCTCTCTGACTATTAAAGACCACGTTTGGCCATCACCTCCAAGACACAAAGTCGATCAGCAATCAACCAGCACCCATGTCAACAGTGTCTGGAGCTGCACATCACCCTGGTATGTTTCAGCCAGAGCTGTTGCCCTAATTTAAATGTGTTTTTTGTATTTTTTATTAATTATGTTTGTGGTCCTCTAGTATGTTAGGTTTTGAATAGTAATTATTCAACCCTAGTTAATTCAGACCAGGGTCACAGTGGGGCTGAAGCCTATCCCAGCTAGCACTGGGTGCAAATTAGGAACAAACACTGGAGGGGGCACCACACACACCCAGACACACACACCCAAGCTCTTGGTGTGCTTTCTGGCTTTGATTACGGTTTTGTTTTGGGATTCAGGACTTAGTTCTGTTAGCTTTCGGACTGGCCTTTTACGAACTTCAAGTTGTGTTTCAGCCTGGGTTTGCCCTCCTGCCAGTGCTCAGATTCCTTTTTTAATTCATTTTTGAATCCTCTTGTTATTTTAATATTGTTGATCATATAGTGTCTGTGTGTCTAGGTATCTTCTACTATGTTCCATGTGTCTTGTGGGTGGTTGCAGTAGGAGGTGGGCTCACGCCCTCAGTCCTATAAAGGCTGTTTAAACAAGCAGTCCCTTGTGGTTCATTGAATGTGCTGGCTTTGGTGTGTTCTCTAGTGATTTATTGCTTCTTTTTGATTATCAATTTTCTGGATTTTGAGCACGGTGTTCAGTTTTTTTGACTGCTCTTGGGATTTGTGTATTGGGCCTTGTTTGCCTTTTTCTTTCAGACAACTTCTTTTGTGCTCTTTGTGGCTTATTTTTGTCACAGACCATTATTGTTGAAAATAAATCTTCTATTTATGAAGATGCTAAGTTTGCCCTTGCATTACTAGCTGGGGTTTGACGGTTTCCCCCTGTAGTGGGGATTTTGACTTATTCTTAGGACTTTGTGCTTAGGGACTCCAAGTTCAAGACATTAGTGTTGCTTTTGAAGTTTGTTTTTTTTTTTCTTTTCTGTAATATATCCTTACTAATTTAAAGAACCGTTGTTCTTGCTGTTTAGACCAGTTTACAGTTTTCCACTCTCCTTTTCTGGGTATTTGCCCCACTAGTGGGCCACGCAGCTTGAGTTAGGAGTCCAGGCTGACTTTGATCAGTGAGGAGTACACTTGTGACTTGTGTGAAAGTGCAGGTCCAACCTTCCTAGTTGAGGCCCGTCACTCTTCTGAGTTCTGTGAGTGGACAGAAAAAAGTAAATGAATTAGAAATGGCAGTCAAAGTGAAAAGTGACAACACCCACCACCGTGATGTGTGAAGCTACCAATCAGTGATGTGTCTCATGACAAGGCAGAAACCTTTTACTGTAAATGTCTATGACTCACATGAAGCACCAAACCATAGCCTAATGCCATCTTAGCAGAGTCTCTGTCAAGCCGTTCCTTATCACCTGTTTGGTAGACCACCCTTCAGCTGAGAGAGTGACCTTTTTACTCAAGACATCCCCCTTGCAGGCAACAGTTTTTCAGTGGATTTGATGATGAAAGCTGGAGAAACTGTCAAGAAGTGCTTAGGGGAGGAAACCCTGAAAATAATGCAGTGAAAAGCAGCAATGTATAGGCCAGCTTCAGATGCGGTAAAAAATGACGCTGCTGGGCTTATCAGCTGGCCGAGGAGGAGCAATAGAGTTCTCTTAACGCTAATTACGGTGCTGGCTGCAACTCCGGCAGCGATAAGACAAACGGCCTCAGCATCGATCAGTGGCTTGTGGAGCGCCTCCACGTGGGTCATATGGCTGAGATTATCTTGGGGCTGCAGGTGTTTAGTCCTCTGTTCTGTGCACTCATCAAATAGGTTAATACGGCATTAGGATTAATCTGCTCGTAAAACACGCCATAATCCTTCAAGACGCCTCCTCGTTCTCAGTACCTCCTTGCTTTTTGTTTGTCAGTAATCCAGATCAGAGCGCAAGTTTCTCATTGTGCCTAGAGTGGGGTGGCAAGAGCTCAGTAATAAGGGCACTGTTTAAATACAGACGAAAGATGGCACTGAAAGGGTATTGTTTGAAAGAATTGAAGGCAATTCATTGCTGGGCTTCTTTTGGGTTTGGGTTCTGCTAGAAATACTCCCTGAGCCATCATCTGTGCAAACATGCCTGTGCAGACCAGGTGCCGAGGTCACCTTAAGGTGACAGACCAGACGAGGCTCAGCTCCCCACTGATATAATGGGGAAACGCCAAGGCTTAGACTTGTCAGTTTAAAATTTACAATCAAGACATAAGAAAATGTTCACTTTGTATGCCCAGGTGTGTCCAGGTGTTGGCACCACGCAACTCTTGTGAATTATCCAGGCCCATAGTGGCCTGTTTGTAAGGGGCTACCACCATCTCAATTGGTCCATCTAGACTGAAAACTCAGTTGGAAAGGTACATATGCTATCAGAACGCTAAATGAACAGCACTATTTGTTATTTTGGTTTTGTTACTGTTACAGTTTGTTTTGTGCTATATTTCAGTCTCTGGCCCAGGTTGATGCTCTTGTTTTATCTATTTTCTGTTCACTTTTGAGCCATTGTTTTATGGTTATGTTACTTATTGTATTATGTGCTTTGTGATGTTCCATGTGTTTTGTGGGTGGTCCCTCCAGAGGCGGGGCCACCTGCCAATCACTGCCCTATACAGTAAGTGTTGTGGGTCTCCCACAGTTCCTGGTGGTTCACTGTGAATGTGCTCTGTGTTTCTTGATTACTGTATAAAGACTTTGTGTGTGTTGGATTGTTTTAGTGCTTTGAGCTCCATGGACCTTCATTGTATTGAAGAGTATTTTGTAAATAATAAATCTTTCATTCCATAGAGATTCTTTGAGGCCTGTTTGTACCCTTGTGGGCCTTACTGGAAGTGCTTTTGAACTTTTGAGGCTTATGTGCTTTGGAACTCGTTCACAAAAGAATGAACCACTAGGAACTGTGAGAGACCCTCTGGATTTTTAGGGTGTTGATTGCTACGTGGCCCCAAAACACATGGGGCACAACCAAGGCATAGTACACAAAGCGCAGGATATATGCAGGTAATGTTAGTATAAAACAGTGACCCAAAAGAGAACAAGCAATACAGAAAGAAGAATATGAACCCATGCAGTAGGTTTGTTATAGCTTAGATTTATTTATACATGTTTTATTTTTTATTTATACGTTAGATTATAGTTGTTATATTAGATTTTTCTTTTAGGCACAGTCAGGGATCTTTTAGAAAAAAAAAAACATTTTGCTTCATCTAATATTCCCCTATGATTTTGCATGTGACAAATTAACCTCTGGAAATCTTATACAGTTATTGAGTAAACAAGAACAGAGCACAGTATCAAACTCATGATTAGATGAACAGCAAACCACAAGGAGAAGAAGAAACAGACTCTGAGTGAGACACCATGGCCAGTATTTAATGAATAGTAGTGGGAGACGAATGCATTCAAAACAAGCTGTGGTCAAAGACAGAAATTCAACCAATCAGAAGGACTACATTGAAATCAAAAGTCAAGAACAGATGACCAAATGACAGAAGAAAAAATCAAAATACCAGGATGACAGTTTATATCAGTCAGTCCTGGACACAGGGCAAACGCCCCTGTTGATCTAAATGTGATTGCACTGATGATGTCACATACGTCACACTGGTTAGAGTATTCTGGGAACACCCAACGCTAAAGCTCCTAAAGATCAAAGCAAGTGAAAGATGGCGTTGTGGCAGAGACGAGACATTCCATGTGCCTACCCAGATGGGCCGCCTCAAACTGGGACACAAGTGCTGCCGTGCAACGGGCGACGCCTCAGCAGCCACACCAGTTCTGAACCTCAACAAGCCTGACCTCATTGGCTCTCCGGCGGTTTCGACTTTTCCGGGGATGAGGCTCCCAAGGGCTTTCCCCTATCCCCTTTATAATGCAAACAGCCTTCCTTAGAGTGGCTGCAGGAGAGCTACAGGGCTTGTGAGTGTCCTGATGAAAACCAAGATCCAGCCCTTCAATGACCTCATGGGCACAGGCATCTGCAGTGTAATCTGTCTCTGGAGGTGTATATGTTGTTCATGTATGTTCAGAAAAAACACAGAACATTCACAAAATACCACAGATCATAACAGTAGGATTGACAACCACTTGAGGGTGTTTGGAAAAGAGCAGATGTTCGTCCATTTACTGAGCCCTGTCATTCCAGATCAGGCATGTGGGGTGCCCCAGGTTGGCGTCGGGTGCAAAGTCCTAACATTCAAGGTTTTAGGATGTGGAAGGAATCTGGATCACCCAAAGAGAAGCCACAAGGGCACAGATTGAACATATAAACTCCACACAGGCGGTGAACCTCTATGAAATTGAAGTGCCAACCCCTCGTGCCATCCTGGATTAGACAGAACATATCTTGAACAAGAGGAAGTGTTAAGCAGTAAATTGGGGAGTTAAAGAGTGTAAACTGCTCAAATGATAAAATCAGAAGAACAGGCCCTGAGTAGGCAGGAGAGACAAAGTGAAATGAAGGTTGTAAATGCTAGAGGGCACTCGTAAAGGGATCCACAAACCCAACATGATGCCAAGGTGATCAAGGGATTAAATAAAGGCTTATTTGATAAGAAATACACGCAGGGAGGAGTAACGTAGGGAGACGTCAAAGTGCAGCATACAGTGAGAGATGTGGACGCCTGCGACTGACCTCCTAGAAGCCCCCCAGCAGCCTCAGGTGTCTCTCTAGTCTTGAGTCCCATCACCCAAACACCCTTTCCTGGCTCGAGATTCTCCGTCTCTTAGACATGCCTTTCTTCCATTTGTGAAGAGAAAGGTGCCCCATTGACACTCGGAAGAACTTCCACGCTGAATCGGATTCCCTCGGAAGTCTGACACAGTAATTATACGATGAAAAAAGAAACAAACAATTAAGAGCGGCAGCACACCAGCGGCAAGTGCTTTATTAAGTTCACTTAGCGTGCTCGATGGCGGCACTTGTATTGAGTTGCAGTTGTATTATAAGCAGAATGAAAAGGCCATTCTCATCTTATTTCAAAATGACATCTGCTGGGAAATCCTTTCGTATAATTACACCATTACCAAAGCCGAAGCACTGAGGAGCCTCACTTCCATTAACTCCTTGCTAAGAGTAACGTGGTAATGAACTCACGCTGAGCCTTTGTGGCTGCTGCTTTGTTGCTTGTAAATTACTGTTTTATAATGAAGTAGGAGACCTATTGACGGCACCTACAGTTAGTTTTATTAAAAGTCTTATTTTAAATTACAACTAATATTTCAACTTAATGCCTTCATTGTAAAGAAAGCTTGGTTAACCTCAAGCTTGGAGAGAGCAGTGCTTTCTTGATGCTGGCAGGAGATGAAGTAGCAATCATGCAGGACCTGACAGGTCCACTAAAGACAGAGACTGTTCTGCCCACTTGATGGAAAACTGGACCTCTTCTGGTCACTTCACCTCCGAAGGTGCAGAGAGTAAAGGAGACGATGGACAAGCATACGAAACAAAGGGCAAAAGTATGAACCTGAAATAAAGCCAATCTCTGGTCAGAGTCTGTGGAGAAATGGCAGACAAAGCAATTTTAACTTCTAAAGATCAGGAGATGAAGACAAGAAACCAGCCGAGTTCATTACCAGGACTACCCAACGGCCTTGCACTAATTCCGACGCAAAGTCAAAAGGGGTGCCCAACCAGCACCAAACACCACAGAGCAATTTTAGAGAGAATCTGCAATCTTGGACAAAGTGTTGTCCACCATGCCAGCCTTTATAGGATTACACTGATGTCATTATGACACACAGAATACGTCTGAGGAGTTTTGTGAAGATACAAAAAACCAGGAGTTGAAATAAGTTGACAAAAAAAAGATGTGCTCTGGGGACGCCAAGTAATCGAAAAGTAAACCAACTACCTTGAAGCTGAGTACCAATTAGAAGTCAAAGTCAAAATGAAAGTCAGAAGAGCCAGGGAGTGCACCTAACTCTGGGCCTGCTTGCAGTTTAAGTCAACTATGCTAGGAATATCAAGACTGAGGACAGCAAATGTTGTGACCTTCTCCATATTTAGAGCGTCACATCCTGTGATGTCAGAAAGTGATGTCTGTCAGAGTGCCACATAATCTTGTTATCACCTCATTTCTTTTGTTTAACACTTGTAAAAATAAGTCAAAATGAGAAACAAACACAAGATCAGAATCCCTGGACGAGAAAGCATAAAAAGGCACAAATAAAAGCCACTTCTGTTACATCAGCTTCACAACAACGGCTCAACAAAATGGACAACTCCAAACACAATGTTAAGCAAATCTAACAAAGTAAATAACAATATGAATAAAGGAAACACTTCAAAGTGTAAATGCCTGAGAGTTTTAAACCTCATATAAAAATGGAAAAACAAGTATAATAAGAAGTAAAATTAAAAAAGGCTCACATACCGTAACAAAGCCAAAACAAGAATCAGAGAATATACTGAGTAGGGGAGCACTCTGCTTTTAGAAGGCGGCTGATCTTTGTCTTTCATTTTTTTTATAGTTGTTAATTGTCCTGTACAAATGTTTAAGGTGATGTTTTGGGCGCGTCAGAGGTCAAGCTGTTATGTTTATTTTTCACTATGTTAAAAATGATGTGATTTTGACAATTGCGGTGCAGTTTTGTTATCAGTGCTGCCATTTCGAGCTCTTTGTTGTTTCTGTTGCTAGGCAGTTTCTAAACAAAAGAACCGGAAGTGAGCGATGTGTGACATCAAGGGGTCATCAGTATGAAGGTCCAGCATCAGCTACCTTATCTTAATCTGTCCACTCTTGTGGATGAAGCCTAAAAAGCCTAGTGGTATTCTTGATAAATCTGACTTAGCATTCTGGTTAGGTTTCAAACTTTTTTCCCGTCCGTTTAACCACAACCTTCGACTTGTGCTTCTTCTTAGTTGATGTGTAACTTCTTGGGTTACTCAACTCTCACTCTTAGCTAGCTTATGTTACGAGCACTGTCTCCTGGTTTCATTCCTCTCTCCACTGTGCTGCTGTTGGGTGCCATCAGTATAGAACTGCTATACAAACTTGGACAAGGAGGGAGACGTGATGCCATTGTAAACAGCATTGTGCCAATGACACTGTAAGAGCCACATCTCTTACGTTATAGTGAATTCCTGTGAGTTTTTGTTTAGTCTGAATTTGAATTGACTGTAGCTTTCACTAAGATAATGGAACATTGTTTTAACCTCCATACACTGAGTGGAATGTTCTTAAAATACAGCTGTGTGACAACAGAATGCCCTCAGGTTGTAGTTAGAAAGACAGAGAGGCAGTAAGGGCATTATGTACTGTATGAACGTTACGGCTACCATTAAGTTAGCATTAAGCTGCGTGAGTATGGTCCTAGTGCATGAGACAATAGAGAGAAACTTTAAGAAATGTAACCACATTAGCCGGCTGAAGTGGCCTTTATCTCTTAATGTGACACAAATCAGATGTGTTCAGGGCTGTGCAGACACAGAAATCACTTTCATAAGTGGTCCTAGCTCAGATTTTTAATCCCTTTTGTGGCCATCATGTGACACGAATGAGAATGGTCACATCGGAATTGACATGATACACGTGATAGGGTAGTTAGTCCACTCCACTAGATCAAGATAACGACAATTTGTGGGCACAGTCATGCAGAATGGTCCCTTAAGAATAACAGGCTGCCCTAGCAGTGCCCGTGGTGTCTGCCTACAGCACGTCCCACCTGCTGGTGTTTTTATTCTTCAGTGTGTCTTTCTCAGACCCCCGTCTCCTTTCATCTTGTAATATTTCTCTACAACAGCACCGTGCCACCAAGGTTTCTTGCCTTTTTTCACAAATGTCTTTTAATAATCTTCAGTGCCTCTCAAGTGACACGCTAGGCAGGGAAGCTGGCTATCCAGAATGTGTCTCGCTGAAAATTGCTGGCAGACCTGACAGAGACACAATTTTTCTGAGCTAAGGAATGGAATAATTGCCGTGAATTAATTGGCAGCAATTACTTCAGATGTTCAAAGTGCCCATTTTTGGCACTTATGAATATGAATGTCACAGAATTTAGAGCATCAAAATAAATGAAAAGCGTGGGAGTTCTCCTCTCTAAGCAAGCTCATAAAAGTCACTCCAGTAAATAAAAAATGGAGTCACGTGACCAGCCAAATTTCCATTTGTACAGATGTAGAGATGTCATCAATGAGGACACCTGGCAAATGCACATGGTGCCAGTACGGGCCCTCAACACCCTCTGTCCATGTCACAGGGTTGCAGGTTCAGTCCTTGCCTTTCATCACCATGGGCTCAAATTCTTAAAATCAGAATATATGGAGCTGGCATGGCTTTGCCCCAGTACCCACCTTTTGTCCTGTATTATGTCACTCAATGCAAGTAAGCTGTCTTAGAGTGATGGTCCAGTGGATGGATGACTGTACCAGCTTTCTGATAAAAACCTCAGTGACTGGGATGGCTGACAAAGATACTGACTGTCTGTTGTGTGTTACTCACTCAAAGGTCGCATTTACACTGCCAGGTCTTAATGCCTAAATTAGAATTTTATGATAGGGTGGGGTATTTTATCAATTTTGTTCTGAGCTTTGCAAAATGTTCCAATAGTTTAAACTTAGTACTGCCCACTAGTGGCCTGGGGGACCACTGCACTTGTGGAGTTCATCCCCATTCCAGGACTTTGGGGCATGAACCCTCAGCTGGGTAAGGGTAACCTTTCAGGGATATGTACTGCCTAACCATTCCCACTGCCATCTGACCCTCTGGTACACAATCAAGTGCACTCGGTGAAAGGTGCTATATAAATGAAAGAATGATTTATGGCTGGATACTGTAGGGTGACATTTCCAAAGTGAAATTTGTGGAAATTGAGTCCAACTGGACATTGTGGCTAGGTCATTTCCAAAGGTTGAGATGAAAAAGCCCCAGAGAGGATGGAGAGAGAAAAATAGGGTCTCAAAAAATGTAAAGATCAGTGGAGTAGTGATGAAGTCAGGCAGAAGATGTCCACCCAGGCCCAGCAGCCTCTGAAGCCTGACTCATGCTTGGGTGAACTTTCTATTACACATCTTGGGAACTGAGGAGAGCACTTGAGTTATTAACGGCCGCTTCCTCAAAAGAAGTGTTACGTCAGGTTCATCTTCGACTTGCTAAAGGATAAATAATGTCTCTGTCATCGATAAAAAATGGCCATGTTGTCCTCATCCAGAGGCGCTCTTTTTTTCCTTGTTTTGTAGCTATTTTAGAAAAATCCTAGTCAGCGACTCTGTCTCGGATCTTTTCTCCCTCGTGTCTGTTAATTCCCTCCCTTTGTTCTCTCAAATACCAGTCTTTCTTTTTTTTACCTTTGCTTTTGTCCTTTTCTTTTTTCTCAACTCCATGTGACCTTAACGTTCATTCAGTACCCACAGCCCCCTGTCCAGTCCACTCCTGTCTGCTATCTGGCCTCATTTCTCCCAACTCCATGCTCAACCCTGCACTTGGCAGACGGGCCTTTTAATTCTGGGCTAAGGACCATTTCTGGTATAGCCCTCACTGTAACCCCTAGGGTCCCGGACACTGAGGTCATTATGTCAGTGCGCCCTCTATCAGCTCCAAGTGTTTCTGCAAATCTGTACCATAGACAGTTTACAGTTTTATTTTTTTGTATGGAATGTGCCATCTTTTGTGAGTTCTTGGACTCATTTTGGGGGCCCCCACAATCTCAATCCACTGTTAGTTTGTTGATTGGCGGTTTGGTTTGAATTCTGTACATTTATTTGGGACATTGTTGCCACCATTTTCTTGTTTTATGCTCAGTGCCATCGTTAGGATTGGGGTTATTTTTGTTCTTGGCAGTTGTAACCTTTATCAATAATGAAACAAAAAAGTTGACTTTCTATCTGAGATTGCGGATCCAAACTCCTGGCCCCTTTGAGCCTGTCAGTCTTGTGCCTGTTATTAGATTCTCTGGTTTTTGTCCTTTACCTCAGGGACTCCAATATGCTTAGGGACTCTGCTCTGCCTCCTGGCATCTTTGGGGAAGTCTAACGCCCTTAGGGAAGTTAAAGCGTAAAAGCCAGTGACAGGCTGCTCTCCATCGGCAGAGCTCTTGCATTGTGGTGTCCCTGTACTCATGGACGTGTCCAGTCGCTGGCCCTGCCTGCCCAGCTGTGAGTTCATGATGTTCAGAGCCCACTGCACATTCCTCACATTGATTGATCCAGAATTCATTTCCTTGTGGTATGGCAGTGTCCAAACAAAATACTCGCTTGTTTGTTTATTTCCTGAATCTGCTCAATCTGCTAAAAGGTTGTGGCCGTTTAACACGGACACCTCAGACCTATGACAGGAAAGGAACCAACCCTGGATGGGGGTGTCCTGTGTTTAGGGCATACAAAGACACCAACTATCACTTGCATTGTACCGGTTTAGAGTTTTCAGTGCAATCCCTGCCAAGTCCTGGGTGATGCAGTAAATTTAACATGTGATGCGCCATTTTTACAAAGAATAGCATCCCACTGATGTGCTCTCACGTGTGCCACTATGAGAGTGTGGCTGTTGCTCCGGCTTTCATAAATCCTGCCCCAGCACATCAGGTGACCAGCTGGCCTGTACCCGAGGGACAGTACTGTGCTGCTGCGCTCCCTTCATGGGCTTGGACCCCGTCAGCATTTCCTGCTCATTTCATAACTCTCCACGGCCATTCTTTTGGTTCTACTTGAAATTTCCAAACTTAAACATGTGAAAGTTAATAAATTTCACAAACTATCATCGTCGCACCACAGCCTTCCTGTGCACTGGCCTCATTTGGGAATTAACGGGAGAACGGTTCCCGTTGACAGCATTATTTTTGGCTTTATGGGCGATGCAGGCCCATCGTGGGCGCCCCCTGTGTGCCAGTGCGGCCCATGGCAAGCGTTTCTCCAACATCTGAGGCTGTCAGCACGTTCAGACTGCTGAAGTCAAGCGGGCGCTGAAGCACCGCTCATGCACACTAGAGTTATGCTGATATACTTCGCTGATGCCTAGTTGGATTCATTACAAAACCAATCATTAGGCTGAACTTGATGACTGTTAATAATAAATTCACAGTGTATTATCCATATACTGTACAGTATTTACAGACATCTGGTGCATTCAGCAGACTCACAGAGCCGAGCAAAGCAACCTTCAGGAAATGATCACCATGGGGGAAGAAGAAGAAGAAGAAGAAGAAAAGAGTAACTCGCGGAGCAGTTTGACGTTAGGGCGTCGGGCGAGGACTACAAGCAGCCTGCCATTTAGAGGGTGACATCATTATTGCTACTTTATGGGGTTGCCGGGGCAGACACCAACATGCAGTATTCATTTTATTATTTTCTGCTGCTGAAGATTTAGTGCAATGCGGCGAAAGTCTGAGTCATTGAGTAGTTACAGGATAGCAACAGCGATAACCAAGTGAACTTCTTATTAAGGCGAAGCAGCCACCTAAAAATGGTCATTTTGTATGTGTTACAAATCATGACTTGCTTCTGTTGATAGTTGGAGGAAAAAACTTTTTATGTTGTGTTTTCATGGAGAATGGAGGTAACAAAATCCCTGATATAATGAGACTTCAATGAAGGCTAACATTAAACAACAGCAAATGATATTAAAACATCCTTTAAAAAATGTCAAATTACTCGTGCCGCAGAATCCACTTGTGTTGCTTAATGTCAACTGCCCTTTAAGTCCATTGCATCGGGAATTTTATTACTTCCATTCTAACCACTTGTAATAAAAGGAGAAGGAGTCTGAGGTTTTGGAAAACCCTATTTAATGGAAGGCAGTTGAATGCACGATAAACACAAATAGGTGAGTAGTCTGTCAGGACTGAGCCCTCCGGCCTTGTGGTAGCTACTGCTGACTTCAAGAAGCTTCTTTGTCTAGGAAAGGCCTGCACTTATCTGAAGCGGGATCCAAACTGAACACAGACATCTCATGTCCATCTTTATTCAATAGCAGAAGGACTAGAAGAGGTGGGACTTCTGGGTGTTTGGCTGAAGTCTTGTCACTCGTCCTCTGGGGTGTCATCCTCTATTCTAGAGGCAGAGGGAGAAAGGACATTTAAGGAATGTGTTGCACCCTCACCTTTCTCCTCACACCCTACCTGTTCAGAACCTGTAAAGTTCTCTCTGGGCTCACATGGCTGACTCTCCATTGTCCATCACTGCAAAGAGCGCTGGGTAAGTTTAGAACTGATCCAATTTTATGTGTGTGCTTCTGCCTGACTTGGAGTTTTCACACACGAGGATTTGATCTCTAAGGTTATTTCATGTTTTAAAGTGAATCCACAAAATAGAAATTTGTCTACTGTCGCCTTTTTCATTCTTTATACAATGCCTTTGAGCTAGTCATATGACTGCAGTCATGGCGCTGATGATGTCACAGGAAGTGACAGTATGAATATAATGGCGATTGCACGCTGCCTTATTCTCGGACACGGACACACAGGAATGAGACAGGCATTCCTCTGGATAGAAAAAGCGTTGAACTCCTTAGCGGTAGCTAGCCAAGTACTCTTAGCATTCAGTTTTGTCTGTGACTCGCCCTCGTCTTGTCGCCCGGCTCTGTTCATTTGGTTCGAATTGTTGACCTGGCTTTGACCCTTTGCTACTGTGTTTACCTGTGTCTTTTGACCCCTTTTTTGTGTCTCGCTCACCTCAGGCTCAGTAATCCTCGGGCACTATACTGTATGTCACCTATTACAGATTAAACAAATGGTCAATCTTGGGTTTAATATTCATTTGGCTGCTCAGTTAGGGATGATGAAGTCCTCTGCCAGTGAGCGCTGCTGATTACCTGACAGAAATTGACTGGCATGGCCCGTATCCTATTCATTTTCTTTGCTGTTTCTCCCAAGTCCACCCACCACCTATTTGTATCTGCTGCTGTGGCAGTCATATGATGAAAGTGGCTATAGGAAATGAAAAGGGGGGCTTGGATAGTGGCATTGGTCTAGGGTGGTATGCCTCACTTCTAGGTCAGCTGGGGTTTCTTGCCTGGTGCTCTGTGATCTTTTTATTTCTGTTTTAGGATTTGCCTTTTTGCTTTTAACTTTGACATAAATGAAAGAGACAAGGTGGTACAAGATGAGCAAAAAATGAAGCAGAAACCATCCGAGTCAGTTTGTGGAAAACCTGAAGTCTTTTACTGTACATGCGTTACTTTTGTACTTTCACACCTTTGTTAACTTTAATGTTAAGAAAGTGATGTCAGAATGGCACCATTTTGTGAGAAGGGTCTTGTCTGAACAACGCCATTTTGTGGCCACTTCCATGTTATTACAGAAACAACCCTGTTTTCAGGCACAATGCATGAATAGTGATGTTGCCTCCCACCTCTATTAATGATGGTAGCTCACACAATCTGGTGTCATGATTTTGGGAATTCCTTAAATTAAAAAAAATGTACAGATTTGTTAGATTGATGAGGGCTAAAACTTGAAAAATATTATAGAATAGCCAGGGTTTCATTCCCAGGTTAGATGTCCTTTCTTTTTGTTGTCTTTTAAATGTTATTTTGTTATGGAATACATTCTCGGACTTCTGCTTTATGTTTGTTATTTTGTGTATTAATGATGTTAAAGGTTATTTTTATTGCATTCATTCTGCATATGTTTCTTATGCTCCTTGTCTTGTATGTGTTGAGCCCAAGGAGGCGGGGCCTCCTGGAGCTACCGCTGTTTCTCCACCCCTGGCCTTTGGCAGGCCATCAGCTGACTGCAGAGGTGTTGCTGTGTACTCCTCTTGTTTGTCTTACTCTCTGAATTTTGTCTTTTTTGAAGACTGTCTACTGTAAGTTTTTTTTCTTTGCCTTTTGTCTTTAGCTTTGATTCTGGACTGGGTGTTTGTTGTCTTTGATTTGCCTTTTAGGCTTTATTATAATCCTTCTTGTTTATGCACCTGTTTCTGAAATTTTGTAAAATAAATGTTTACGCATTGTCATTGCTTTGTCCTTTGTAGGCCATGAAACATGCTTCTTGAGTTTCAGACTGGGCTGATTCTGGAGACTTGAGGCCTAGTTTTGGTTAAAAGCCTGTTTTTTTTAGTTCTGAGAACCTGGCTGAATCAGAACAATTTTTAGATTTTCTTTTTCTTTTTTTTCCTGTTTTTGCATATTAGAATTTGATGACGGATTGAGTACATCCACACAGTATTCTGACTCTTTACTCTGACCCACACTACTTATTTTGGCTTGGCCTTCTGCTGGGTCATTGGTTTATATACTGAGACTGGCATTCCACTCACAATCCACCCGCCTCCTTTAGCTTCTCAGGTTGAACTACGAACCCTTGAGGCGTCTCCTGGAGGCGATCTCTTTGAGCAGTGATTCGTGCACTAGTGATGTCAGCCTTGTTATTGGTGGTCACTGCCACGTAACAGTAAGCTGTCTGGAATTCATTTGAGGGCCGCACCGCTGCCAGATGTGTATAGCAGATGGGATTCATCAATGACTTTTGCAGGCCTTCAAATGTCAGATTACCTTGAAGCGGTTCCTTGTACAATGCACGTTGGATTGTAATGGCCGTGACCCGTCCTGCCATTTTTAGTTACTTTCACTGGCATTCCTGCTTACAGATGGTGGGCGACGTTAAAGGCTGATGATGAGCCCCTGTTGTCTCACCTGGAGAGAAGGTATCATGGGGTATCAGTGAGGAAATGGCAGTGTCAGGCTGGTTTTTCATCTGATGGATTTGAACAGGGCATGGATGTTTCAAAACTCAAAGTGCTGTTCTGGCTGGATGGCTCCTGAAACATGTGAGCCAGGAAGGAGGGCGGAAGGGCAGGCAAGGCGTGAAATATGGAAGTGAACATTGTTTAGGCAGCCACTTGCTCGGAGAAAGGCAAAGTGTATAATGAAGTAGAGCGGCATGCTGCTACTGTACTTAAGTGGTCCAGGAGAGAGGCAAGATGGGCCTGCGGCACGCAGACTGGCAGCCGCTTCCAGAGCCCATCAAAATGGAAATTAGAAGAAGAGTGTGTTAGCGGGACTCACTGCTTTTGTGGTGGAGAGGTCACGTTTGTAAAGCATCAAAAATGGAGGTCCACTTTCTGCTTCAAGAGGCAGCTTTATGCCGGGCATAACCTCCCATATAAGCTTGAGACACTCTCATTATTTGAACAAATTTGCCCACATCAGATACAATTTCCCTTAGCCGGTGTGATCATGTCCCCAGTGCTGTGTTTCATTTCATATCAGTGATTTTCGAGAGTGCGCTATTCTAGGCAGCAGCATCACCTCTTACACACCTTGCTATTTGAATCTCTTTGCTCAGTAACGCGTGCTGAACACCACCGGGCTGTTGGCTGTTTAGGGCCTGCAGAGATTTGGAAAGGATAAAAATGAATTTACAAAGTATAAATTCGCACAGCGAGACCCCCTTCTAGCCCTTCGAGGCAGAGGCGTCATGTGCAGATGTGTGTAGCGCAAAGCTCACTGGACGCCCAGCAGGCCTTGCTAATAGGAGCGGAAAGTGCACCTTGTAAGGCAGGCTCCCCTTGGGGCTAAAGAGGGAACTACAACTCCGAGCTACGTACCGAGTCGAGAGAGATGACCGCCTTGATAATAAGTATGCACAGCCACCTGCTGTCAGGGGCCGGAGGGTTCGGGGGCTATGTGAGGACGCAGAGAGATGTCGGTGGAGCCATGTCTGCCCCTCCGCCATGGCCTGCTCTGTCACAGACTGCGACATTACGGCACACTTCCACACGAGTTCTGTCAGGGTTTAGCTTCAGCGTCTTCTCTTTTTATTTGTTTGTGTTGGTGTTTTTTTTATGAATTCTTGTGTGTTTTATGTTACCCGATAAGTTTTTGTTGTCTTTCTTTTTGTATTGTCTTTACTTAGTATTGCCAGTCATTGTGTATTGTTGCCTGATTTTAAATCTGTTAATTACTGTCCCTGTATTTTGTATGTTAAGCCAGCTGCCTATTTAAGTGCCAGACATGCACCATGCACACAGAACGACATTTTGTTTTGTTTACAATACATTTTTGTTTCAGGAATTGTCGATCATTTGAAATGTTTATTGGCTCTGGACAATGGTTCATGTTTATTATTTTTTGTCACCTAACACTAACACTGGCTGGGGTTCAGATGCTTGTCTTGTGTCTTTGTTGTCCATTTTGTGCTTATTTGTATGTGTTACTGTTTCTTTTGCTTATGATTTACAGTATTCTTTACATTTTCTGTATCTGTTTTCTGTGTTTTGTGAGTGGTCCCCAAGAGGTGGAGCCACCTGCCACTCACTGCCAGGAAGTGCACTCTGCCCTAGAAAACCTGGAGACTCTTCCTTCCACAGTCTGGGCAGTTCATTGTGAATGTGCTCAGGAGTCGGTGGGTTGCACGTTTGTTGGACTTCTGGATTGTCAACTTTCTTCTCTGTCTTTTGACCTTGCCATTACAATCTGTACTGGGACTTGTTTGATTTGGATTGCTTTTACGTTACAGACAGTTGCATTTTGCCTTTGTGCTCCACGGAGCTTTTGTGTTTAGTCTTGGTTTTGGAACTTTGAGTCTTTATTTTTGTTTTACCACATCACCCTTGTTGTGCTCCCATTTCACAACACATCACGTGGTTGGTGCTGTTTCCAGAAGTCTTGTGTGTGATGTGCTTGACAGAATACGAGATTGTGGATACAAAAAGGTTCTAAAAAAGTTTGTGTGCAATTCTGCTGTGGTTTTTGGTTAATAGAACGTTTGAGATTCGTTGTAGACTTCTAAGGCTGTGATCTGCTTTTAAATGTCATTTTTTCTTGCTTTATTTTCACTTCTTGATATTTCTTGTTTCTTTTTAAGGTTTTGTTATCTGTAGAATTCATTTCTGTTATTAGTTTTCTGTAGTTCTCTTGTTTTGAAGCTCCTTAGCATGTTCAGGCAGTGTGGTGTAGTGGTTAGGACTTGAGACGCAGAGGCCGTGGGTTCAAGTCTTGCTACTGACACCTGTGTGACCCTGAGCAAGTCACTTTCCCTGTCTGTGTCCCAGATGGAAAAATAAAAGAAATGGAGCCCATTGTATCTCCAGTGTTGAGTAAAGGCATCAGACAAATGAGTCATAATAATTTTATATCTTCCTGTGATGAGACTTTGTTTCTGGTAGGTGTCGTAGTTTGTGCATTGCTATTGTGATAGTTGCTATGACATTGCTATGAGTAACATCTGTGGTCAGGCCACACGTGTCATCAGGTGTCCAGGATGTAAAGGTTAGCCCCGTACACTTCCTGCTATCCGTGATTGGATAACAAACCTGTCCCTTGTCAGTGTACGTTTTCAGGTTTAATAGAACGCCCACTTTGTCCACTGACTTAAATATTTGTTTACGACTTTCAGATTTGGTGATAGATAAGGGTGGACTTTTGGTTTATGAATTTTGGCTTGGCCCACAGTAACGTGTCATCTTTTGGTCACAGTCTTATCCTGCCTGTTCCTGCTCTAACGATGACATCGAGTTGGGTTTAACGTTGTGGTTCTGAGATGTCCTGGTTTCTTGAAGTTCCTATCACAGGCTGTACAATTACTCCTGCTAGTTATTATCATCTGCTTTTCTTTATTGCCCATTTGGAGTTTTGTAGGATGCAGAATTTGTTTTTGTCACTTGTTTTTAAGTTTATTTCTGTTTTTAAGAAATTTGTTTATTTTAACATCTTTTTGTGCTGCCACTTTGTCTTCAGTGGTCGCTGCCATTTTGTGGTCTGATTGTAGCTACACATTGCCAAGTTTGCTGCACATGACGTCATCGTCACAGCGGTGTAAAGGTTGTTGTTATGCACTTCCTGATTGCACAAGATTGTGGATTAAATCCATCAAAATTTTATAGTGGGCTTTGGCTTTGAATCGGTTTGCTCTAATCCATTGACTAAGATTTTTCCCATCATGTTCGCTTAGATTTTAGATTTCTTCATTTTTGACTTTTTTTCCTCTTTTAAGCACATTAATTCTCCTGCACCTTTTTAAACTGCCCACCATATTTTCATTTTTAGGCACAATTCATTGTGTTGTTAGGCCCCCTTTTTTTTTGGATATTTCTTTAGATATGGAGCGTTTTCTGTCTGGATTCTTCATTTTTTTTGACTGTTTGCTCTCATTTTTGGTGTTGGATCTCATCTATCTTTATTTCTTTTTGGGTTGCATCTGGTGAGATGTTTTATATTTTTTGCCCTTTTTTATCGTTCATGGTAAATGAACTCATCATTAAAGATTGTAGTATTTGCATTTATTGAGCCAGGGGTTTTAATGATTTTCTTCTCACTGTTTTGGGATTTCTAGGCATTGGCCATTTTTTGAGTGTTCAGTCTCCCAGCCTGATTTTGAGTTTCAGGGCTTATTGGGTAACTTTAGCTGTGGAGGCCTACTGGGGTCAGGCCTTTTCAAGTTTTCTGATGCCGCCTGGAATTGACAACCAGATCTTACCTGTCTAGGCTGGACACACAAGCAATGAGTCTGGCTATAGCAAAATAAAACAGGTCCCCTCCAGCAAAACATGCCTAACCCTAAGCTTAAGTCAGTATTAGAAAATCCAAATCTTAAATGTACAGATAAACCCAACCCGGAACCAATACGTAAACCTAACAAGAGTAAATGAAAAATCAAAAGAACACGCACAAACAGCACGTGTTTGTGCTGTGCTGTGGTTCAGTCAGCGCAGATCTTTAGCCACAGAGCCATCACTCTGCCTTTTACACTCACAAATGATAGTCCTACAGCAAAACCCAAATTGAACAAATGGGGAAAGCAAACTGACAAAGCAATGAAATAGAAATGGCTGGCATAAGCATAAGAAACACACCCGCTTTTATCAGCCCCCAGAAAACAATAAGAAAGCCCATTCATCATTGGACACCATTGAAATCCAAGACACAGAAACTACAATTAAACTGTGCAGAGGGAGCTCACGGGATCCAGTGGGTCATCTTTAACCCAAGTCGCTCACATCACCTGACATATAGGCTTCCCCCGAATTAGAAGCAACCAATTTATGAAAATTCAGGAATACAAAAAAAAAGACATTTAACCCTCTTTATCATTTTTCAAACCACAATTAGCATGAATGTTAATGGTTATGAATGTAATCTGGGTAGATTTTCCAACAGGTGCTGATAGTGCTGACACCTGATCATCTCTGTTTAGGGCAGGGCTGGATGTTTGGGGCAGGGATGGATGCTGGTGACGCCCCATTCCCAGTCTCAGTCGGTCTCAAAGCTGCCGCCGTGCTGACATGCTGTGGTTCAGTCAGCGCAGATCTTTAGCCACAGAGCCATCACTCTGCCTTTTAATGAAATTTAATTGAATGATGAAAAAATGTCTTATTAGGGTTATGGTTGCTTTGATGATTTATTTTATTATTAAACTCATTAACTTAATGTTCATGTATTTTGGTGTTACTTTAACAAAAATGAGGTCATTTTAAGGTACCTTGGAACACTTGATCATGTTTTCCATTTAAATCAATGGTAACTACAAGTGCATGTTGTCAAATTCCCCTTAGAATGGACCTTGTAGGATCAGGTTAGCTTGACAAAGCAGGGGACCACTGTACAGTGCTGTACAGTCACACACACACACACACACACACACACACCCACGCTGGGCCCATTCCATCTGCTTGTGCTCCCTGTTCAGTGTTCATTTCTCTATCCATGGCACCTCACCCCACGAAACACAGACTTTGTCCTTCAAACACACATTTTCTCCCCGAGCCGTCAGGTGACTCCAAACATGAAAATCCTGTTACCAGCGAGAGCCTCCAGCAGGGGTTAATCCACAGATGAAAGAAGTCACTCGCTGAGCGTCTGTTTGATCACTCGTATATCGTCAGTTTCCATTTTGTTGTGATGAAGGCTTCAGTTGTGACAAGCATGATGGCCGATGGCAAAGAGCAACAGCAGAGAAGACTTTTGTGTGCGCGAGTGGGTACCGTATATGTGGATGAAAAACAGTGTGGCCTCCTGAAAATAACATCACATTCACAATGTAAAATTCTCAACAAGCAAAGGATGAATTGGACTCCATCATCGTCTTTTTAGCTAATAAACAAGTGGCACATCAAACCAAAACAGGCCTGCTTATAACGGCATTTGTAATAACGATGACACTGTGGCCCCGTGTGTGGCTCTGTTCGACTTTTCTAGGGTTATAACTCCTGCATGATTATGCCAGGGGCTGCTCGGTATTGTTCAAATGATTGGCTGTGGCAGCCCAGTCACCCTTGAACCCTTGACTAGGCTGCCATAAGTAGAGCTACATTGCCAGGCACCATATGGCACTAGAGATAAGACAGGTGCCAGAGGGTGAAGTGACATGTGGCACATGTTGGAGACAACTCAGGAACTGCCAAAAATCGTCCTGGAGAGAAATCTACCACCTTGCGGAGCTTGTGACTATGGCATGACTTGGCACTTTTATTCAAATCATTTGCATTGCCTCTTACCAGTGGGCAGAGCTCTTCTTGGCTGACAGCCCCCATTATGGATGGGGTCCATCAAGTCAGGGAAGAGTCACCACCTTGTGGCCAGAAACAAAATGGGATTGGAGCAGAGTTTGTGCAGTTTAACGTTACGGGTCCTGTCACCTGTGGCTGTCCTTGATATTCTGGAGGATCACCGACCGAGTTTCAAGCCGGCTTCATTACATCCACTCTCACGGTGCAGCGGCAACAACAAATCACCGTTAGAAGCCAAAAAGTATTCCCACCAGCTCTTTCTTTTTTAGCATTTTAAGCAAAGCAACCTGGAGGCGCAGGGCTTCACGTGACCCCCAGAAGATATATTTAAGACGATGTAAAGGCTGGCATCTTCCCAGAAGGCCCCCAGACAACAAGCTCAGCTCCAGTGTTTTACAGTCCTGGCTCGCCAGTGACAGGCGTGGTGCTGCCTGCCAGTCCCACTCCTCCTTCGTCTCTAACCTGTTAGGCTAAGAAAAACAAAGTCTGTGTGCACAAATGGCTGCTGATGAGCAGCTCGATGAAAATTTCATTCCCTGCCGGCGTAGTGGGCCACCTGCCTTCCTCTGAAGAGCCGCCAAGTGTGGCCCACAGCCAGAGTTTGTCATGGGAAGAGATGGGGAGGATTACACAGAACACCACGATTGGGGGGGAAAAAAAATTCATCAGGCCATAAAAGTGCCCGACGTGAACCCATCGCTGGCAGGTTGTGCACACGTATCTGTAATATATCACAGGTCTGCGTCTTAACGGCTTTGTGCCCCGTATATGCAAATGAGACTTTATTTGGAATAAATCACAGACTTCTTTCCGCTACAGACAAAGGAAAGCTAATCTTGCCGAGTAGAGCAGAGAGCACTGGAAAAAAAGTAAAAAAAAAAAAAAAAAAAAGGAAGGGTGGGAGGCTTACAAGGAAGAGCAGCGTCTGCGCGGGTAGGTGATAGGGTGGCACAATTTAACGGAGTCTTGTGCCCATTCATTCATGCCCAATTATTTACTGCTAGTGGCATCAAAGTTAGGTGCTGCTATCTCTGCACGTGGACTTGTAAGGGACTTGCAGGCATACCTTTTGAACCGGAATTCTGGGTTGTGCTCTTTAGTTTGTGTATATTTTTTTATCCTATTTATTTTTCGTTTTTTTGGCATGGGCACTGCCATATTATGTAATTTTGTATATTTGCTGCTGTCTTTTTTGCCCTTGGTGGGGTGTCTTTGATTTGTCCTGAAGTTTTGTTCATTTGACATCCTAACTTAAACATTTATTTATGTTGTTTTAAATGATTTTTTCTTGGTTTGAAATTATTATATGTCTTCAAGTGACTGTTATGTTTAAGCCTGTCATTTATGTTAGTATTTGTTTGTGTAATTATGTGTTCTGTTTATATATTATTTAGTTTCTATATACTGTATGTAGTCTTGTAGTTTTAAGTTCTTTGTAATTTATGCGTGGAGAGGTGGGGCCACCATTCCATTACCTTGTCACAAGGCGCCGCCCCCAGCTGGGATTTCCTGGCAGTTCATCCAAATGCGCTTTGGTGGAATGTTGGATCTTCTCTGTCAGTTTTGCTTTGCTTGTCTGGTTGTGTCGATTCCTTTCAAGGATTTTGATTTCTTTCGGATTATCATTTTGGCAGCTTCTTCTGCTTTTTTTTTTTTTTGCTGTTTTGAGCTTTTTGATGCCTTAATTTAAGCTTATTTTATAAAGACCTTTTGTTTTGGATCATGAACTAGAAAGTCCCAGCACATCAAGTAACAAAAATAATCAAAATACCCACTAGAAGGAGAAATACTGTCAAAAACCCTAGCTAGTAATAGAAAGGGCAGTAAAGAATGTTTATAAAATAAAAAGGTTTATTTTCAGAAAAAACACAGTAGGAAACATTTCCTAATCACAAATCCAAAGAATGGTTGAAAAACAGAGCACAGGTCAAAAAATCTTGAGATCTACAAAAATAACCAAATAGCACAGAAACAAGAATCACCAACTCCCAATCACATTCAGATGAACCGCAAGGGACTATGGGTTGCTCCTGTCTTTATAGGGCTGAGGTCAGGTGGCCCTGCCCCTTGGGGGAACCACCCACAAAATACATGGTACATAAGAGAAGATGCTTAAACAAAAGGAAACTACATAATTAACTTCTACATAATTAATTTATGTTTTCAACGTAAGTTAACGTAAACAAAAGAATCAAAAATAAACAAAACAGACATGAAAATTGTACTTAAACCCCAGCCAGGGGAGAAACCCTGGCTGAAACACAACAGTTTTGGATCCATCTTATCCCAGGATTTGTTTTTCTCTCCACAGTATGATGTTGCCAAACTTACCCCTGTACACAAATAAAGGTCTGTCTGTCGGTCTGTCCGACTGTTTTGTGACATTTCTAAACACCTTTTAAGCTTTCCTAATCTGAGGCCTAGTATGCTGAAGCCTCCCAGTTTCCTAGGGTAAGGCTCCCTGAGTTTAGTCTGCAAGTGTGTCACCTAAGCAATTGGCAGCAATGCACAATATGTTTCCCTGTTTCAAAGTGAGTTTGCTTTAGCAAGATAGCGGTATGCAACAGCTACGAGTGGTTTGTCAGTGAGTCTAAAAAGGCAGAACTGGGGTGTGGAACCATTAAGGTTGAGAGATGCTGCTGTAAAGAAGACAGTACAGGCCAAATGCATAAGAATTAGCCATGTGGAGCATTACTTAGTATCTGCTGGTCCCTTTCTAAATCATTTGCTGCTTCATTCGGCCCAGCAGGATGTGAAGAAGTGCTCTTGTTCAAATGCCTCAGAGGCCGTCAGACGTTCAAACATGAATAAAACGCCAAAGTGAAGGAGCAGTGCGGTCTTTGGTAAACATCAGGTCACGTCATACAATAGTGACAACTGGCACAGTTTCTTCTCAGTCGTGCTATATTTTAATGTGCCATGTGAAATTGTGTTCTAAAGTGTGGCATATTTCATAAAAGTTAAAATTGGACTAGCCTGCTCTTGCATTTTGTAATAGGGCTATCATTCTAATGTTTTTCTAGTTTTGGAGAGACACACAAAAGAAGGGAGAATGAAAGTGTGAGTACAGCGAGGGTCTGCAAAGCTCAGGCCCGCTCCACTGTACTTCAGCACCTCCAGCACACCTCGGCTCACAAAGCGTTACACACTTTTCACACTCCCTTTATCGGATTCTAGAGTGACACCTCCTGGCAGTCCTTGGCTGAGGGTCCCACTCCAGCAGCTCATGTAATTACACACTGGCAGGATGATCTTCCTGTATGGAGGAGATAAGACCCATGAGTCACATCTGACTGTGTGAACACACACAGGCCTCAAGGGCTGGACAAAATGCAATTCTGGCATACTAAGTGGCCAGTTCCAATGTGAGTTCACCTCCCCAGAACATCAGCAGCACCCTGTGTGCCGGCACCATCTTTGTAGCCTACAAGCATGGAGACTCCGGTTGACGAAATACCAGATATTAAAATGAATGACTGCACACTGAAATGATGTTTGTCTCCAAGTCACAACAAAGCCTCCAGTCTGACGATGCAAAGTTAAGTAAAAAGGGGTTTGCGATTAAACTGTAGTGATATTTTATAACAGCTATACACATAAGTAGCCCGCTGGGACTCGAATGAAAATGGCATTTGAATGCACTGCAGCTCCCTGAGCTTTTAAAAATCCATATTTGAAAGGGGGGCTGGAAACGCTCGCTCAGGCGCCTCCCTTTGTTTCACTGAGATGGCTGGGGTAGCGACGTCTGATTCCGTCACCTCTTGCACTTTATTCCATTTTACTGCTGGGCCATTGGAAGAAATTCCGGAGATTCTACCTAAAAGTGTCAGAGAAAGACAGGCAGCCAGTGGTGTGGCACGAGTGCCCGGCTGAGCCTGTCCTAATTGGGGTCTGGAGTCTCTATTCCACTTTTGAAGGCTGCTTTCTCACTTAGGATTTTGTTTTTGGATTTTGAAATGTTTGTTTCACTCTAAAGTAACGATTTGTTTTGTGTTTCTTAATTATTTATGTATTTATTTTTTTTAGCTGCCATTTTGTGCATTGACAGCTACGTTGTAGTTAGTGACGGTTTGGATTTATGTTTTATTTTAAGTTTTACAAGCCAAAGTACTAGACACTATCCAGGTATATTTGTAGAATGTGTTAAGGAAAGAAATCAAAGGTCGATGTGTTTCTGAAGTGGTGACCATGTTGTCATTGCCAGCTGTCCCATCCGTCAACCACACTACCTCACTACCATTATCTCTGCTCTTATGACATGAGATTTGCCCTTTTTGGGTGAGACTGGATTCCTGAATTGCGGTAACTCCTTGCTGGGTAGTAACCCTGGACGTCTGTCATGTCTGATATGTCCTCTTAGTTCAAGGTGGACAGTTCGTACTACTTAAGAGTATGAAGAAAAGCCGACTAAGCAGGGTTAAGTTAAACAACAACCCTACGACTCTCCTCGTGCAGCATATGCCTCTTGATATTCCAGTAGACAGAACCTTGCCTAGGTGAGTAACGGTACGCTCTGCTCATCCTGTCTGCTAGCCTGCCGTCAGTCTGGTTTTTTTTGACATAAACTTGTTGTGCACTTTGTGTTTTATTTGCTTAAAGAATCTTTTTTCAGGCTTGCTTGGATTTGTTAGGTTTGGACTTTTGCTTTGAACCTTGACCTCCATCTTTTCTTTCTGTTTTTGAATCAGACGCCAGGTAGTGTAACACTCTGGGTCCAGACTCCTTGTCTGTCTACTCCTTGTGTTAGTTTCATTTTAGTTTTTAATTATTTTATGTTATTGTATTATATAAAAATGATGTCCTAAATGCTTTGTTGTCTTTCATGTCTGTCGGTCTGTCAGACTGCAAAGATTTTGTGTCTGACTGTTAGTGTTTGTGGGCTTGTTGGATTTTCCTGGTTTTGACTTCTTTTCTTTGACTCTGCTTTTGGACTTTGGGCTTGTTTGGTTTTGGCTTACCTTTTGAAGTCATCTGCCCTTGTTTTGTGAATTCCCTTCTGTAAATACATTTTTAGATACTAAGGGCCGTCGTTTTTGTTATGGTGGGCCAGTGGCTTTCTTGGTTTCCTCACTTGCTCCCATTTCTGATTTTAATCCTTTATGGACCCTGAGTTTGGTTTACCTCTTTATTTTTGATTTCTAGGCCTCATTTGAAGCACTGGGATCGCTTCTGGAGGCAGATCAAGGCAGGTGGCAATATCTCATCCTTGTTATTGACCACAGTTAGCCTTTGCACCTGCCTGCTAAAGACCACATGTCAAATATCTCTGAGTCTGCTGCACCTGATCAATTAGCCTGATTTCATTGTTCACCACATGCCCCCAAGTCCAGGTGGTCACTCAGTGCCTGAGGCTCTGTCTGCAGTGTCTGGGAATTGTCGATTGTGCGGATGTTGTGCATGGCTGAGCAACGATTTGGGTGTAGGTGCTGTAGCTGTAGGTCACACATTCTGGATGGGAGGATGCTTCATCCTGCCATTATCGCTGGTGCTAAGCTGCTAATTAAACCAGAAGAATCAAGCAGTGTCATTAATCAGCACACTCTTTATCATCCATTGGCAGTCCTGTAAACATGTGACAATGCAAGAAAAAGACCACTGGAAACATCATCTTCAAAAGAAATTTTGAACTGATGCTGACAGAATTTGGAGGAATTCAAGGCCTCAGGGCTGACCTGCCCCAGCCAACGGTCATAAATCCAGAGGACATTGTGTGTCTGAAGCAGCTGCTCACATTTCCAAAACATCACAGTCAGCATCCTTCAAGAATTATACCTTGGACCTTTATAGCATAAGTTGTGTCCTCAAGTCGTCATTGCCACAATGCTGATGAGTAAACCGACGTCATGGCTGATCTTCTCCACATTTCCTGAGTAATTATGCTGTAGGATTTCTTAGCTGTGCATTCCTAGGTGGCATTTCCTGGGGTCTGCACATGCTGTACTGTATTGTAATTGTGTGCCAGGGACACTAAAGCAAGGATCCTATGGATAAATGCTGCCTTGCAATCCAATGGAATTTTGAATTTTTCCACCAGCAATAAATCCTAAAGCTTCAGAATTCCTGGCATGTCCAATGGCTCATGTAGTAATCATCTCCGTAATCACTTTTTATCTGCGATGTGAGCTTACACATTCAAGCAGCATGTTCTGCTTGGCCTCTGGGGCCAGCCCACTAGCGAGAGAACACAAATGAAGGTGTTTGTTTTTATTTATGCGGGCCGACGACGACACAAAGCGCAATTACATGCAACAAAGGCTCAGAGTCCCGCTGTGCATACCTGTCGGAAGTCTGCAGCGGAGGCCCCTGCCGTTTATCTCCTGTGACACACAAGCCCCCTCCATCCATCCATTTTCAGAACCCGCTTGTTTAAGTTGAGGGAATTGAAATCCATCCCAGCAGGAGTGGAGGTGGGAGGCGATACTCTGTTTAAAAAGGAGATGCGCAGACAAAGAGGATTAAATGTACAGCTCCTGAATTGGGGATGGCATCAGAAGTGTGCAGCTCAGGGTCTTCAAGGTTTGTAAAAAGAAGAGAACGCGGCTCTGTTCAGCAAGTCTCCGCTATGGACTGTAGGGGGCGCCTCAGACACAACTGTCAGCAGCTGGGTCTGTCACCTACCATGTTGAAAACCTCACAGTTCAGCACCAGCCATTCCACTGTTCTTCAGTGTGGGCTCTGGCGAGTGAAGCAGAGTGACAGAGGCAGCTACACTATGGGTCACATCTTAGCCATCAGAACGATAAACCTGTCGTTAATAATGGCTGGTCACAAGCTTCTAACTGCTTGTATGTTTGTGAGATACGCATCAGTGGGCACCTTGCCAAGCTCTTCTGCCTTTGGAGGTCCGGGTGATGGAGGCGGCATGGCTTCTTTGCTGCAGTCACACGGGAGGCACTTACAGCAGTAGCTCAGGGTTATTAAACCCCAGGACACTTTATTCCAATGAGGCACTTTGAAGATATGGAGCTGACGGGGCGTGAAGTAATAAAGCCAGAGGAATAAAGAGACTCTTATCTGCTGGATGTGTCCATTTTAATTTGGGGCACACTAATAAGGTATGCCAAGATAAGGAACATGCACGCACATTAAAACACAGGCGTCTTATCAGACAGACAGTCGTCACCTGCGACATCCACGGTAATCGACGCAGCAGGCATGTCTCCAACATTTTATATAGCGCCTCGTATTCTGAACTGCACAGGGCGTTCTGCTAGTGAAACGCAAAGTCCGCGGCCCTCTCCTTCAGCCCCACGGGGTCCCACCAGTGGGGCTTTACAAAGGAAGGTGTGCAGAGTTGTACATCACGTGGTTTTGCCAGACATTTCCCCCTGCCTTTCCTTCTTTTTATTTCTTACAAAATATCTTTTGGTTTTCTATCTTGTATTAAATTGCTTTTTTCTTTAATATTTCCTAGTGTATCTATTGCTTTGGGCTTCTGTTTTTTTCTGTTAATTCTTGCATGTCATTAGTATGTTGAGCCCAAGAGGGCTGCTGAGGCCGATTTAAAGTCTTGAGGTGCCTCTGGCTGGCGCGGGGGCATTAGCACCCACACAGGTTGTTCAGCCCCACCTTCACTTCCCCTTTTTGTGTATTCTAAGTCTGGTTGGTTAAAAGGAATCCAACAAGAACAGGGGCACACCACTGGAGACTTGTTAAGGAGAAATTTTGGACAAACTTTGTAACGTATTTTTTTCACACAGATAACCACAGACCCATGGAATAAGTGATCAAGTAGTGTGGTAGAGAGTGGGACTGTTGGGACCTTCAAAAACTGGCATGAATTTATTTTGGAGGAATTCAGTGGACAAGCTTTGTTGGGCTGAATGGCATGTTCTTGTCTAAATCTTTCTAATATTCTAATAGTGTTAATGATTGTCCATTTTTTGTTTTTGCTCTGTATGACAGACTGGCATTACCCATTTTGCTTTTCTTTGGCACTCAAGTGCTTCACTTAAAAAGCAGACCTTTATAACTACAGCTCAAGTGTCCACTAGGCCTCTTCATAATGCAGCTTCTTCGCTGATTAGGGTGACCAAGCACAGACAAGGTGACACCCAGAGATGTCTCCTCCATGCACCATCTAAACACTTGGTCAGGTAACAAAGAGCCATAACTCAAAGACTGGCAACCTTGATGGACAGAACCAACCAAAACCAATGGCGAAACACCAAGTCCCTCATTTATAAGCCATTGAAGGCACCAGATCTCAGCTCTCTCAATGCGGTCTCCATGCTCTGGGCCGGACTGGAATGATAACAAAGGCAGGAGCAATCCCTCTTACTCCATAGGTGTTGGACTTGAAGAAGAATGAAAGACTTAGACGGAGGAGCCCCAATTGCACACCTTTCCAAAAGGTATGTGTAAAAGTTACACACGTTGCTCTTTCTAAAGGTGGTAGACAACTGATTACCGACTATCCTGCAGAATCACATTGTTTGCTAGCAAAAGAGGAGCACAGAGTGTGAAACTTCAGGGATAACTGCAGTACCGCCTGTGAGCAGAAGGTGCAACTATGGCAAAGACGAAGAAGAGCACCTGAACAAAGAGAGAGAAAGTGCACTGAATGTCACTCCGTGTGTGCTGGAGGAAGGCGACCCACAAGGTATCAACATGAGCCAAACCATAAAAACACTTGCTTTGATTCTGAGAACTACGGCTTGTAACTCAGTAGTTTGGTTAAAGCTTGCTAATGCATGATGGGATTAGTATCACTGTAACTGAAAAGCAGTGACCTTTGTGAAGGGGAACTTTGTAATTGTTTCTCCTTCTAAATCCAGTAGTTTAGAACAGCTTCACACACACGCACACAGTTGGGTAAACAAATGTAGACCAGCTTCACCTTCATGTTAAATATGCTAGAAACTTCATAACTAGCTAAAGAGCTTGTGCTGCTTGACCACATCAGTTGAAAGATCAGAATTCTTAAGTTTTGTGCCTCTTTCTACAGTATAGGAGAGAAAGTGTTTAATTAAGGTAGCATACATTTATGCTTTGCGCTGTTTGTTATTGTCCTTTGTTTGTATATCTATATACGTATACATCGTGTTACCTCCATGTACTGTACGTAGGGGACGCCTTCTAGTCCCTGAGAAAGTATGCACTATGGCTTTCTCTCTACTACATAATTTGCTGTGTTAACGGCAAAGGCTGATATTTTTGTTTTGTGCCATGGGTTACCAAGTTTGTTTTCCCAAATCTTGAACCCGTGTCTGTTTAAACTTCCATATATCCGTCTTCTGTTATCCTTAGGCTTTACATAAATCGTATCATTTGGTTTATTGCTGTAAGCATGTTTGGACTATTTGATGGCGTTTTGGTTTTGCCAGCAGTTTAAAATGGATTCCCTGTCTTTGATCCTTGACTAACACTTCATCGGCTCTTCGCTCCACATTCCTAACTGCTCAGTTCTTTGCACCAGCATTATGACTAACAAGAAAATGGCTCCAAAAATCTTTGTTCATTGATATAATCATTGAGATCTGGCCAGTTGACAACAGAGGAGAGGATAAACAGAATTAACCTGTGTTGATTCATGGAGAGCCATGCCAGATAAAATCAGATGGGGTCTCACTCCTGGAGACCTCTGCCCCCTGGCTGGCCACCCTGGCCTCTTTCAGTATTATACAAATTTGAGTCCCACAATTCACTTGATTTTCATGGTGGGCCTGAACCTGTCCAGGCCGCACAAGCGCTCACCTACACTCCTCACGCTGGTGATGCGTCAAACGAATGAGCGTTAAAAGCAAATGAAATGGAAAGCTGAATGAGCTGCCTGCGAATATTAAGGCGTTAAATTAACTAGGAGTGCAATTAACTGCGATAGTAGGCTTTGGAAATGAATGCCAAAAGAGCCCTCGAAAGTCAATTCCCAGGTTGTCCCAATGTACTGCTTGCATGTTTGTTGTCAGCCGCGACCCCCTCCTCCTGTCTGATGCACATTTTATGATTTCTTAATAAGTGACCCTGTGATCCCTGAGACTGGTGCGCGCCATGCTCAGCAAATAAGTGACTGTCTTCCAACAACACAGCTGCACCTGGGGTGCAGGTGCCTCCTTGTTGTATTGTATACACATGTTGGCACACATAGATGGGCCAGAGAATTGAATGGGAAGGCTTTAATTGATACGGGCTTACGTGGGAAATGCCAGCACTTACAGGTGGCAGACCTGATGACTGACTAGAGTTTACCTTCATTATAATGTCCTCCTGCTGATTCTAATTAGCCAGACAGAAAACTGGGTTAATGATGAAATCGGGCAAGGAGATGAGAAAAGCACCTGCAGTTCTTGATATGCATGGCGAGGCACTATTGAGGCATTCGGTGGCATCAAAGACCACAGAGTGAATGGTGTCGACCATTAGGAAGCTTTGACAGACAGCACAGCGTGGCCTACATCAGCACTGCAGTCGCAGAGAAGAACAGAGAGAATTGGGAATGAGGCGCACCTCCAAAATGATAGCCAACGAGGGTCCCACAGAGCAAGTGGCACTGAAGCTCATGAAGATGACCCCAGCATTCACAGATCTCAGGGGGTCCTCAAGATTAAGCCTGATGACAATTGCAGGCACCATTTAAGGATGTTTGGTGCAGTTGAGCCATTTCAGGGCTGGTGGTCTTAGTGTGCTTGGTGTCTGTATATTCACAGTCCCAGGTAGGAGTGGAGACAAGCCAGGATTTGACAGAAAGACCCTAAAGCTACAGACGAGAATACCACTTGTGTCTGAGGATGAGGAGACAGATTTCATGCTTCAATTTCCTCTCTGCTCAACTAAGTTTTAGTACTGATGGATTTACTATGGAAAGTACACTGCCATGTTCATGACTCCATGGGCACCATATTGTACATAAGCAGCCCTCTGGCTTTTATATTGAGACATGGACTGTTGTTTACACTCAATGGGCTCTCCTTGGTTCTGGGGTTGTTTATTGTGTAAGGCTCATTTCTGATTTTTTAATCTGGACTTTGCCTCCTAGTTAGTAGAGTTGGTGGTGGTAACTTTTTCGGCCTGCCCATTTTGGACAAGCCTCCTTTGACATCTTTCATTCTGGTCACCTTTACGAATGAATCTCCAGTTATAAAGGAGCTCTGTGTTTGTCATTGTGATTTTTTGAATTTAAAAGCACTCTCAACTTTCTGATGGGCCTCTGCAGGCAGTGAAGCCTGCCTCTCAAGTTTGGGACCAGGCTGATTTGTACAGACCGGTGTAGTGACCTGCTGTGATCCTTATTTTGAGTTTTGTGAGCTGGTAGTCATAACAAAAATATTCTAAAATGCGATCAGGA
This sequence comes from Polypterus bichir lapradei, assembly GCA_026402145.1. Taxonomy (NCBI): domain Eukaryota; kingdom Metazoa; phylum Chordata; class Cladistia; order Polypteriformes; family Polypteridae; genus Polypterus; species Polypterus bichir. Next base: position 1,065,115 of record JANRMT010062838.1, read on the forward strand.
CCATTTTGAGACCCTTTGACCAATACCTTCTCTTTCATGTTCTGTTTTGGTCTGTGCTTTTGGTTTGGACAGTTTTACAGTTTTTGACTTTGCCTATTTGTGACCTGCCGCTTGACAGAACACAACTACTGTGTTGTGCCTGCTTGAGGTGTTTACCACACTACTGAGATAATAAACAGTGGAAATTCAGGATGATATTCTGGAATAGCCTGTCTTGAAGTTGGACCTGCAAAAATGGGATGTACCCAGTCATAGGCACCATCTTGTGAGGGCAACAGCTACTAGCCTAATTGACAAAGGCCAAAGAAGGGCCTTCTGAAGTCACTGTGGAGGGGGCGCTAGTTCTGGGCTGCAAGGTGCTTTATGTACTACTAGCTGTGCTAGCCATCAAAGATGGGTTAGAATTTACAAAATAAACACAGACGTCAGCGTTTAAAGTGCATCATTCAATGCATATTTTTCTGATATGGGATTTGTAAAAGCAGCGTGAATATTTGTGATGCACCATCTATTGGAATGTCAGGGACACGGCAATCAGATGAATACACATGTAAAGCACCATCTGTTGGAATGACAGATGCAATGCACGTGTTTTTTCTATGCCATTTGATAAGGAATTTATAAAAACAGTGTTAACGTTTGTGATGCTCCCTCTGTTGGAATGACATAGACATAGCAATCAGACAGACACACAGACACTTATCCTTTTATTAAGGTGGATGACAAGTGTGGTGTGTGTGCAAAGCCAGAGAGTATTCTTGGACAGGGTGCTCGTGCCGCTCATATCTCATAGGAGCCCACTGCAAACACATTATTTCAACTTGTAGCGTGAGGATCGTGCCGATTAAGCCTTTGCTGAAAGTGCCAAGATGTTTGGCCTCTTGTCAGTGTTCAGCAGTTGTCTTTCAGGTTCTTTAAACAGATCCAGCATATTGATAAAATATTTATAAGAAATGAACATAACTGGCATCGCGAGCAGAGTGAGACGAGAGCTCTCAGCCGCAGAGCTGGCGCCTCAGCTTCACGCAGAAGAATTAGCAAGTCAGCGACAGTGTGAGCATGTGTCGGCGGTGTAAGAACTTAAATTAATTATTTACCCTTGATAGTCCATCTTGAAAGCATTGTTTCCACCTGAATTCTCGCAACTGGGATCTAATTTAACAGCTGAAAGGGCGACAAGTCCCAGGCTCCGTAAAAGCCCAAGATTATTATCCCAAGAAAAGACTCCCAGCCGCCTTAATTACGGTGTAATAGCCCAGGCAGGCTTACAACAATCCAGGCTTCACTCTTAATCCGCGTCTTTGCAGGAGAGATGCCTGGTGAGCAGCCATGCTGGAGTACAGCTCACCATGGTCTGTTTTTCAGCCTGCGCTGAGAAGAGTACACCGCCCTGGACCCCGGAGTCAGTCTTTGGTGAGTAGGCAGTGGTACCCTTCATGAAGCCCAGGGTACTACAAAGGCTCACAACAGCCACAGCTGGCACTTGGTCACCTTTGTCGTTATTCCCTGTGCTCACTACGAATGCGATGAAACATGTAAATGCACAAAGAGCATGCACATTTTCACCGTTTATGATACGTGGGTGCTTCTGTCACTGCGAGATTAGCCCCAAATGAGAGGGTGGTGTTGCTGTTGAAATTTTGGAGAAATCCTATATCTAGTTTAGAAAAAAGACCAAGATCAGTGAACAGATGAACTGTTTTATTTGTAGTCATTTGTCAGATGGCACAATGCTTTGTTATTCCTGCTGTCAAACTCCCAGCCTGGCACCCCTTGCATGCTCTCCCTGGATCTGCTGTTAGGGTGAACGGTGACTCCTGTGGCCATCTAGTGAGTGACTATGGGGGTCTGCGTGTTGTGCACCGCCACTCTGCTCAAAGCTGCACCCAGTAATGAAGTGACTGACGCCTGAAACCCCTGCCTTCACCCAAGGGGACTGGCATGTGCAGTCTGGCATGTCATGCCTATTTAAAGATGGAGCGTCTCATTCAGCAGCTGTGTGGTGGCTGACAGGTGGGGACTGAGCCCGGAAGTTTGTGTTTATGATGCTGACGACCTTTTCAAATTTGATCTCAGTTTATGCAGTTTTTCTTTCAGTCTCCTGTAGTTTGCTAGTGCCTGGGGTTCACCCTCCTGACACTGTTGAGATAAGCAACGCCACCTAGTGGTGAGAGGGAGCACTGTCACTATCTTATTTTCTTACCCACAGTTCTGAGAGACGGCCCCGCCCCTTCTGTTCAGCAAACAATAAAAACAGGTGGTCCGGGACAGTGGTACTCATTATTGGTAGCCGGTCAGTGGAGATGGAGCTCCCACTGACGAAACCCTTTTGATTTTGTTTTCATCTGCTCACTCGCAGAGTGTGTTCTTATTTATTTATTTATTTTGGTGCTTTTTCATTCTTTTGGCTATACGCCTGTGAAATTAACAGGGTGACCCGGGTGGTACCCTAACCATTCCACTTGGCTCCTACCCAATCTCTCCACTGGTCACAGCGTTTAAAACTCACTGACAAATGTTGTTTATCGCAACACCGTTGTGTTTTTAATGCTCCTGCTAGGAGTGTGGCCCCAGAAGTCTCATTGTATGACATCATCTGTGTGGCACTATATGAGCCATTTCATTTGACAAAGCTCAAAAACCTGATCAAAAGCAACAAGATCAAAACACAGCACTCATTTAGTCATTTATCCACAAACTTGCATGACAGGGTCAGGATGATGAAAATGGAGTATGTAAAATAAATCACAGCAATAAAGTACACTTTCAGTGATAAAAGTAAGATGAGACTCGCAATATAGGGCTCCAGAAACCCTCAAGACATAAACTAACAAAGACATAAAAAATGAATGAATATGTAACCATGGCTGCCTGGTAAGTAAGAAAAGCAGCATTCAGATGATTTGGTGAAATTCTTATCCTCACGCTGGATGGCTTCCATTGAAGCACTCGGATGTAAGAAATGTGGCATCCTGAGGTTGAAGTTGCATTGATCCAGAAGGCTGGCATGAGGAAGGAACAATCAGCAATGCTTTTTGTTTCCGTGGTTCAGCTTTTGAGGCAGCATTTCACAAATCGAGATGAGGCATGTAACGCTTTCCCTAAAGGGATATCCAAATCTGGAAAAGCCTCCTCAAACATCAAGGAAAACTAGTAGTTTATTAAAGAAAAGAGTGACATAAATAAACAAACAATGAACCAAAATACTGCAATGAAGGACAACTTCAATTATGAACACCAGTTAGCTCATAAAATGTGAAAATATGCATATGCCAAAAACAGGAAAATGAAGTACACAAACAAAGAAATGCCACTTATAAAACCTGGCGTACACGCATGTATACACAATTAACCTTAATAAGTCACAATCCCCTTGTAAATGTGCATACATGAACCGCCATGAACCCCACCCAGCTGCAGCCCTGAAACAGACCTACATGGACTATGCTAATCACGTCATACATGTGCAATCACAAAACTCAGACTGCCATTGGCTGGTAGAGCACCTGTGGTGTTGAGAGCCCACTGCCTGCATTTGAGGAGCACACCAAGAGCATATGTGACTTTATAGCGCCTCTCCTCTGCACCGCAAGACTCCTACATCTGAGTGGGTGCCATTTATAAAACATGGCGCATGCAATGATGTTACTGTTGTCACAGTGGATAACACAAGCCACATGAAACCCTGAGGGTTGAGCCCCTACCTTACCAACAAGTCAGCCATCACGTACAGCACCATCAGAAAGCTGACTGATCTGTGATTCTTCACCTCAAGATAAATGAGTAACATGTTGACCCAAGCTACCGAGACATGACGTTTGTCGGTCTCATCCTGGCATCATTTGTGTGTTAATGCAGTGTCACTGCTTATAGTCAACAACAGCAACTTCATTCTCGCTAGGGGCCCGTATTGCAATATGAGCACAGTCAATCACTCCGGTTATGTTAGGAGAGCAGGACACTGCTGCAAATTAACTTTTTATGTTGGCAAAAACATGTCAAGGTTTATGTATGTACACCTACACCATCTCAAAAATGGATGTAGGGCCTCACCGGTCAGTTAATGGCTTCCAGCACAGCAGGCATGACAAGATTGAGGCTTGGCTGAGATTCTCCTGACCGGTCAACTAGTCCCATGAGATGTGACAACCAGCAGCCGATATAAAGTGACCAAAAAAAGTCCTTCTGTGCAATTGTTTCTTTGGCCTGCTTCAAAAGGAATTAAACTACAGCCTGTGTATCATAGTCATCACACCTAAGGTGTCATAGGTTTGTCCTGTTAAGGCACATTCTAATAACGGCTGGTGAGGTGAATTTGTATGGCGGCGAGTCGTTATTTAGTTGCTTTGGCCTCATTTCCCTACTTGATCAGGGCTGCCGCCATTTCCTAGTTTCTTTGAAGTGTTGCATACTCATGGATTGCCGTAATAATACGCACGCTGCCCTGTAAGTTATTATCAATCACGACGTTTGTATAGAATGTTGTGTGCACACATTTTAGACCTCTTTTTGTGTGTATGCAAGTTTTATAAATCTGAGCACAGGACTGAAGTTCTGAAAGAAACAAAACAATGGGCAAGACAAAGCATCAAAAATACAGCGTTGAGAGAAACAAACTGGCTCTCTAAAAATGAGAAGATTTATTTGCTAAGAAAAATATATTTATGTGGAAGAAATCATTTCAATGCATTTATATACTTATATATAATGTATATAACCAGTTTTATGAATATGCATGCTCATATATATTGCTATTATTGAAAAAAGGATTTCTTTCAGGGTGACGTTATAAAATGGCAGTAAGTAGTTTACATGGAGTTTCTATCATTTCACGGTTTTTTATTGGATGATTCACTGCTCTTTGGCTGTGGTTTCTTATCCTCGGCTCTTCAAGGAGAGCCCTTGAATTAAAATCATCCACCTGTCCTCCAGGGCAGGGTCACGGGGCAGCAGTGGGTTCCTAGCAGGGTGTCAGCCCATTGCAGGGATGAATGGAAAATTTTAATTTGAAATATATTTAAAATGAACATATATGCTAGTTACATTTAAGAATATCTTATATTTGATATCTCAACAATATGGCAAAAGGAGATTTAGTGGCTGTATTATCGTGGTATTTCCCTCTACTTGCCCTTTACCTGTTTCCTCAAGGGTAAGTGTTCTCGTCAAGTTCGTTATCGGGTTGGTCTACTGTTGCACTTTAAGATGAACACACACACACATAGATAAACACACACACAGACCCTAACCACAACAGTGCTCCATGAATGACACACACATGCTGATTAACCCTTAGCACTTTAAATCACACAAGTACTATAGGAATAACAGCCTGTCATTCAGCACTTCAAGAGACTTACTTATTTTCGGCACAAACAACAATACGATGTTTTAGTGATATCTCAGACCTAAATATTACTTTTGGTCTACAAGAATACATTTAAACATACAAAGACTCAGCACTCTTGACTATAGGACATTCATCAGCCAAGAATACCTTCTTTCTCGTATTTGTCCCTTCTATTGAGTATAGCGCTCTCACTCTCAGCCTTATAAACCTCGCAGCACAGAAATAATGGCAAAAATCCGGCTGTCACCAGGTGCTCAAAGAAATCTAACTTATTACTTCAATCACTCTAGACATTAAGACAAAGCATTGAAAGTTAAAAGCAGCATGGTATTTATTACAAGAATAATAATAATACCACAAGAACAAAGAATACTAGAAAATAGGTACTGATAGGAAAGTCTGAATATATATAGTCTTTAGAAAAAGCTTACGAAAAAGTTACAGATGACAAGGATGAATGTCCCAGGGAGGCGTTTGATTTAGCAATCGATGTTCATGATGCCTTTCTGACGACCAGGCCCGTCTTCATCCGTTCCTCCTCTTCTTCTCCTTCTTCTTCTTTTCTTCTCCACTGCTTCTCTTCTCTACTTCTCTCTATCTTGCTTTTCAAACCAAGGCATATTTATTATGAAATGTCATGCCTTGGTTTCACAACACATGCACCTGATTGGCTGGCTGTCAAAATGATTGATGAATTCATTCACTGTCCGTTTTCCCACACAACAAAACCTTTGATGTACTCTGAGGTGTCAGTAGTTCTTCCTGTCCTGGGCTGTAAACCAAACTATTGTTCCAGATGTCCATCCATAAAGTAATCAATAGCTTGAGGTATCAGCTCAGCATTCTTTCCCAGGCTATAAACCAAATTAGCACTAAGCTATGAACAAAAGTGAGGTGTGAGGGAAGAAAACCTGCTTTAATTTGTCTTAGTTCATCTGTTGTCTTGTCTTGAACAAAATATAATGGAAACCAAAATGTACAGATTTTATACACCATAACAGTGGCCTTGAGAGAGATTGAGAGAGAGCGAGAAAGCGAGTGCTGTCAACATACAAGTAAGGGTCCAAATGCTAGGAGATCAAAAGCGGCTATCAAACAGGAACATGCCAAAGTCCTAACGCTCTGGAAATCTTTGGGCTTGTTTGAGATTTCAGTTATAAACAAGGACAACAGTTTTGGTGTGTCACATTCTACATGGCTGTGACACTTGGTGGTAGCGATGGAATGCTGTTGTCAATAATAGTACCCCACAGCCAACCAGAAACCCACAAAATGGTGGGGACCATAAGTAAATAGATGCCAAATGGTGCCATAACTTTTAAATACAAAGAAAAATACAACAAAATGTGGAAATAAACCCGTGGATCAGTTCTGCACTTGGGTAGGGTGTGATTTCATAGGAGGAACGTTAATGGCAACCAAAGAAGCAAAAGGTCCAAAAGTTGGCATAAAAATCCTTGGTAGTTTGACACACAAAGAGGAAAAGGCCAATTACCTTATAAACAGGTGGTGCCCCTATGTGTCCGGCTGAGTGGCTAACCCAATGCCATCCTCACCTACTGTATCTCATAAGCTGCGTGTGACCCTGGTATCGGAGTCTTTACTCGACTTACTGCCAGGCTAGGATTCTAGCAGGCCTCCAGAGCAGCTGCCTTGCAGATCTCCTTCCTTGCCTGCTGCCATGTTTGTTCCAGTCTCCTATGCCCATTACAATCCTTTAGGTGGGTCCAGTGCCAGCATGCTTTGCAGTCAGGTAAGGAATGGTTGGAATGCTGTGTATTGGATTGTCAGGTCTTTGCATTTGACAGCGATGGCCCCCCAGCTTCACCCCTGCTGCTGAATGTTTGAATTTTGCCTATTATGTTTGACAGATTTTTACATCCGTTTGCGATGTCAAAACCCCCAGCCCCCCCCCAGGCTTCACTCTCTGAGAGACCTGCTGCTGAAGGGGGTGCCCGCACATCCACCACCGAGCCCCTAACACATATCTGTGCAGTAGAAAGTGCTGCTAATTTGTTTTTGGCCTGGTGTGATTACGGCTTCAGTTGCTGCAAACAAATATTTCTGAACTACATCAAAGAAGCGTTTGAAAAGGTGCTTGTCATTTTAATGGCCCTATTTTTCTACTCGATTTTACCGTTTGAAAATACAATGTTATGTGTTACGCATAAATGGCTCCAGTTAATTTTTACATCCACAGAGCTACAGCACGGTGGCAGCCATACAGCTCTGAGTGTGCCGCACACCTGAGGCTAAACATGTCCACTGCATTTTGTGCCTGCCTTTATGACCGCCCTCTGTGCGTGTGTGTGTTTGGTGTGATTCTCAGTTTGTGCACGCGTGTCGTCAGCGGCCATTATGACTTGTGATTTCTTCGGGTGAGTTATGCATGCTGGAGCGTCATTCATTACACAAATCATCTGTCTAGGCTGCCCAGCACCATAAGTGTGCTGATTAAAACTGCTCTGAATGGCTACAGTGCGCATGACATCTGTCTGATTAATGACAAAGTGAACGCTGTGTGTCTCTGCATTTTAACGCTATAAGTGGATTGATGATACGCATTAGAGAAATATTGTGCAAATGAAACACAGTTACGATGACCCTGCATTGCCATATTAGAATGCTGTCAGCTCACTGTGGGTTGCCATTCTTTCGGTAGAAGAAACAAGCCATTTTGATTGATTATCATTATTTAGTGGATGCTTTTGTCCCACAAAGCCAATACAACAGTATGAGTGTACCTGCTATCCCTGAGCTCCTCTGTGTAATAAACTCTGTCAACGGTGATCATGGTTGTGGCCAATGGGGTGACATTTTGCAAGTCTGGACTAACATTAGGAAGGGACCAGAACGGAAGGTAGGACAAGTGGCTAATGAGGAGTGTTCTAACCCAAAGATGGGTTCAAGGGAAAATGTGAGAAGTAGCCAGCAGATCAGGAGATGGAAAAGAAATCAAAGGATGAACAAAGGTCACACTGGGTGGTTAGAAATTGTTAATCAAAATTGCTAGTCAAACTCAAAACTCTAAACAGTGGAAAGAAGCACCCTAATTCACAAAGGTTGTACTTGGTATCCACCATCTTGGGCGGACTTCCTACATTTCTGTCACTTGTTAACGTTTTGCACCGCCTTCCTGTGTGACCTAAGGAGCCCAATTTAAAGCAGCTGTTGACCTCAGTTCTGTGCTTATTGTGAATTAGGGAGCTCCTAAGCGCAAAGTCCCAAAATATCCCAAAAATGCCATGTAGAGGGGGAAAACCGTCAAACCCCAGCTAGTCAAGAAAAGGCCAAACATAGAATCTTTATAAATAAAAAGAATTTTTATAACAAACAGTGGTGATCTGAAGAGCACAGAAGCAAGTGTCATTAAATAGGCAAAATCCCAATAGCAATCAAAGCCCCTACACAAAACACAAAGAGTGAGCACAAAAAAAACGAGCAAAAGGTCACAAAAATATCAAAAGGACTCCCCCCAACACAAGCACATTCAATGAACCACAAAGGACTGTGGGTTTTCTCCAGCTGTTGGTAAGGCTAAAGGCAGTCCAGTCCCTTATGGCAATTGGCAGGTGGCCCCATCTCTTGTGAGACCACCCCGAAATCACAAAGAGCATTGCAGAAGACACATTGACGTATGCAAATTTAGTAATCGACAAATGGTGACATCACAAAATAGACAGAAGTGAGACATTTAAACCCCGGCCCGGGGGGATTGCTGGCTGAAACACCACAGTGCCGAGGCATTCTCTGGAGAAGTGCTGAGCTCACAAAACCCAAACAAGCAGGCCTCAGAACGCCTGGAACTCTAAGCTGAGTTCCAAAGCAGCATATTGGCCTTCTCTGAAACTCAAGAAGCAGGCAGACCTGCAAGTCTAACAAAAGGAAGAGGAGACCCATGGGCCAAGCTGAAAAATGACACAACGTTTACTAAATTAAAATCAAAATTATTAACAAGAAAAGAGTCCAAAGTATTCAGATTTAAGCAAGCAGAGGAGATTAAATGAGGCTGATTGGAAGACAAGCTGTGGTCAGACTGTTGATACAGACCACTAAACTAGGATGTGAAACAAAAGTCAAGGTGAACAAATCAAAGCTCTGGAATAACAACAACATTTGTTTATATAGCACATATTCATAAAAACAGTAGCTCAAAGTGCTTTACATAATAAAGAATAGAAAAATAAAAAACACAATAAGAAAACAAAATAAATCAGCATTAATTAACATCGAATAAGAGTAAGGTCCAATGGCCAGGGGGGACAGAAAAAACAATAAAAAAACTCAAGACGGCTGGAGAAAAAAAAAAAAAATCTGTAGGGATTCCAGACCATGAGACCGCCCAGTGCCTCTGGGCAGAATACGATAACTTGTAAGCACAATACACACGTAGGTGTTACATGTCTGCCAGGGCTCGGGTTCAAATGCTGTTTCTATGTCTGTCTTGTTCACTTTTGATACCTTTGCTTATGTTACACTACTAGGGGGTTTGTCCCCCCCCCCTGACCTGCGGTTTGTGCAACCCACTTCATGTCTTTGCCGCTCGCATTGTGAAGAGGGGGGCTGAATGCACCCCAAGGAGATGCGGTTGCTCCTCCGAAACCCCCTCTTAAACGGTCATACAATGGGAAACAAATACAGTTTTTTTGTTTTTTTTTACCTCCCCTTTGCTTGATCTGCTGCTGCCGTGCCACATAATCTGCATCTCGCACAGCGCTTCGAACATTTAAAAGTCTGTACACTCCTGGGCATGGTTAAATCTTTTGGCACAAAGTCCTGTCTCGCAGAACGGTATTTTAGTTTATAATTTAAAAACGGCATAAGAATCTGAAAATCTAACACCATCACATTAAAGTTCAATAAATTCTGAAAAGAATAATACCAAACATATATATGTAGATTTTAAAATAAGCCCAAATTAAAGCGTGACAAAAAAACATCACTGTTGCACTCTTAGGCTTAGGATTTTATAGTTATATAGGATAGTTTTAGCCATTTAGTTTTCGGTTCATTGAATGCACTTTGGTGAGTTTTGTTGATACTGTGCTTTTTTTAATTTGTGATTTTACTGGATTTTGTGACCTTATGCTCCATTTTCCACTTTGCCTTGGGTTTCGTATTGGGACTTTGTTTACCTTGGATTGCCTTTATTATTTCAGGCAACACCTTTTGTCATTTAGTGTTCCTTTCTTCAAGAGCTTTGTTTATGATAATAAACCTTTTATTTATAAAGACTCTTCATTGCCCTTTTTGTTTCTAGCTGGAGTTTAAGTAGTTCTACACCTAGTGGGCATTTTTGAATCACTGTTTGGGACTTTGGTGCTTTCGGACCGTTTAACGAAACATGAATTAGACTTAGAGTCGTGATTACCATAACTCTAGCTATAGGATACAAAATGGTGAGGGAAACGGTTCTAAATAAAATGACAAAATCCAAAGTAAGAAATGCAGTGTAAATCTGATTATGGATTCTATGACATAAAAAAACGCTAGAAAAGCATTTCCCCTGACATACATTTTCCCCAATGAAAGGAACAAAAAATAATCAACACTGGAATGCCATAGCGCAAAGATTGAAAAGACAAATTACAAAAACGCTGACTCAGAGAGACCACACAGAAAAAATAAAATCCAAGAACAGAAATCAAATATCAAGAGTGTGTGCCACAAAGAGAATCCAAAATCCAGTAATCAAAAAGAAGAAATTATGAAATTCAAAATCAAAGCCCAAACTCCAAAGCCTCAACACAGAGCTGAGGCCCATTAGGTGACACCTCCAGGATTAAGAGCCGGCAACGAAGCCAGGGTGAAATCACAAAAGCATCCAAAAGGTGTAGGCAGAGAACACTGAAGGGACAAAAGAGCAAACGTCACAGAAAAAGAAACTCCAACAGAGTCTCACTGCGGACACAGTCATCGATAAGCTGGCACAGGTAAGCAACATGTGAAACGCAATGAGATTTCATCAAGACAGAGACGTGGAATCGATATTGAAAAGGAATTTTAAGTGTCGAACAACATTGAAACACTCCAAGGAAAGCACCTGTTGTGTCCTCAGGGTTATTTGGTTACCACAAGAAGATGACTGTAGATATTGAACCAAGAGATGATGGTGCAGTATAGGGCTTAAACAAAAACAGGCATTGGTTGTAAAAATCGATGCCAGAAGCCAAACACGAGAGAATAGACAAAGTCCATAATGACAGCGAGAAGTCGAAACCGAAACTAAAGATTCCTTTCCCTAACAATAATAAACCAAAACGGTTTATTAAAATCCAAAATTTGGATGCCACAAGCCATCTTAAATAGCGTGAAGTTCACAGCATCAGGTGAAGGGACTACATATACACACTATGGCATCCATTGCAGGATATCTGATAAACCGAATGGTGCCACAGTGACATCTTGAAAATAACGAAACAAAATGGAAACAAATCATTAGTATGGATAATAATAAAATGACACACACGAAGTAATGTCCTGGACCACAGATCCTGATCTTAAGAAGTTTGTGGAAAAATGAAGTAGCTGTGGGAGAGCACAATTATTTTAATGGTCTTTCAGAGAGGGAATGGCATTTCCACACAAACCATCAAGGCATCTCACGGCCTGCTGGAAATATGTGTGATTTGGGAATTAATGCAATACCTTCCGTTAACAGTGACTTCCTGAAATACAACCAGTTACCAGCACAGATCAGAGCCAAGTGCCCCGGCGCGCCAGTGTCGAAGCTGATGTAAATGATCACAGTCATCGAGCTTTTTACTGCAGTAATGAATTAAAATGACACTCAATAAACGGTTAATGCTATCTCTGCAGCATGCATGAATGAAACACACAATTCCTTCAACAAAACAAGTAAATGATAAGTTGTGACAGAAAATAATACGGGACATCATCTTCTGATACTGTGTCAAATAATTAGTGTGCCAGCACTAACTAGGGAGTACAGAGCTGAATTAAACCTGGAGGCGGAAAGCACCGCTGTTGAAGGAATGGCACCGAACATCCAAGGAGCGATCATGCAGGAATGTACAGAAAGATAAAGCTGAGGTCCCGGGCCCAACATAAAGAACACTTGACAATAGCCCTAGAGGAATGATGGCAGCTGCACTGAGAAAGAGCTGAAATGAGCCAGTGTGGTGTATTACTGGTCTGAAAGGTTTAATACTGCCGACTGACGTCACTCTGAATGCTGTACAGCCTGTGCGATAGGTCTCAATGGTCCAACAAACCCGTCATTCTCGCTAACAGCAGAGTGTAGATTCACAAAGTTTCATGAGAAAGAGTTCTGTCTTAAACTAAACTTGATGTACAGCTGCATGTTACTCCAGGCAAATTGGGAGCATTGGAAGCCAAAGACGAAGGCAGGAACTCTTCTTACTCGACTGGCTAGTATGATCTTCCATAATATAGCAGAATGCCCAGTTTGCCAAGGCTGCCAGAACTGTGACTACGTTAACCCACAAGCAACTGAGGTTACTGCTATGGGATGCGTGTTTTAACCCTTTTTTACTCCTTTAATGGAATGGAATTCTGTCAAATGAAACTCTTTTCTAAGGATCCAGTTTTCTCATTAAGTTTAAATTTCACTGCCTACTTTAGAGTTTGTAGTTTGATGTTGAACCATTTCTGCTGCCATTTTGTCTTCCTGTTATGTGGGACAACAGTAAGAATGTCACAAGCCAGTAACCAAATGTGTTCTTTGTTAAAAGGTCACCTGATGGCGCATGTTGTTATCCAAGATTACAGATCCACTGTTGTGTGCCTTTTGGTCTGCTTCTGGCGATGACTTTGATTAACTTTGATTTTTGCTTTATTTTTTTGGCTTTCTCGCTTGTCTAGATGACTTCCTGGTTTTTCACTTTTCTTTGTGTCTCGGCCTCGTCTCTTCTGATCAGCCCCCTCAATCGTTACCTCAGAGGTTTGTTGATTCTTGTTTTTTTTTTTTTTGTTTCTCCTTTTCTCCTGTTTGAAATGAACCTCAGTTTTTTGTGACTTTTGTCATTTTTTTCCCGCTCCCTTGTTTGTTCTTTGGTTACGTTTGTTGCTAAACTTATTGTTTTTCCCGCTCCTTTTTCCCGTTGTTTAGTTATTAAGACATTCAGCTATGGCCTGACCAGCCCTCCATGTCCTGTCTAAATGGCCTGGCACTCCTAATGTTGTTGTTCACATGCCCCTTTGTGATTCTCCCTTCTCTCTTGACCTTCTCCTGGCACCATTGAGAACAGCGGCCAGTGCTTGAGATTGCTGAGACTGTGATGGTAAGAGGGGGCATCTCCCGATTGTTGTAGCCAACCTGACACCAGCTTGACGTTCGGATTTTCTTCCTTGGACTGTCCACCATGAGGTGGCAGAGGTGGGGTATGAACTCATAACCCTGGGATTAGTAAAAGCCCCCAGCCATACCTGTACAGCTCCCATGGCTGTTTAGTGTGTCCTGCACACCAACCCGCAGGCCTCATAGCCATACAAAGCCGTATGCAGGTAAGGAATGCTTAAGAAAGAGAGGAGGCATCTGAACACGACAATCATGTCAGTGATTGCAATCAGCTTTTAAAAGTGTCGAACATCACACTCTAATTCTACTAAGCAGTATGCAAGGGCTGTGCCAAGTCAAATATCCACATCTTAACAATGAAAGTCTTGTATATCCGGACAAAAATCTGCGCAAACAGCCAACAATCTGTCCTCAAACTTGAAGTAATCAGCCCGGCTTGGCTACTTGATGGAGTCACGCTCAGTAATGGGTTTTACAATTATATGGTGAGATCAATAGAATGGAAATAGAAATTCTGGGCTCATTTTAATGAGAATCCCTGTGAGATGACAGCTGGGAATAGCAAGCGGATTTCCGAAACGCACTCGGCACACAGACATGCTGTGCGTCCCAGGAATGGAGTCAGAGCACAGATAACAGGCACGACAAAACCAAATGGTCCCCCTACACCAAGTGACAGATTTGCACAGGAATTCGAAGACGCCTGACCCACAACTGATGTAAAATCCATAAACTGTGAAAATTCATCAGAAGTGTCGCTGCCAGCTGCCGCGTTGGAACTTCATATGCAGACTCGAGGTGAGTGACATGTAGCATGGAGCGAAAGCTTTGGGTGACCTCTGGGACCTTGTTGTCATGTGTGCAAACCTTCTAGCTGTACATCTGTGCCCCAGTTTGCCGAGTCCCGTTGGAAAGGCTCACCTCCCCTTGGAGCTGAAGTGGGCGCTACTCTTGAACCCTGGAGTGCTCCACTATGGAGAGCTGGCAGAGGTCAAGAGCACTGAACAAGACTTGTTTGCATAAAAGGTAATCCTACCATTTCATGCAAGAGCACTTCACATTTTACTGAAATAATATTCTGCCACGGGGGAGAGTGGGCGGTAGAAAAGGACAAATTGAACCAGCAGACAAAACGTAACCGTGAAGCCAGTGTCATAAAAGCGAGCCAGAGGACATCAAAAAAATTTGGGGCAGCCACCCGTATATTATGCGCTGACTGCAAATGGGTAAAATGTTTGAGGTGTTCACCGAACAAAGTCCAAAACAGAACTGATGGTAGGATGCAAATATGGCGGCTTTAAAGGCCGAGATAGGAAGTGGCGTCATCGGGACCAGAAGTGACATCATTGATAGAGCCAGAAGCGGAAGTGACATCATCAATGGCACCAGACGCGAGTGGGATTTCCCGTGGATGGTCTGCAGAGGATTGAGAGACCCCCTGGTCTGGCATGGTACTACTGTTATTCTGGCCCTTCAGCTGCCTCCCAATCGCACGAGTGTGACACCAGTAAAGACAAAGTCAGATTCAACAGAGGAATTAAACCAAGCACTAGTGAAAGGTTCTTCTGAAAGTATCTACATACTTGGACAAAGAGTTAAGTGTGGCGCTGGGTAAAATAAAAATGCACGTTCATACTGGGAACGCATGTGTCATGCAAGACACAACCAACAACCAACAACCTCCCTGGTGGGCCGCAGCCCAGTCTCCTCTCACCTGCTTTGGATTTTCTAAGTGTTCATTTTGCTTAGGGTGTGGCCAAGGGCAACAATAAAGCATGAGATGAATGGAGAGGTCTGAACCCAAACCTGGTTTCTCCCAGTTTTTAGGCCTGTGTGCCGACTAGTCTGAGATTGGTACTAAAATTTTGACTTTGGCATCACTATCAGTCATCAGGCCTCAGTACCAGTGCCGAAATGGTTCTAAAGCAAATAAGGAATAAGTTCAAGACCCCCTGTCTTTCTCCAGCGTCCCTGGTGCACCAGGCCATTGTGATGCACTATGCACTGCTGCCCTCTTGGCAGCCATGAAGTCCTGATCCCATCAAAGCAGTAAAGGGGTTTTCCCATGAAGTCTACAAACGGACTTTAAGCCACAGCTGCAGTGGTGGGTGTCAAGGTCTTTCCTTCCGGTGCCTACAATGCTTGGACTGTTAAATTTGAAGATGTGGGGTTTTCAGGTAGTCCTCCAGTTCTGTTTCATCACACAACCCTAGTGTTGGCACTCAGCATATGTGTTTAAATGGGGCAATTTAGGTCAAGCAGGTGGAGTATGTCATGCCAATGAAGACGTTGTGTTTCTGCAGGAGCAGACGGCCAGTCCAACTAGTTACGCCATGCTGGAGACTGGGTGCTTCAGGCTGGTCACCATTTAACGTCTTTGGGATGTGGCAGCGCATGCTGGAGTCTGTTCCCCAGTAAGTGACCGGCCTGAGACATGACCTCGAGTCCTGGGCTGCCATGAGGTGACTTCAGCGTCTGCTAGCATGCAGCCCACAATCGGCCGAAAGAGGAAGTCGAGGTTAATGTGGACGTCTGGACCGCGTGTGTGAGTGTGTGTGATGGTGCAACACGGCATAAAGCTCTGCTGTTATCCTTTAAAGAGAAGCTTGTGCGCTCCGACTAGAATAAAAAAAGGCAGCACTCGGAGAGTTCATTTTTCTCTCACTCAAGCTATAACTCAAGTCCCCAGCACATCTGTGGACGAGTGCAAAGTAAAACTCAATTTCTCCATAACAGTCATGTCTTCAGATTGTTACACGGAGGGAATTTGTGCTTTATGGCTGCCAGAGCAGAGGAAAGTCTGATTGAAAATTTAATAAGCTCTCTCCGTCGATGGCCTGGGAGAGGATTCAAATAGTGAGGTGTGTGTGTGTGTGTGTCCCAGTCATGCAGTAAATTAAAAGCCCCTCTCTCCGCTTTTCACCCCCCACTTTCATGCATTGCAGGAGCACAAATAAGAACACTTGTCTTCAAATCAATTCTCTCATTAAGATTTTTTTTATTACCTTGGTGTTATTTTATGCTGCAGCTACACCAGGAAAATAAATGGAGGGAATTTGTTTGGTTCCCCTTCATTTCCACTGCAGTCTTTCATTCTCGGAGCTGCTTTAAATTATTACTTACATTTTCCTGACAAAATTAACTTTTAGACATCTTAATGTCCCCAAGGACCCGCAATCCTGCATGGTGCATGCAGTGCTACCGAATTTCACAGCACAGCGTAATGCAAGCTACGTCCATCTAAAGGAGGCTGTGCCAGGATCTGTGGGATAAATGTTACCTCCTTATTGATTGCTTTAATTCAGCAGGCGCCATAGCGCCCAGTGAGGGGCACTGCTCTGTAGTTCCTGGCAGGCTGAATCAGTCTAGAGTATATGGCATCTTTGAACCCCACACCATATGCGCTACACCTACACTCTCCTTCACCTCACTTTCTAAATGCCTGAACTCAGTAAAACAATGACCGCAAATAAAACGGGGTGTGGCAAATTAGGGGGTGTGGCCTAGGAATACAGTAGAAAGAGGGAGTGGCCAGAGACTCTGATGCAATGGCTACAAAAAAGGATCCTAGGACAGGCAAGCTGTGGTCAGATTGTATAACAGAAAAGAGGGGTGGTCGAGATTAGGACAAGAAAGGGGTGTGGCCAGTGCCCTTGGTATAAAGGGGTGTGGTCAATTACAACAAACAACAGAGTATGGCCAGTGACTGAGATTTAAAGGTTGTGTGACCAAGGACTAAGAAAAAGGCGGTGTGGCCAGGGACTTGGACCAGTAGGGAATGTAGCCATTGACTGTGATAGAAAGGACTACCTTGATAAAGATGTGGTCAGAGATTAGGAGTGAAAAATGTGGCCAGGAAGGCCACAGGCTATAAAAATGAGTAGGCATGTCTAATAGCACTAAAACCAAAAGGGGTGTGGCCAGTTATGACAAACAGTAGTGATGTGAGCAGTGACTGTGATAGGAGGGCTGTGTAACCAAGGGCTATAAGAAGAGTGGTGTGGCCTGTTCATAAATCAGATTGGGCCATAACAAGAAAGGGAAGTAGACCCAGGAGGGTTACAATGAGAAGGGTTTGGCCAATGCCCTTAACATGAAGGGGCATGGCAAGTTATGACAAACAACAAAATGTGGCCAGTGACTTTGATAGAAACTTCCACCAGAACAGGGTGTGGCCAAAAGGGGGGCATGTCCACTGATAAGAAATGACAGGAAAATGGCCAGAGAAAGAGGGCATGGCCAAAGTCAATAACAGAAAATGGGTGTGTTTGTGGGCTGTGACTGGAGGCAGATCTCTCTGATGAACATATTTTGCTTTGGGCTTTCCACCCTGTCTTTGATGTTTTGTTTTGAGGATCGCATTACCAGTATTCTAAACTAGACCTTTGCACTGTGATTTGGCTTAATGTTTTGGTTCAGTCATCCTGGTTCTGAGCTCTTGCCTGTCTTTGTGACTCCATCTCACCTTCTGGCCCCACTTTCTGAGCAGATATTGCACTGACTGGTAATTGTCGGTGACTGAAGTGCACTTGTATTTCAGAATCGGCGAGGTGGCTGCCACTGACTTGTCACACAGGGTAGCCTATTCTGCACATAGAATTGCTCCCTCTTTGTTTAAAAGACTGGCGTAATGTTGCCCCTGGGCGAATGGCCTGCACCAGAGCTTCCGTTGTAATTCCCAGCTGACCACAACTTGCTGATTGAAGTTAAGAAGTTCGACTCTGTGGCTCTCATACTATGAAGAATCTTTCCCTTGATGCATCTTGATACAAATGACATAAAATTGGATAACGTGTTGTTTACCTGAGGGGAGGACGTCTCTCATCTCGAGCCACGTCTCGCTGTGTGTGATGTATGGCACGCCACATGCTGTGGTAGGTGAAGCCCCCTGGCTCTGCAGACCAGCATTTTTGAAGCTGTTCATTTTGATGAGGAACTGTCCACATCTGTAGTGTTGATCTGATCCCTTGTTGCTTGTAAATCAGCCAGTTGGCATGTGGGGTCAGCGCCAAACAAGCTTGAGTGCTGCTGGCTGCAGCTAGAAGGACGTTTTATTTGTGGGTTCCTACTCCCAGTCCCTCCTCCCTGCTCCCATGGGCACACAGGATCCCCAGCATCTCAAAAAATCAAATCATCATGTGCGGGGACTGTGGACTTCAAGTTGGACAAGAAGCCAAATGAAGATGGAAGACATGAAATCCGAGGATAACCAGGGCATTTTAGAGCAGGATGTGTCATGTAATGTCAGAGAACAAGGTACGTGTCAAAATTCAGGAGTCTTCCAGAGGAAAGATGACATAAAAGCACTTTGTGAGTTGCCTTGGATAAAAGCATCTGCTAAATAAATAAGTAATAATAATCAAAAGGCCAAAACAGACTGGACAGCAAGGAGTCCTGATCTCAATCCAATTGAACAACTTCAGAAAGAGCTGGAATGTGCTGTTGGGAAGAGAAATCCTGCAGACGTTCAAGAGCCGAGTGGGAGAAAGGGGCGAGGAGCTTCATCATGGCCTTTCAAACTGGCTAGGTCACACTTTCACATTCCACGCTGTTTTTGTTGTATAACGTTGTACATGACATTGAAAGGTTGGTTTCCAATTATTTCCACAAGTGCCCTCAGGTGTACATGAGCATTAGTTCTACAGTCCACAAGTGGCCTCATTCTGCGCAGATGTGATTCTGCCTCACCGTGTCAGTGTGTCACCCACCATTGCCATGTTTGGTCCCCTTATGAGTACAAAGTGCGGACCATTCACAGCAGCCTGTCCCACTTGTACAGACTGGGTTGTCATCTGTTCTTTTATGGAGGGTGATTTCTTCAAAGTCCACAGTTGCCAAAAGCACAAGTGTGAAGGGGCCAGTTTCATCCCAACGGGCACACAGGCGGGCGCAAGACCAGTTGTTTGATTCATGTGGTTTGAGACAGAGCTCTCTGTTGGAATGTGCTGGATTCCGTCTGTGTGTTTTGAAAGCTTATCTTCTGAAAGAGGCCGTAAATCAGGCGAGCGCACCTCCAGATCCCCAAGTGTGTGGTGGCTGCAGAGCTTTGTGTCTTGCTTACCTCCTCCTAAAGTGCACATGTAACCCCCCTCACTGCCCACCAAGCCCACCCATCTTGAGTTTATGCCACTTTTACATGTTCAGTAGTTTCAGTCTTTTTCAAACAAAGCTAAACGCCTACATTTCTGACTTCTTCTTGTACCTTATACCTTGAATAATAAAATACTCCTCATGAAGCCAACGCCACTTCACAACCAGTCAATCCGAGCAAAATGAGAAAGGGGATGGACTGACAGGACGGAATGTCAAAGCGATGTGGGGTCCAGCGTGGGGTGTATGTAGCGCCATCGCAGAGTGTGATGTCAGTGGCCATGGAGGACTGGGTGGTTGGTGTCTTGTCATTGTGTGTTGGCCATTTCACAATACGTTCCTGGGCTGTTTGCTTTGTTCTGAATCAGGGTACGACTTGTTACTTTGTTTTAATTTCCAGTTAATTCGGTTGCTCTTCATACAGCAAACTTTCAAACACACTAAGCATCTCAACACGACATGCCCATGGAATGTTTGTTGATAACTTCTTTCATTGGGTGGAAACACTTGTCCTCCCTGGTGAAAAATAGTGTGA
The DNA here is from genome assembly GCA_026402145.1 of Polypterus bichir lapradei. Lineage (NCBI taxonomy): Eukaryota > Metazoa > Chordata > Cladistia > Polypteriformes > Polypteridae > Polypterus > Polypterus bichir. The sequence goes on from JANRMT010062838.1 coordinate 1,085,371, forward strand.
AGGGTTGACAGCAGTTTTGTTTGCACATTTTCTACAGTTTACCAAACCCAGCTTGAAAAGCATGGACTACTGCGCATGGTGCAAAAGGAACGGCCCGTATGTGCACATTGGTTTCATGGGGTAACAGCCGGGGGTTGACTGTGTTTTGATCTTCCTGACCACAAGTGAGCTTTCCTTTTTTCAAATGTCACTGTTCTGGGCCTGCATATGGCTCTGCTCTCATTATGGTGGTCTTCCTCTTCTTGGGTCCCAGCTGTTTTGTATTAGGGTCTGTTTCAGTGTTTAACTGCTCTTTTTGTTGTCTTTGTATTATTATTGTTCATATTGATTTTGTTTATTATTGTGTATTGTATTTTTACATTTACTTATGTTGCTTTTGCTTTGTGGGTGTAGCCCCAGGAGGTGGGTCCACCCAGACATCACCACTCCTATGCCCGCCTCCTGGCTATTTAGGTGAGCTGTGAAGGCTCAGGAGCAGGAGATCATTTTGTTCATTGTGAGGTTTGCTATTTCTTTTTGGATTTGCTGTTTTTGGTGAAATCTTTGACTGTTCTCATGGGATTCTGATTTCTTGTTTGCTTAGAATTACCTTTTACGCACCTCCATTTGTCTTTTTTCTGCTCTGTGGAGCATTTTTGTGAATAAATCTTTGATTTATAAAGATCCTTTGTTTGGCTTGTTCACAAGCCAGGGGTTGACAGTTATCCTCCTTCATCCTGGGCTCCTCAATGGAGTTGTCGCCATTTAGTGTTGTTTTGCCAGCTCCCCATTGTCAGGCCTGCTCAGGCTGAAGCCAGCAGGTAGTATTTGGGGCCTGCCTGAGTTAAGGTGAGCCTCTTCTGGGCAGGTCAGTGAAGATTCTGAACTGCTTCCTGGCTTATTTTTGGAGGCTTTACACCCATTCCACCTTGGTGAAGACTCCATATCATGACAGCAGTATGACACCAAGTTTCTTATTAGGGTCCATGATTAACAAGTGTTAAAATCCCTGGTTTATCAGCTCCTTGCTGTCTCATGTGCGAGTCTAACGCAAGTCTTACTTGTGTGCGCTGATCAACACGTCACCATTCTCATTAGTGAGTAGAACTACCTTGGAATGACATGAAAGGCACTATATAAAAGGCAGACTTGACCACCAGTGTACGACACAGGGGTCCTTGTGACATTCTTACTTGGTTGTGCTAGTCAACATGCAGCATAATGCCACTGCCACTCTGTGGTGCCATGATAAGTGCCATTTATGTATAACAGAAATTAGATCATCAGATGCGAGAGGAGCTGTATAGTAAATTGATAGGGTCCTGACGGTCACTCTCTGGGGCTGTGATTAGTGAGAATATGGAAGGAGAGCTGGATATCCCCACCATTTGGTTACTCTTTGTGTGAAGAAGCTGAAATGTGTGTACTTTAAATTCAGTTTTAAGTAAAAAGTGAGCTACTTGCCCACTTTGTTGTGGCCATGCAGTGGACACTGTCAAAATGAACTGATAAACCCCGTAATGGAAACCGACGGACCAGTCAATGGTTGCCACCACAACATCAAGGATTCTGTGAAATGCGTCTAAAAGGGAAGTTTTGCTCATTTCGACTCCCTGCCAGGCCAGTAAACTGCCCAATAATTTGGTCAGATACTGATGGCCGGCGGGCCGAGTGATCTATAGCCGAGCTACATGCTGTGTGGCAGTCTGAGGGCGCTTGTACAGATCTCGCCGCCTTCTTTCCGTGGCCTGGACCTGTTTTGACATGGGTGAAGCTCGTCATTAATCAGAACACATCTCACCGTTCAATAACAACTGGCTTATAGCACCTTGGGGACAGGGGGTGCATATTACATGCCACTCACACTTCATTAAATATTAACAGCACGCAGGACCCTACAGTGCAACTGCAAATATGTCACCTGCATACTCGGTGGCGGAAGCGGTGGCAGCCCACAAAATCGTGTGTTAAGAAATTGGTAAACGATGCCAAAGGGCAAGGCATGTGAGTGGGTATTGATTAGGGTCTGCTGCGCGCGCCTGCCTTTTATTTAATTGAAATCTTGGAGGTTGCCCGTCTTATTCAATCCACTGCACTTTTTTTTTTCTCTCCCTGGATCGTCGCTGAGGTTTTCATTTATTTATGAGAATCCATTTATGAAGATTTGCTCGAATGGCAGGAAGCACAGCAGAGCTGCTGATGTTTGGACTCAGAGTGCCGTTTTGTAAATCGAACCTCAAACAATTGTCCTTATTGATCCACTGTTGTCTCCAGCACACACACACACACACACACATAAAGCGTGTGTGATGATGGTGTCTGGGCTTGTGACCGGCTGCACAATGGTGCTTGCTGTGGGAGAGTCCATGCCTGAGTGGACGCCGATGCCCTCCCTTTGGTGTCATTCATGACAATCAGGAAAGCCGACTTCCTCCTCCTGTTAGTTCAGGTGTCGGTGGGGACGCGCCATTAATTCTCCAAGATACACAGTCTGCTGGGCTGGATTTGTCCACCCCTTCATCACATCGTGTAGTGACTGGGGTGGCATGGGGGATGATTTTGTGTCTTTAAAGTTCCTGATTTACGGGAGGCATATGTGCTGCCGCACTTGTGCAATTTGTCTCCTTCAGGATGCTCTTAGTCAGCATCACCCGGACGTGCTGAGGGAAGGATGGAGGCCTGCTGGAGAATGGAGTGGACGGTCAGCAAGGAGAAAATCAGTAAAGAGGGTGCACATCTACCAGTGGGGGACTTTGACTGTGTTTGACACATAGACAGGCTCTGCCCTGCTCCCGTAAGTTGCCAGCCCTGCCACCCTGCTCTAATTAGGATGTACATGACTTCCTACGGAGAAACTCTCTTTTTTAGTTTGAACTGTTTTTACTATAAAATAAAGATCCCTGCGTTTATGATCTGGCCTTTGTGTTTCTGTATAGAAAAATATTTGAATGTTATAATTATTTTTTATTCCAAGGTGTTTTTAGTGATGTCAAACATGAAATGTGTTCTTCTGTGACACCATCTTGTGTTGGTTAAAGGGAACCACCATTTTGAGACCTTATAGTTTATGGTTGCTAAGCTGTTGCTAGGGAAGGGCAGCCAGAACTGTGCGGCGTGTGACGACGTCACCGGGTCAAATGTATCATGGCCAGCGTCAGGCACATAAGGTGACAAAAGTGATGGCCACAAGTGAGGAGCTCAGAACAAAGCGCAAGTGAGTTACTCTTTTTTTTCTGCATGTTGTTGTTAGATCTCTGGTTTCTCTTCTTCATCATTCGTTTTGGCTCTGATTGAATGGCTTATTTTGGCTATCGACTACAAATGTAGTTTGACGTTTCGATCCTCATCCTTACAGTATCGACTCCTGCCTGTTCTGTTATGAATGGATTTGTTGTTTATTTTGTGCTGTTTTTGGGCCTGATTTTTATATTCATGCCCACCGTTGTTTTGACACCCCGCCAGTAGTTGGTCTCTCATGTTGCTAGGGCCGTGTCTCAGAGGTTGGGATGAGTTAAAAGGTCGTCCTTGGAAGCCCTTTTTTATCGGAGTTTGTGTCTTTAAGTCGTTTACTTTTGCATCTCGTATTTCTGACTTTGACTTTTGTCTGGTGATTTGGCTTTGGTTTCAGAGCGGCTGACTCCTTGGCCTTCGACTGTTTTGGGGGTTTTGACGTTTTCCTTTTTCTACCAGTCAGTACTTTAATATTCTAGCTAGCTTGCCTATCATAAAGGATTTGTCTCCTGTTTGCTTTACTAATTAAAAATCTGCTGTCTCCTGGCCCAGGCGCTCGCGTACACGCAGTGCTTGAACCTTTGCCATCCTAAAAGACAGGTGGCTATAAGACAACGATTCATGTCGGTGTGTTAGGAAGTCGCCCTTTATTTCTTTATTTGGTCTTCCTTTTTCTAATCCTCCTTTCCTGTTCATGCTTTGGAATGTTTTGTAATAAATAAGGGAACAGATTTTTCTAATTGTGGACCAGGGGTTTTTAAATGGTTGCCATCTTCTCAGTTCTGAGGTTTGCTTTGACTTTTTGTTAAGCCTGTGTAGGCCAGAAGCCTGCATGTAGAATTAGGGTGAGACTCCCCTTGACTGTAGGGGCTTTGAGGCCTACCTCTGGAGGTTAAGCCTCAATTTGAGTTTTGTGTCGATTGGTGGCGAGTTTGCTTCTGCCTGTGAAGCACTGAAGGGACACGAGACTTGCGCAGATTGTCCGAGTGTTGCTGAAGTTTCTACTTCTGCCTTCAGCCTGCACCATATGTGTGAGCGACACACGTCCAGAATCCCAACCAGGGATAAATATGAACACAAAAACGTAGGTAGCTGATATATGGGTGAAGCTGCTGGAGCCAGTAGGTGTCATAATGCTTGTGAGCAGCATTAATACACAACAGACGAGTCTGTGCTCACCAGAGGTACCCCAAGATGAGCCACCACACCCCACCACCAACACATTCTATACCGCTTTCCAAGGGGATAGGCAGTGAAGGCAGGGGCTGCATGTTGTGGCTGTGAGGGGTGACACCTGTGTCCATGTCGAGCCCTGCAGTTTATTGCGTTTTACTCGCCGCTTTGAATTTATGACGATGACATTGGACTTCAGAAGTGAGGTACTTCACTAGCCCCTGCTTAGACATCATGTACGCCAGGGTGCTGTAGCTCTGGAAGCGTAAGGTGCTATATAAGATACGCCTCTTGAGACCTCTTCCTCATCTCACTTTAATCTGCACTGCCACATTAAATCTCAGGCAAAAACGCACATCGTGTGACAGCCAAGTGCATCCTGAAAGATTCCTGAGGACTTCCTCTGCTTATCATCTTTAGTATGTGAGGACTGTAGGGGGTGCTCTTGAGTCCATAATGACACAAAATGGTGTTTTATTTATTAAGCACTACAGGGGAACAACTCAGTCAAACAATAAAGACTCCGGCACCCTGAGCCTCGCGGCTCTCCTGCCACCCAAGTCTAAGGGAGCCACAGACCATTTCCGTGTAGCCCTCTGTGAGCACTTCTAGGGTCTCAGCTGACATTGGCAGTCTCTGCTGTCATATGGGCAGAAACCACAAGACATCACCCCCTACCGGGAACCTCAAATGCCACAATGGGGCTTGGATTACTATGCTGTCACTGTGATGGTAGCGTTCCCTGGGCATCACTTCACACACACACACACACACACACACACACACACACACACACACACACAC